>JBAPLJ010001955.1:0-429623 GCA_037832345.1 Rhizophora mangle | reverse complement strand
GAAGAAAGAAAACTCAGTTAATCTCGTTTGGTAAAAGTTATAAGAATTGACATTTTACATTTCTAACATTTTTTTTATTCATGTTCCTTCTTCAACTGCCAGGGTATCCCACAAACTGGTGGATAACACAACAAAATCTGCCAACTTCCCAAGTCATTGTCAAGAAAGCATGCACCGGCAGCTGAAACCAAGAAAGACCCCTGAAAAGCGGCCATTTTGCTTTTTCTTCGGCAGAGGTTTTGGGGTCCATTAGCATTGTTCTTGGGAAAGACATTCCCCTGTATGCGATAGTCATTTATTTCCTACTAATCACGCTAATGTTACTCCCATTTTGCTTTGGAGTCAAAACCTCTCAATATCATAGTCAATATTCTTGACAGAAAGCTGGTAATTCTCTCTACCCGGCTTGCTCTAAACTACTAGATATCCTACACATCCTCCCCATAAATTATGAAGGTTCTGACTACTTCGAAGTGCCCAAGTAACCCAAAAAGCAAGTAGTACACAGAGCAATGTGAACTGTTTTTTCCCAATACAACGCAAAACTTCTCATTGTTCACAAAAATGAATATCAACCATGCGAAATGAAAATGATGAAGTGATCTACACTTTCAATTCTCTTGATTCAGCGGGCAAGAAGGGTTCCCACCACCCAAATTCATACTTTGGATATGGTGCTGCCCACTTTTCTGGTTTCTCAAACTCTATAGTGGTAGGATTGGAAGCCAAGGCTTCTTCTAGTGTGTCTGCTTTATAACTATTGCATAGAACTCGATCCAATCTCAATTTCATGAACCTGCCAAGGCATGAAATCAAGAGATGCAAGGTGAAAAGGACAGATAGGACACCATTACTAGTGGAAGTAAGAAGAGTTCCACAGGTTTTATGAGTAAACATCAGCAAGGCCATTCTTCCTCATACATTCTCATAATTGTGAAAACTTGGAATTCAAACAACTAACTTTAATTACGTGCCTAGAGGAAAATGAAAAACATAGAGAGAAATTAACTCCCAGTACCACCTGCATCCAACTGAAGGAAAGAAAGAAATAGACCAATTGTGAAATTTCATAACCTTGCCATCCTAATGACCATAACTCTAATGAACTGAAGTGGATTGATTTAACTGACCAAGTATTCACTGGATACTTAAGTTGTCATTCATTTACATTGTTAGACACAAATGAGCTATTAAATGGGGCACCTCTGGACTGCCTGGCAGAAACTGGGAATTTGGTAAGGCACACAAGAACACTGGACTATCTGTTGACTCGTGCTGGACAGACAACAAATCACTTGAAACAGCTATGCTTTAAGTCCACAAAATTCTGAAATAATTTTATTCTAATGTTTTAACGAACATAATCTATGACAGCATCAAAGTTGCTGCAATGTACAATGACATACAAAGATGATCCCCCCCAGACAAATAAATGTGTAAAAGCAAACTCTCCAAATTGGTTGACTTTTAAGCCTTTAATCAAAGTTAGGGGAGCAGAGAAGAAAGCAAGAAACCACTATATATATATATATTTACGTGATCCATGGACCATTTGTTGAGACAAGAGCAACAGCAGGCCTCTTTAATCTCTTCGTGATATCAGGGAATTTATCCAAAAATTTTGGCTCAATCACAAGCCAGAAGTCCTGCTCTTTGTTACGCTCTCCATAGTTTCGAAGGCGCTCGAACAAGAGCTCCTTGAAGTGCTCTTCCTCATCCAGCATGAATTTTGCATTGGCAACAACAAAGTAATACTTGTTGTCTCTTTCCTGCATTTCGCAAATAAAAGTTGATACCCCAACAAAAAGGAGAGAAAAAGAAGTATATCCATACACACCAAAGAAGGCCAATTTAATCTCATTTAGACATAAATATTGCATAGTCATCTTGAATAATACTTTGCTGGACAATGACTATCAATCGTTTCCAGGAAACCGATTCACGATGAAACTAAGAATCTGCATGTTCGTCATATTTGGCATTTGTGAGGCATTAATTTTAGGGTCTACTACCAAGTGAAAAACAACAACGATTTGCAGCCCAGCAATTAACTTTTAGCGTTGTTGAGGTGACACAACCATCCAAGATTCTGAACGATCAAATATTTCATAGTTTCATAAATATCTCAGCCTACAAACCGAGAAAATTTAGCAAAGTGCATGCTACCAAAAAATTTATTAAAAAAAAAAAAAAGCATACACAAGAAACAAATTGCGGAGGCACATTGAGAAACTAACACAGAGAATCAGCAGCAGAAGCAGAGGAGGTAAAACTTGGTTAATTAATTAATGGATGGCTTTAGGAAAGAGAGCTGAGGACAAGAAGAGAAACCACCTTGTCAGGAGGAGATGAGCTGAGCTGGTTTGAGTCAATGGAGGCAACCGCCGTCTTGAAGGAGGTAATGGGTCTAGCCGGCATCAGGGCACAAGGTCGTTGCTGTGATCCTTTTAATTCGAGGCCTCCAGCAGCTGCAGCAGCAGTTGGGAGCTGAGGCAGCGGTTTACCATTTGCATGTACACTGGAAATAAATGCAGCAGTAGCAGCTGATGATCCCACTGCTAGACTCAACATTCTCGTCCCGACAATGTTTTGCTCCTTTTTCTCCGCTTATCTTCTTCTTCCTCTTCTTCTTTCCCTTCTTAGAGTAGAGTTTATTGGTCGGATGTTTGGTGATTAGCAGCTTTCAATACGCAGTTCAAGGCTCCCCCAACAGGCGACGAATAGAAAGAGGCCCAGTAGCAGACAGGGGACAACCTTATCTGGCTTATCTTCTTCGTGATGGCTATCTCCGTATTTACATTTTTGCCATTGCTATTTGTTAGATCTCACAAAAAAAAAAAAAAAAAAAAAAAAAAAACAGACAGAAAATTCTCTAATGGAAAGATTTATTAGACAGGTCAATCAAATTTTAAGTTTAAAGTTTTTAGGTTAAAACTTGTAAATTAGGATTAAACTCACATATTATGCAAATTTTAAATATAAGTTGGTTTAAGGTTAAGACATATTACAATTAAGTATAATTAATTTATTTTTTTAGAAAAAAATAATTTTTAAAATTATTTTGAAGTTAATAATGAAATATATTATGTAAGTAATTGTAAGTTTTATATAAAACAAATATTTATCCGATTGAAATATAAGAATTATTATAATTAAAAAAAATACATATTTGACATGATTGATTCTATAAATTGATAAAAAGGATCTTAGGCTTTAAATTGAATGTATTAGAATAAATAATATCTTACTTTGTAGTATTATAGGATGTCTTAGATGAGAATGGTAAAGCCTTTAAGCTCTTGGGTTTCTTACCCAACTTTCTATTGATTATTTGCTTGAACTTTTTAGCCAACATATGATTTGGTTCTCTCCTTAATGGTTCAACGGTAGGTGGAAAAAGGAGGAGGAACGGGTGGCGACAAGGAACTGGATGGTGTCAGTGAAGGTGTGTACTCAACAATGACTCTTTGCTTTGGAGGGGACGTGGCTAGCGGCATAGTAAAGGGAGGAGGAGTTGTGGTGGTGGTGCGCTTTCTTATGGAGACAAAAGCTGATTTCTTTATAATTGGCTTCTCTTTTTTTTCTTTTAGGATGATACAAATTTAGGTGTCATAAATAATGAAATTGAGAGATTGACACATTTGAATGTCAATTACACTCGTATATATGGATCTTCAATTTGGATTTTGAAAAGGAGAGTGGATTTTAAAGAGAAGGACTTTCGAAAGAAAAAGAAAATGTAGGGGTAGTTTTAAATCGAACATCGATCAACCTATACCTTTGGTCTGGTCGAGCAATCCCACTTTAATAGTAGAGACCGCTTTTCACAATTTAAGCACAACATATTCAAATCATCATAAAGCTCAAATACTAATCACTTAAACATACATAATTATACCAAAAAATATATCAAATCACAGCAATCCTATAATCAAGAGAAATCCAACTTAATCATGTCAAACCTCTTTCTAATGGTTATAAACTTATCATCACTCAAAAGGGTTAGTAAATATATCAGTTAATTGATTTTTTATGTTCACAAACTCTATAAATATAATTCCCTTGAATACATAATCTCCAATAAAATGATGTCTTGGGCTAATGTGCTTGATATAAGCATAATGTATAAGGTTTTTGGTCATATTAATTATACTTGTATTATCACACTTGATAGACACATGAAGGTAGTGTAATCTAAAGTTCATAAGGTTTGTTTCATCGAAGTAATTAAGTACAACAAGGTTTTGCTAACATGTTCTCTACTTCAGTCATAGAAAGAGTAGTTGAATTTTGTTTTCTACAGCACCATGAGACTAAAGTTTGGTTAAGGAATTGATATGCACCTAAGTTACCTTTCTGCTCAATTCTGACTTTTGCAAAATTTGCGTCTAAATAACTTACTAAGTTAAAGGTTAATCCTTTGGGATACCCAGTCCTAAACTTATGGTTCCTCTCTCATACATAAACACTTTCTTAAAAGCAATTAGGTGTAACTTCTTTAGATTAAATTAAAATCTTGCACATAAATAGACAATAACATCAAGTTTGGTTTACTAGTAGTAAGATAGAGAAGACTACCAATCATTCCTTTTACAAATTTTGTCTTTATGTGATTAGCAAACTCCTTGCACAATAATTCATTAGTAACTCCAAATATGATGTCATCAATATAAATTTGAACACTTAATAAATCCTTACTTTTAGATTTGGTCAATAAAATAGTGTTAACCTTAACTTTAGTATAGTTTTTATCAACTAGGAAAGAGCTTTACATACCAAGCTTTTGGTGCTTACTTTAACCCATATAAAGCTTTTGAAAGCTTGTAAACATAGTCAGGGAATTCTTTACTTTTGAAGCCAAGAGGTTAATTAACATAAACTCTTTTTGTGATGTAACCATTAAGAAATGCACTTTTCATATTTATTTGGTATAACTTAAAATTCTTATATGATGCAAATGTAATAAACATTCTAATAGATTTTAGCCTAGTAACGAAGGCAAATGTCTTAATATATTTAATGTCTTTTTTTTTATTATTGTCATAAGTAAATAACTTTATGTTATTTCTCATAATTTGACCACTTTCATTAAATTTATTTTTAAAGATCCACTTGGTTCTTATAATAAGATGATCACTAGGTCTAGACACCAAAGTTTAAACCTTATTTTTCTTAAATGGGTTGAGCTAATTCTCTATAGCATGCACCCAAGATTGGTTAATCAATGCATCATTTACATATGTTGATTTTATTTGTAAAACAAGTGCTACAGTAGTAATGTCTTTAGATGTAGGCAAATTTTCAAAGGATCAGAAGGGTTACCAATGATTTGGTTTTGAAACACTTTTCTAGCATGCTTCCATTATCTTGAAACTTGTTGAACAACACTATTAAGATTATCATCTCTTAGAAGATTGGACATATTCATTTTAAGTTGTTCATTCTGCTTGATTTGAACATCATTAAATTTTTAGTGTTCCCTTAATGATTCATTTTCCTTTTCTAAGCTTTTGCTTATCCTTATAAGATTACCTAGGTTTTCATTTTTAGGAAAGAAGGGGTTAAATTTAACAAATATAACTTCCTCTATAATAAGAGACTTCTTATTAATCCCTTTCTTTGTATTAACCAGTTGGTCAATGGTATATTGAGACATAAGCTATTAACATGAATTGATGTTTTTTCAAGGTACAATTGAATCCTAATATATGAACTCGACTAAGAGAAAATCATGTTCATCACCAATTAAAGAATGTATTATTATAAGGTCATGCCTTTTAGGATAAAGAATGTTAGTGCCACTTATCAGAGATTGTGTTGATCCCTAAGGTAACCCGAGAGAGGGGTAAATTGGGTTTATTTGGTTTGATCACTTAACATATACACAATCTTAACTTCAAAGAATAATATTAAGATAATCAATAACAAATAATGAAGTGAGTAAAGTAAATAACTAAACATAAATGAGATAAGAAAAGAAAGAGCATGCATAATGATCTATAATAGTTCAGCTCAAACTATAAACTTATGTCCATTCCTTAAGGTTTGTCCCTTGAGAGTTCATTTTCACTAACTCTTTCTATATTTTGCAAGGTGAAGACAATCTTTTACACTAGGTCATCTTAACCTAAACCATAACAAAACTTTCATAAAGATTTTATAAGAACTAGTAATTCTTCATAACTTAGAGATTCACACTCTAACACTTTTCATTAGAACTTTTTTGCTTTTTCTTAATCTTAGCTTTTCACTTTAAAGCTCTTACTCTTTCTTTCTCTTTGTTTTTCTTTGATTTTTTGCTCTTAAGTACAATATAAATTTCCTAAACACTTTTTTCACATTTCTTCCAATTTTTCTCTTCTACAACCTACAAAAGAATTTTATAATCCTTTTATAAACAAACACAATAAACTAGTCATTAGAAATTAATTTCTTTCCATAAATACAATCAATTTCCAAAATATGAAACTTTTTTTCTAAGGCATTAGTTGACCACACGTAAACCAATTAATCAGCTCAAAATCTCTATAACTTTCTTAGGCTTTCACATTTTCAACTCTTTAAACCATCAGTCAACTACAGTTGCTAGTCAAATCGACTTACTTGATTTCTCTGTTACTTTTTTAATGATAAAACTTTTAGCTTTTCAACAATCTCTAATCAATTATAGTCATTAGTCAAGTCAAATTGGCTTGAAATTTTTGTAACTTTTCTCCTCAAAACTTTCTCCATGTTTGATCAAACACACACACTAGCTCAATCAACTAATTCAAATTCTTTGTGTCTTTTTTCTTTGCAAATTCTTTGGTGTCTAGCCAATTATAGGCATAAGTTTAGTTGATCGACTCAAATTCTCTATTTTTTTTTCTTTTGCTTCTCTTCTCTTATATACAGATTAATTGGCCAATACTATAGGTCGATTAATCCTAAATTTTTACCAACTTTGAATCTTCTCAATTATTTTATCTTTCTTTAAATCACTTAAGATCTCATTTAATACATTTCTATACATAAAAATTTGATAGAGAATAAGATATTTATAATGTTATTAGTTCAAATCAAATTTGAATTTCAAAGATATTTTCATAGTAAATATAAATCAAAATAATAATTATTCATATAAAAATAATATTTGTCTAACAAGTAATCTAATCAATCAAGCATTAAAGACACATCAAAACATAAAATAATAGAGAATAACACATAATCATACCATAATCTCTCCATAGATCACAACAATCTCAACAATCTTTCCTTTAAACTCAAAATATTAGTTAATCATATGTATAAGCACCAAATTAGTCAAAACATAAATGCAAATGTGGATGATATATTAGTAAAGAGTTAATTGCCTTTTAACCTTAAAGAAATATTTTAAATGCTAAACCACTATAGGGTGAAGCTCAATCCCATTAAATGTGCTTTTAAGTTGTAGTTAAGGAAGTTATAGGGATTCTTAATATCAAAGTGATGAATTGAGGCTAATCCTAAAAGTACTAAAGTAGTATAAAAGCTAACATTTACAAAACTATTAAGAACACCTAGGTTCTTACTAGAATATTAATACACTTGGGCAAGTTTATATCCTAGTTAAGAGATAAGTAGCTTCTTTCTTTTGCCTTTTATAGAAGGTGCTTGAGTACTAACAAACAATTGAGTGTGAGTAAGCCTTCTAGCATTCAAAGAGTATTGGCTCACTTCCACTTCTTAGGACTCATACTTAAAAGAATCACTTAAATTTGTATTAATATGTCAACCAACAAGTAGTAAGCTTTGTCTTTATTTATGAAGAGAATCATGCACAATGACCTTTCATTATGTCAATAAGGGTTTACAAGGAGCACAATTAAGGTACCTAAAGTTTAACAAATTCTCCTTTGCATTAGTAATTACTACAATAAAGTTATGATTATATTTCCAAGCACACAAGATAATAGTCCTTCACATCAACCATTAAGATTGTCGTTGCATTGATTAGAGAATAGTATTTGTGTAAACCATGTCATCTAGGACGATCGATTGGTACAAATGCTCTTATAGTCTACTGTTACTCAATTGCTTAACACTAAAGAAAGTGAAGTACATGTTTAAAAAATCCATGAAGGCATCTATACAAACCATGTGAGCAATTATACTTTAGCCACTGAGGCCTAAAAGGAGGAGTAGTATTGGCCAACCATGAATGATGGTGTAGAAAGCTTCAAACAAAGATGTAATACATGTTAGTGATTCAGTAATGTGTTGTAGCTCTACTTGCCACAAAGCTAATGCCAATTCCATCCTTATAACCATTCTCTTATTGGAGGCTAGATCTAATTGGTCTGTTTTCTCAAGCTTTTGAGGAACAAAACTTCATGTAAAAGTTTTTTATTTGTCATTATGAGATCCCGAGGGTAATAATCATGAACAACGACAAGTAGTTTGAAGCAACAACAAGGGTAATACAAAAGAAAAATACTACAAAAAGAACAACGATGTTCATTTTCATCAATAGACGTGAATAATTACACAATATTTAAAGTTACATTGTATGATCTACACTACCCAACCAAAAAAAAAAAAAAAAAGTGCTTGTTTACTCTTATGTTTCTCCATGAGTTCACCAAGATGTAAGGCTTGACTGGCCGTGCAAGTAGCAAAAGGCAACAAAAAGAGGTAATTACTACGGGAGCACCTACTAACATACCGAACATGCCCTCAAAGCTTGATCAAAAACTAGTTGAATATGAAAGCAAAGGCTTCTGTTGACATTCTTCATGGATTCTCCCGGATAAATAGCTAAATGGACTAAGCCGGTCATCGAGATAACCTATTGCCTAATCACTTGATTCTACCCCTCATATGGATATCAATGTAAGTAATCAAGCCTTGCCTTCCATTTATTATTAGCCCTCCCACCAATAGAAATTAGCTAACTATAGCTAGGAAAGAAAGAAATTAAAAAAAAAAAAAGGACCATTTCATGATCTGATATGCCGACAAACGTGCTAGCAACATGCATGCTTATGTGTTATTTGTCTTCTTTACGGTTATGTCTTAGGATTTGTTAAAAAAAAAAAAAAAAAAAAACAATGGACTAAATTTACTTAGCTTACTTTCCTGAAGTTCTAATTTAAACTATAAGAACTTTGTAATTTTTAATTTTAATAATTGAGATCCTCTATCAAAAGTAAGTGTCGAACTGCATTGTGAGCCTCGTAGCTACTGCAATTCCACCTCAACGGAGTTGGTGGGACAGCTGTTAGATTGGCTCAAACCGCCACCAGTCAGCGGTCGGCATCTCCAACATTCATGCGCCAGTAAGAGGTCAAAAAGTATAAAAAAATGTTGAAAATACATTCTGCTCTCCCAAGGCTGTTTTTCCTCACGCACGACCTTCTAATCAGCGCTAGCAGCTTAAGCTCCTACCGTATGATAGATAGGTGACCGATCTACAAGTTTTTGCTATCCACCCCATGAAAAATGGCCTAGCAATTGTCGAGTCACCTTGGAGCCACCATGGTTGTGTTTTACACATTTTGATTCTTAAGGATCCCCGAGTTGGACCAAGGCCAGACACCTGCAGGGCATGACAAGGGTTATGGACTATGAATTAAAACTTTGACGTTAATATCTTGATACTTTAGGGAAAAAAAAAAATATTAAGAGAATAGGAGCATAAAGGTAATAAAAATATAAGAGTCTTATCTTATGGAGATAAGCATCCTTCTATTTATAAAGTTGAGAAAAACACCTAATTTAATGGGTTTCAGTGCTCATTCGAGTGGTAACCATAGTGGCTGTGGGGTCTATAAAAGATTATGGTAAGACTAAGGGACGGGTAAGCTCATTGATGATGTACTTGAAGAGGACAAAAAAAGAAAAAAAAAAAAAAAAGTAAAGATCAACATATTATTGGCTGGTCATTTTACAAAGAATTTGATTTAATAAACTTAAAAATAATAAATTCAAGTTATATTTTATTTAAATTTATTATTTTTAAATGTATATAGATTTTCTCTTTTGCCAGTTATATTTACAGCAAGAGATAGAGGACTCCACTTAAAAATACTGCCATCTAATGCAACTAAAATACTAAATGCGAATGACCCTGATTGATTGGGTTCCATCGTATGGAGAAACAATTCAACTCCACCGAAAATTACATAAGAGTGACCCAGCTTGACTCAGCTCGACCAAAGAGAATCGATTTGATGCAGCTAAAAATTAAGCAAAGCAATGTAAAGGCTACAAAAAGATTTCTTTCTTTTTCCCTTTTTTTTTTTTTTTTTTCTGCATCAGAAGGTGTTGAAATTAAAGTTTAAGACCATGTTGCTACTTAGACCTAGTGGATGGTGAATACTTTTGGCTGTTAAAGCATATTGGCTCAAAAATGACCTTAATTCATTAATGGGGTAGTTCACTTATTGGCAGCTCCACCCTCTTTATTATATATTGGAATATGATAGATCATCAGAAAGATGGTCAAAAAAAAAAAAAGGTCACTGAGGTAAAGCATGTAGGAAAGGGAATTGGCCATGGAGTCGTAAATTGCTCAGAGCAAAACATCCGTTGTTGTGGTTGCTGTGTTTCAATTTTAGTACTGCCTTTGTGGGTTGCCTCTCGGCCTTATCCTCTCCAACCCCAACCACCGACCCCCAACCATCCCTTCCCCTGGATGAAATTATTGAGGGTAAAGTTAATGTAGACGATGGAGATGATTGGACAAGCAATGGCCCCACACTCATGTTCTTGGAAAATTCCTTGTAGAACATCATCAATCCACCCATGTAAAAGATTCTTTCTTTGTCATCCAACTAGAAATGATTTCAGTCTTTCTTCAACCTTTTTGACGAATCATAACGTTCGCTTTTTTACTTTAGACATTCACTACAGTTGCTTTAATTAATAACGCAATATTATTGGCTCATAATTAATATATCCAACTAAATCAAAAATTGTCATTTTAGAGATAAGCCTGTGTGCACTGTGCACATGGTGCCTGCGTTTCGTGCCCAACCCTACTTTTATTTTTTTTTTTCAAATTAAATATCAATTTTTATTCCTATATCGAACATTTTAATACATGAGTTTGGTATATAAGCTAAATTTCTACAGAAGGGACGCACGTAAAATGACTTTGTTTTTTTTTTTTTACTTTTCTGTGCGGCATATGAACGCCCACGTGGGATTGAGTCCAGGCACTCATCACACCCAAAGGGAAAAGGTTTGAAGGACGCCTTTCATCACATGGATTCGGAATCTATTGTCACCAATTCTCTATTTCTGAATTTAATATGAAATTCCAAAATACCTATTTTATTTAATCTCGAATTGATTATATTAGAAAGATAGAGACGGGAGTATTCTATCTATTTTTATTTTAGACATAGATTAGCATATTCCATCATTCCGTCTAAATACCTTTTTTTTTTTTTTAGGTCCAAAAAAAAAAAAATATTTGTCTATAAGCATTGACGTCTTTAAAAATTAAAATGATTGTAACAATAATTGAAGTTTTTTTCTTGGCCCCTTTTCCCACATTTCGTGGAAATTCCTTGCATAAATAATTAATGTCCAACCATCTGGCATGCGCATGCATCATCATGATTGATGGGTCGTCATGTGCATACCGATACATACATGCATAAAAATATATCTAGACTATAGACGATGACTTGTGCAGGTCCCTCTTGGGTCTGTGGACTGGACTGGACTGGAGTCATTAAGTACGCAACGTATAACCGTGGTATTATTATTCTACGTTAATGCAGGATATAGGGTGGGTCATCCCTTCCTTGTCTCTTTATGGCGAAAATGTCCAAAAGCTAAATGCCTCCTTTTGAAATTTAATGTTTACTTGTTATAAATAATTTTCTGTATCGTCGTGTCTTCACCAGGGCATGTTGTCGACATTCGTCTTCCCCTTGAAATCTTTCCCCTCATGATGATTACATTCTTCTGTCGATCCCTCCGTGAGTCCGCATAAGAAATTATAAATCTAGAGACGAATTGGGTTTTTCAATACAGTTTCGATTTCAAGAAATTCCATTAGATGTTAAGATGAAAAAACAAAGGTATAACGAAGATATTTCATATAATATATGTATTAATACTACAGTGGAGGAGAGACGTAATGCTCATGAGCCTTTGGGGGACGCTCTTCGTCCCCACAATTTCCAGGACAAAGCAGACGGGACTGCCCCCATCTGTATGTAAGACTGCACTAACTACTTTATAATATTCAGGGATGTGCGTGGGTGACTCCCCACCCCCCCTTTCAAAAGGCCGGCGGGGACCAGAAATGAGGCGTGTTTCGCAGGGTTTTACATGGTAGAATTCTTGTCATTCAATTGGTGGGTCCCACGGGGTATGATTCTTTTGCTGCCAGCTAATATTGTCTTGGGTCCCCAATATCACCTTACGCTTTAGGAGCAGAGGTCGTTTCGTCGTACCATTTTGCTACGATCTTGTTTGTAAATCGGACAATGGCCACCGGCGCTGCCTTCCATGTATCCCTGCTGCTTTTCTGCTCTGCGTTAGCATTAATTGTTGACACTTCCCTATTCAAATCACGTGCATCTAATGGATCTAATTCACGCCAAGCTCTGATGAATTCTACGCAGCGTTGACTCATAAAAGACTTTAGCATCTTACTCAATTTATTTATCAAGAAAATAAACTGCAAAATTTCAAAAAGGATAAGTGGGGTTTGTTTTTTTGGATTTGGTGAAAGGGTGAAGAACTATCTCGGTTATGAATGACACTGGCATCCATTAGAAAATGACAGCAGGTTCCTATAGATGAAAGACAAAAAAAAAAAGTGTGTTTGGACACGAGCAGAGGATGAACACTTGCAAAGCAAACCAGTACAGTGATAGCTGTTATTAGCACTTCAATGTTAAAGTTAAGATCCAATCAATGAATGATAATAAAAATGGAAGAAATGAGTGGAGATCACAGGGTTTACGTCGTGCTGCTGATGAGAGAGGTCATGTGCTTATATAGCGACCAGTAGGGGGAAGGGAGGACTGAAGCTTCATACAAACCACATCATCAGCTTTTGCCTGCTTGCTGCATCGTTCCGTGTCCACAACTCCCAGGTTATGTGTCACAAGGCTAAACCCCACTTCCCCCCCCCCCCCCCCCCTCTCCTCCAAAAAGGAGACATTTTTTAAAATCTATGTTCCTATTAACTTTGGCTACCAACTTCTTAGTTGGGCGACAGCACTGTCTCACCAAAAGTAGCGGCCCTGCTTAGAAGTATCCTCCGCATCACCACCCGATTGTCCTCCACAGGCGTGCACAATTTAAATATATGCATTTACCCATCAACTAACTACTGGGTGGGAGGCACAGCATATGAAATATAGCAATTGAAAAACAGCAGAACAGAACAAAATGATAATAATATAATAATAAAATTCCACCACTAATCAAAGCCATATACAACGATAATTAACAAAATCAGAAAAGAGAATAGGTGTCCTCAGGAAAATATGATAATACCCATAAAGCCAAAACGAAAACCTTTCCCAGAGCTCTTGGCTCATTTACATTTTAGAGCAAAAAGTCCTCAGAAAGTGATGGAAGCGTCAAAAAAGACTACATTATAGAGCAGGCATTAGGGTTCTCATCGTTGAACTTCATGTGGGCCGGATAACCTGGGACCGGCCCGTACCCGTATCCATAGCCATATTCCTGACCGTATCCGTAAACAGGTTGACCCATATATCCATTTGCAAGAAGCACGGGCTGACCCGCGTACCCATTTCCATATACCGGCTGACTCATGTACCCATTTCCATACACTGGCTGACCCATGTACCCGTATCCAGGTCCATATCCGGGTTGAGCCATGAATTCCATTCTGTTCCCTTCCATCGTAGCAGGGCCACCTCCACCTCCTCCTCCGCCGCCGCCGCCATTGTTTTTCTTTCCTCCGCCGCCGTCATTGCCTCCTCCCTTGGCTCCTTCGTCTTTCTCTTTCTTAGGTGGCACGATCGAGACGGGTCTCTTGAGCTTCTCATTCAGAACCTCGGACAACGCCTTCACGTCCATGGTGCCCTTGACCGTGACCGTCTCTTTCTGCTTGTCCATGGCCATCTCTTGCACACCTGTACAAGTAAGTAGACAGACACCAAGCGAGTGCATTAGCGCTATCATAACGAAACAAAAAAAAGAAAAGAAAAGGGTCCGTTACCTTTAGTCTTGGAAACAATCTTATGAATCCTCTCAATGCAACCATGGCAGTGGAATTCAAGCTTGAGAACCGCAGTGGTCACTGAAGCCTGGAAAAAATTGAAAACATGACGGCAACATTATTAGATTTTTATTTAACAATAACTACACGATTAAATAATTTTAAATACCCATATCAATTATGCTAAAAAAACAAAGAAAAACACCTCTTTAGGCTTGGCAGATTGTTGGGGTTTTTCAGTGGAATTTTTGTTGTCGTTGGTTTTGTTGGGGTCTTGCTTCTTGACTTGAGGAGAGATGAGGTCCACCTTCTTCTTGGTCTTCTGCTGGAGGATCTCTTGAATCTGCAAAGGATCCACCTTGCCTATCACCGTCAATTTGTTGGTATCCGTCTCCGCCTTCGCATTCTTCACCCCTAATACAGCAACAACAACAACAACAGGAAGCACAATCATGACCCAGCACAAACAAGACCACAGACCCAGAAAGAAAAAAGTTCTCGTTTTGATTAAAAAAAAAAAGAGGGGGACGTCGGGTCGGGTCTGGAATTACATACCCTGAAGATCTCGAGCGAGTTTGGTAATCTTGGAAGCGCATCCCTCACAGTGCATTTCTATCTTCATGACCACGGTGGTGGCGTGATCATCCTTACTACTAATATTCTCTCCGTCTCCTCCTTTGTCTTTCTTGTCGTTGTCAGTCTTATTGTTGCCGTCGTTGCCACTGTTGCTGTTGCCGTTGTTGTTGTTCTTCTTTTTCTGCAACAAGCAAAGACAGAGACCCATTAAGGCAGGAAGTTAGAAATAAAGTTGAGCGATTGGGGAGTGGGTTATTGGTGCTGGGAATACCCACCTTAGCCATTGATTGCAAGGAAGTTGAATCAGAAAGAGCGGTTTCTCTGTTCGTGCGTGTGTGTGTGAGAGAGAAAGAGACTTGAGTCTCGGAGAGATGGTTTTCCCAAATACAAATAGCCTCCCGGAGCGACGGAATGAAGAGAGACTGTGGGGGTATTTAATCTAAAATTTATTTTAATAATGCAGAGAGAGATTGAGATGAGGAAGGTTGAATGATAGGTGAGCGGTTACGTGCTGGCAATGCTCATCATTGTACGGTATCTTGAATGCTATTTTTATTTTTATTTTTTTATATATATATATATTTTTTTATATTAAAAAAACAAAACACAAATATATAAATTTGAATTAAGATGGTGTGGTATTCGTTGGAATGTAACCCGAGTCCCACGCACGGAAAAGGAATTTATTAAAAAAAAAAAAAAATAAGGAAAACAAAAAAAAGGTAAATAATTTTATAGCCGACATCAACTTAGGTCAACCTATGTTGACTGGCGTCCAATAATTTAATAAGGAGGCTAATGCTTTAAACAACACTGTTAGCAAAAATCACACGCGCAAGGCTTTAAAAATATCCTAACCGAGTAAGATCCGTGTGACACAATCCGACAAGATTGTATTAAAAAACATGGTAATAATAATAATAATAATAATACATGTTTGAGGGGAAATCATAATTTAACGAGTGACTCAATATTTTTATTTTTATTTTTTTTTGGTTTTTTTATAGAAGAACATGAGTCAATATTGAAAAGAATAAAATGAAAATTAAATAAACTAACGTACCAAGCCACCAACTTAAGTTTTATTTTGGTACAAAACCACGCACTTATTTTAATCCATTTATTTCCAGAAATTTTATATTTAATATACTTCATTTTATCTTTTATAATAATTCACACCTTATGTTTTAAAATATAATAAAAAAAATCATACAATTCTTAACAATTTTTAGTCAAACTTAATAAAAATAGTAAAAACATACATTCTCTTCCTTCTTTAAATAAAATTTATAATCTTCCCAAAAAGTAGTTCTAACAATCAAAAAAAAAAAATAATAACGCAATAAACAACCAAATTTTAGCTCAAATTTTTAGTATTATTATTATTTCTCATCTCATTAGGTTAAGTAAATTTAATTTCTTTAAAACATTTAAATTGATATTTTTATAATCTTATAAAAATTTATAACAAAAAAATTAATTATTACAGCCATATGTTAATAAATTTTTTGTTATATTTAAAAATATAACATATGAATTGTTATTAAATTTAAATAAAATATATTAAATATAAATTTTCCTTTATTTCAAGTGGAATATAATAACTTAAATAAATCCAAATTCTAAGCGACATTTCTAGTAAAATCCATACGCTAAAATATTCAGTCCTTCCCCACTAAGGCTGGGAAATTTAACATTATTTGTGCGTAAAATGGCATGGGCATGGGCATGGGCATGGGCATGTATCAAAGTGCATACGTATCTATGTATGCGTCTGTATGGGAATGGCTGTGTGCTTCCATGGGCGCATACGTGCATACCCATAAGCTACAATTTTGAATGCGAAGGGGGGAAGCTTCGAGTTTTTGTCCTCTGAAATGACGCGTTGATTATTTCGTTCCCTTTTATTTTGTTTTTTTCTTCCCTTTTCTTGATGGGCACGGACTAGGGTGGTTGCCGTGTCATTTCGCAGCAACATTCCAAGCAAGTGGACGAGATGGTTGCTCCACGAAATGGGTTGTCCATCAACAGGGTTTTAAAATGTAAATTGGTTATTAATTTAAAAATTTTAAAAAAATTAAAATTTAATTAATTTAAATTAAATTAAATATATAATATATAAAATATTTAATAATAAAATTTTTATTTTAAAAAATTAAATTACACCATATTTTAGTTTCTAATTTTAAATCTAATTTATTTTTCGAAACTTTGGTGAATAATTTTTGTGAATGTCCCGTGATTAATCAATTGGATTTATATTTTGTTTTTCATTCAAGTTATTTAATATACGTTATTCTTTATTTTTACTTTTTTTCTTTTTTACTTAAAATAATTAGACATAACAAGTTACTTTATGTCTATTAGTGTAACCAATCAAATGTTCTAATTATACACTAATTTTATATTTAATTAAAATATTTATTGATGAATTAATTGAATTATATTGATTTGGCGTGTTACTGATTAACACACTAAAAGCCTTCTCGTTTGAACTATCAGAACCTATAGCAGTGCTCACGGCAATTAACCAAATTGACCTTTAAAAAACTAAAACTGAAAAGTTTAGTTATACTAAATTGAAAATTGGAATTGAATCAAAATCTTATGTTAACAGAATTTAATAAAAAAATGTTAAAGATTCTATTATAAATGTAAATAATATATATATATATATATATATATATATATTTTTTCAATGTATTTTTTTTAAAAAATTTATTAGTATCAATATATATATATATATATATATATATATATAAAAGATTAATACAAGATTATTCATAATAATAATATTCTATTAATATTTATTTATTATTATTACTTATATTATTATTTTTTTTTATATTATTAAAATAAAAAATATATAAAAAATAACAATTTTTGTTCAATTTACTTAACTATGATTTTTTTTTTTAAAGCTAAAAACCTTAATCAACCAAAAAAAATTTATTTTACATCAATTTAATTAATCAATTACCTAATATTTTGATTCAGTTTAATTTGATTTTGTCGATTACCCAAACTTTTCAATTTTTTGAGCACCCTAAAGAATCGGTATCTTCCCAAGCCGATGAAAAAGGATAAGCAGTTTATAATTTTTCAAAACTGGCATAAGCAGATCAGTGACAAATATAGGATTATGAAAATTGCAAAAAATGGACCAAATTCACTATATTTTGCTAAATTTTTTTTTTAAAAAAAATTACTGTAGATAAAAGTTCTTTTTAAAAAAAAAAAAAAAAAAAAAAAAGTAAGATAAGAAATTCACAACATTCTTCAGCTAATACGAAGGAGACAGCTAAGGGGATATTCTCCATCCAAATATACCCAATCGACTGACATGCTGCATTTGGAAGACATCTGCAACCAATTGGTTCTCCAATGTTGTCTCAAGTCTTGGCTCTTGTAACAGCGGTAACTGTACGCAAACAATCAGACTCATTGAAGCTGCAAGTTGGACACTCGAGCGGATTGCCAATTAATTCAATAATTTCAACGCTGTAGTATCCATGACTGTGGAGAGCAAGGTGGCAATGAAGACAAGGAAGAGTCAGATTGCAGGGGTCACGTACCATTATAATAATAAACTGCAGAGAACATGAGCGTTGTTTGGAAATCAGCAAGCTGTGAAGCCTTCCATATTGCCCGTGTCACCATCACGTCGAGTTCCGAATGCTTCTTATCCGCATTGTAGGCCAACTGCTCGAGCCTGCGGGAAAAGTCCACTGGGTATGTATCTTTCACTCGAGAACCAAGGTATTTTCAACAAGAACACGGTGGCTATCTACATCAGAGAGCATCGTTTGGAATTTATATGATGTGATGGTATACGAAAGCCATTTTGGTGCGGCAACGATGGGTCATTCCAAATGTGAACGTGCTGACCATTGTCAATTTCCATCTTAATTCCCTTGAGGATAGTATTTGGCACCCAAAACTTGAGAAATCAAGGACTTAAACCATTTGGGGTTTTCGTCATGCCTGCGTAGCCAACATTGCAAGATTAACACGGTTGAAATCTCAAAAGCCAAGCCCACCAACACATTCCAAGATGACTAGTGAATTTTCATTTTTCCTCAGAGCTCCCTTGCCAAAATTGTTCACTAAAATTTCCAAAGTCTTGACATAGAGTAACATGCAGATTGAAACAACTAATTATGTAGGTTAAGATAGCTTCAATGACAGCTTTAAATGGCATTTCCTTGCTTGCCCACGATAAGCACTGTTCCCTGCTAGTTTTCTCCTCACACGATCAAAAATCATGTATAAAGCACACCCTTTTGAAGAGCATACCATCATAGTAGGTCCGAGACATATAGCTTGGAACTCACTATAACCATTACACCCGTACTTGTCCATGAAGCATCCCTCAAAACTTCCCCCACTCCCCCACTGAGAAGGAGTTCTGTTTTCACCATATTTATATTTTGACCAAGCAGCTTCTTAATGCAATTACATCCCTGAACCGTTAAAGCTGTAAACAAAAGACTAGTGTCTACAGAAATCAAATGCGGGATGGATGGGGGCTTTCTGCACACCCGAATGCCTTTGATGACTTCCCTGTTAGTAGCATCCATATGCTTATGAGAATTATATGTTTCAAAAATATTTGGAGTGATTGCTGTTTGACCCGAACTCAAAAGTTACAGTGATGTTTTCAATGAGGAGGATTCTTGAATGAGGAGGAGCTCAATCCAATAGACTGGCAAGGTAAGCCGGCGCCTACAATACTCTAATCATATGATGAAATCTTTCATAATTAAGAAATTATTATTATTAATTATTTTATTTAATATTTATCTTTTTTTATTCTATCAAGTTTATATAATTATAATATCCTATATCTTTTGGGAAATAGCAATAATAAAATTTCATAGCGTTTAATTGTAATGTTCCTCGAACGGCTTTTAAAGGCAACAAGCAATCAATAATATTATCAGAACGTTTAGCTTATTGGAGGCTGATCCCTCGAACAGATCATTGGAGGCCAATCCCCTCGAAGAGATCATTGGAGGCTGATCCCCTCGAAGAGATCAATTCTATTCCTTTTTCTTATTTCAAATCCCCAAATCTCAATCCCTACTTCTAAATCCCTAATCACCAAACCCTAGGTTCTCAACATTTGGTATCAGAGCGACGTTCTTAGGGATTTCACTTCCACTCCTTTCCCTATTAAAAAAAAAAAAAAATTTATGCCCTTTACCCGACAGCAAAAGAAAAATTTGGGTATTACTAATTTGCAATCTTACAGTATGTCCTCACACAACTCTTCCGATTCTGAAGTCAGAATATCTCGAGTTGAAGAATCATTATCCTTTATGCAAGAATCTTTCAAGAGGCTTGAACAGATGATACTTCCTATTGCACAGAGGGAGTCAGGAGACAACACCTCCAGATCTGCTAGCAAACAAAGAGAACCTATGGAATCATGTGGAGGCACCAATCGCGACTACACCCAACCACACACAAGGGTAGAATTTCCTCACTGGGATGAGAGTGATCCTGCAGGTTGGATTTCTTGAGCTGAAAAATATTTTTGCTTCCATCGTACATTAGAACTCTCTAAAGTTGAAATTGTTTCTATTCAATTAGAAGGTGATGCAATCCAATGGTATGATTGGGTTGAAACATGTGGTGGAGTTCCAACATGGGCTGAATTCACTAAAGGCCTTCTTGTGCGCTTTGGACCCTCAGAATATCACAATGTTGATGGAGAGCTTGCAAAGATTTGTTAAACATCCACCATCATAGAATATCAGAATCGATTTGAGCGACTTGCCAATCGAGCTAAACATTGGTCCGAAAGGCAACTAGTAGGAACCTTTATTGAAGGGCTTACTCCTAACATTCGTTGTGAAGTCAAAGCTCGACAACCACGAACAATGGTAGCAGCAATCTCCTTTGCTCACATTCAAGAGGAAAAGCTGGGTGCAGAAATTCATCACCCAATCGCTAAAGGCTTTAACAAAGCAACTGAAGGTAACATCAACTCATACTCTGTTATACATCCTTCTAACGCTAAACATTTGACTCAAGAACAATTAAGAGAGCGGATGACAAAAAGATTATGTTGGCACTGCGATGAGAAGTGGCACAAAGAACACCGATGTAAGCAAGGTAAGCTTTTAATAATTGAGCCTGTGGAGGAAGTTGAAGAATCAGATGATGACAACAAATATCTGGATGCTGGTGACACTTATGTTAAATATACAGTTAATCCCACAATGCATGCTTTGGCAGGATATTCTAATCCACAAACTATGAGAATAGAAAGATCCCTTAAAGGACGATCAGTAACGGTGTTAGTTAGGTAGTACCAACAATTTTATGGATAATAAGATTGCCAAAGAACTTGCTTTGCTAATAGAGGACTGTGACAAGTTTGATGTAAAGATTGCAGATGGAAGAAATCTAACATGCCAAAGAAAGTGCCCAAAGGTAAAACTTTGGTTACAGAATCAATTTGTTCATGTTAATCTTTTCTTATTACCTTTAGAAGATTATCAAATTGTTCTTGACATTGATTGGTTGCAGAGCTTGGGAGACATTATTTGAAATTTCTCCAAATTGAAAATGAAATTTCTATTGAATGGACATATAATAGAGTTACAGGGGAGACACAGTGATAAAAAAACTACTATTACTAATCACCGGATGGAGCGAGTCCTACATGAAGTAAGACAAGGGTTCATTGTGCAGGACCCAGTTGGTAAAGAATTGCCGTTACAAGATATTTTATGGAATATTTTAGAAAAAAATTATGATGTTAAAGCCAATGCAACACTCAAATACTGTTTGGAAGGAGTTCCATGAAAGAGAGTCAGACTAAAAAAAACAAACAGTTGATCGAGATAAGCCTTGAGAACAAGGCTAATTTGAAGAGCGGGAGAATGATGAAATCTTTCTAATTAGGAAATTATTATTATTAATTATTTTATTTAATATTTGTCTTTTTTTATTTCCGAATTCATAGGTAAGATTATATTCGTAATAGTAGTCTATCCAATTTATATAATTGTAATACCCTACGGCTTTTGGGAACAAGCAATCAATAATATTATCAGCGTTTAGCTTATTGGAGGCTGATCCCTCGAACAGATCATTGGAGGCCAATCCCCTCGAAGAGATCATTGGAGGCTGATCCCCTCGAAGAGATCAATTCTATCCCTTTTTCTTATTTCAAATCCCCAAATCTCAATCCCTACTTCTAAATCCCTAATCACCAAACCCTAAGTTCTCAACACCATACACACGGATGGGGTGGTACTCGAGCTGAAGCCTGTGATCTGCTGATTCCGTTGGAGCAATATCATTGGATTGTACCTTGCAACATAACAAACATGCTTGACAAGAAAACAACAATATTAATAATCATAACAATATTAATAATCATAACAACAATAACAAGACGGTTGTTCTTGTGCTTTTGGGAAGTTTGGAAAGACCTTATTGAGAATCTTGTACATAATCAATATACAAGCGACTAATGGGTTGCTTTCAGCAATGTGGACAAAGTTGAGTTTGATAAAGTATAGTTTTAATTATTCATTCTTCACATGAAGGCAGACAAAGGCCATCTTCAACTTTAGCTTTTGAGCAAACTACAGATTCAGTGTCCTCAGCTAAAACCTCATAAGTTAGATTTCACTTTCTGGATGAGCTCTCTCCTGAGGATTTTTCCCGAAGCAGATTTAGGGACACTGTTTATGAATGTCACCCTTCTTAATCTTTTGAAAGGTGCAACCTGCAGCAACACAAGATAAGTAAAGGTCAGTTGAGGATGCAAATTTATCTGTGTGATTTAATTTTCTCAACTTTGGAATAAAGATAGTTTAATTTATCACACAATGGAACCAATAGCTAGGAAAAATTTGCTGTCATAAGATTGAATATTTGGTGACCCTTCACCAATACCCTTTCCTGCCCTTTCTTTCCGCATTATCCTGTCATCACCGCAGAATCACATTGCCTGAGCTAAATTTTGAATATTAAGGAGCACGCTTGCTGGTCTAACCAGGCTATTCATAGAACATAAACAGACTGACAGCTTGACACATAAGAGATGTGCGGAACATGGAGCCTAAATGCTAACAGTTGAACCCAAACTGCTTGTATTTGAGAACAAGATTGTGCCTTGGATTTCCCTAACCATATCTAAAAACAATTGCCTATCAAAGAGGATACCTTCAGAAAAATGAAAAGCAAGTGCAGTAAAAGAAAAAGGAAAATGAAGATCTCAACACCAATGAACTTGACTGTTAGCCATAAAGCATCACTTACCTGATCAGCAATAAAGTTCTGAACATCTTCCTCAGTCAGTGAACTATCAGGTGACCGCACAACATATGCAACTGGCACCTCACCAGCTTCAGCATTGGGAAATCTAAATGGTGTGTCTCAATGGTCAATTGTTTGAACTAGTAACATGAACTAATATAAAAGTATTCATCATGTTTTAAGTGATGAAAGTAGCATGAATGCACTGTTTTTGACATACGGGATGACAACAGCATCTAATATCTTGGGGTGAGAAACAAGCAGCCCTTCAAGCTCTGCTGGTGCAACCTAATGAGAATCAATCAAGCAAATGATAAAGATAATTTGGTAAATATTCAGCTTGGAATCAATTAAGAGTGTTAAGATGTTTGCAATGATTTCTAAAGACAGCAAGGGAATTTGCACAAAAACCAATTTTTCTCGAATTGCAGTTACCTGAAAACCTTTGTACTTGATGAGTTCTTTAATTCGGTCAGCAACAAACAGCTGTCCCTCCTCATCAAAATATCCAATATCTCCTGTATGTACCCAGCCCTTCTTATCTATGGTCTGCTTAGTTGCCTGTGGATTGTTAAGGTAACCTGACAATGATTTTCAAAATATAAAGGCATTAAACAAATACCAAATGTAGGTGCCGAGCAATTTTTAAACCACACTCATATTAAGCTGATTGGTAATGCATATGGTAAATTTCTTATAAGAATCATTTGTTCAGAAGAACAAAGAAGGGTTGTTTTCACAGATAGGTAATCTCATTCTCTCTGATAAGGAAGACCTAGTAGCATAATTACAAAAAAAAAAAAAAAAAAACAACAACAACAAAGGTTTGTCAAAAGCTTCAATCATATTGCTCAATAGATTTCTGCTAACCCTGCTCCAGATGTGTGGACGTTCAAAGTAAAAGAAAGATAAGTCATCTATATCCTAAGAGAAGGATGCAATCCACACTTCTGTTGTCCTACAAAAGGACTTCTATTATTATGGAAAGGGTAGATCTAGATTAGCAATTATTCAGACAACTTCTGTCATCCGGACATCCTCCAACATAGAGAGAGCAAAGCAGTCAAAAGAGAGGCACACAACCGACACACACAACAGAGACTTTATGACCACATTAGACAACATGTTAGATATAACATGATAACAACAGTCTAATCCCAGGTGTTAAAGAACTACTGCTATGATATTCTAGATTCATAGTTTTGGATATCATGATCATATCATAAGACAATAGCAAACCAGATTGGCAACCAGAAATTAAATAATTTTTCATATGGAAAATGGAGATCAGGAATTATCATTTGTTTTCCCTTATGGAGTGCAAAAAAAGGTCCAACCCCATGCTTTGCACACCTGTTTATGAAAACCTGAAGCTTGCATTAAAGCAATTTTTAGAGGAAAAAAAAAAGAAAACTTTTACCTTGCATCATATTGGGTCCACGGACCCATATTTCCCCCATTTGATTAGGAGGAAGAGGTTTCATGGTATCTACACTGACTATTTGTGATTCAATCCCTGCAGCAAGTGTTCCTGCAGATCCTGTATGACGAACCCCTACTCTGTGATTCTCCATTGAAACAATCCCACTTGTTTCAGTCATTCCATAACCCTGAAATAGCATAGAATATGATGAATCAGGATAAAACCTTTCTTTTCAGTTGCTTAACATGTGCAAGGAGTAATGCAGAAGCATCTTTCACATTCTTTATTGAAGCATTAGCATTTTAGGCAGCATAAGTGGATCATTTCACCTCCTGTAGTATGAATCATCGCTGAAAAAAAAAAATGCAGTGGAAATGTCAACCGTACCAAGAAGGTATAGCAAGCAAAACATGAAACTTACATATATGTGGGATTTTCTAAACAGATGTACACTTTAATGAAAACAGCAACTCAAGATTGATCATTTTGGATCAACAACATTTCCTTATACCATACTAACAATTGGCTGAGAGAAACCAAGGTTAACCACATAATTTTTCTCAACAACAAAACAAAGGATATAAAATGTTATTTTGCAAAGGCTAACAACCTAAGTATCCATGAATGTCATGATACTGAAAGCCCGTTAGAGCAAACAATTGATCACCTTCCAAGTGGCAGAATTAAACAAATCCCATAATTTTCAATAATAGGTCCAAATTTCAACTAAGTTAACAATCATAGGCAATCCAATCTAATATCTGCCATAAATATGATAAAATTAGAACCAGCAATCTATCTTGGTTGTAGACCTCCTTGGACAGTTATCTTTTCCTTTTCCATTTTGTGTTGTTTGTTGTTATCAGGTATGAAACTAATTCCACTTTTTCAACCAAGAAATGCTGCTTTTTGACTATCATTGCCTTAAATTTAAGAATTTAATTTCTTAACTAAAAGGAAGAAGACTTAATACATGACGTTGCATGTCTAAGACCAAGCAAATGCCAAAAAGCAAGTTGCATTTTTCCTTCCCTTTTATTGTGGTTAGAAAAAGCAAGTTGCATACTTTATGAACAAAAGACGATGGCAATTCTGTAGAGAAGCAAAATAGGGCCATTTTTACTACCTGAGCAACAGCAGCATGGGGGAAATTCTTGGCGCATTCTTCCATCAAATCTTTCCCCAGAGGAGCCGCACCAGAGCCAATATGCTGCAGTGAGGAGAGGTCATACTTTTTAAGAATCGAAGTATGTTTAGTCAAAGCAAGGATTATTGGGGGAACAACCCACAGATGGGACACCCTGTACTCCTCCACAGCCCTCAAAATCGCCTCAAAATCAAACTTTGCCATTGACACAACCGTGCTGCCCTTTTGCAGCTGGGAGTAAGTAATCACAGCTAACCCGAAAACATGGAACATTGGCAAGAAACAGAGAAACACCAGGTGCATTTCACCTGCCATTTCTTGATCCATGGTGACCATAGCAGATGCAGCAATGAAATTCCCATGAGTCAGGACCACTCCTTTACTGGTCCCAGTCGTGCCGGAAGAATACAAGAGCGCAGCCACATCAGTTTGCTTCACTCTAGTGGCAGGAAAATCAGAATTGGACCCACCCAGTTCGACCAAATCATGGAAACTTTTGATCCCTTTAGTTCTACTACAATGGATAGACACAGATTCCTTGGCTCCTAGAAAAACAGCTGGCAGATTAAAGTCTCGAACTTTGTCCCACAACTCAGGGACGGTAATAACCAACTTGGGATTGGAGTCTTTTACCTGTTTAAAGATTTCTGTTTTTGTGTAAAGGGGATTTGCAGTGGTGACAACAGCACCAAGAGAAGTGACGGCCAAAAAACAGACGGGGAATTGATAAGAATTGGGTGCAAAAATGAGAACCACGTCTCTTCTAGAGATACCCAGATGGCGAAAGCCATGTGCGACCTTGATGACAGTGGATCTGAGCTCCGCAAATGACATGGTTAATGAGGAATCTACATCAATAAGAGCTGGCTTTTGAGGGTAAGAATCAGAGTTCCTAAAGAGAAAGGAGACCATTGAAAGATTGGCATCTTTGGGGAGGGAGAGAGTGGGTCTCAGCGACCTGTATATGCCATCACGCCCGTACCCGGACTTCTCCATTTGCAAAACACAGATTAGAGGAAAACCATTTGTGGATTTCTCTGATATGCAAATGCTCCGGTCTCAACCAACTAGAATATAGATGCTTGTTGCAGGCACAACACCAACCAACCGTTCTTATTAGATAAGATCAGAGACCAATAAAATCAATCTGAAAGTTGCAAAAAAAAGGTGAAATTCGGAAGTTCTTATGGATTCCATTTGGTCAAATGGTAAGCGGTGGCTGCTGTTGAAATCGCCTCCTGACATCATGGAATTGGCCCATTGGGATGGGATGGGTTCGACGAAAAACATTAAATTAATCGAACGCAGAGCTTTCCGGCCGGAGATATGCCAGAACATGGTCTGTTTATCCGTACATTGTCTTATAGGCTTGGTTTTTGTTACAAGAAGTGAAGAAGCCGTGCAGTGGACTACTGGTATTGTGGGCCGGGTCGGGGTGTTCCGAAAACTTAAAAATTTTGGTTGATGGAACTATTTTTTTTAATAAAAATATCAAAAATATTTTTTATATTTAAATTAAAAATTTTAAAATATTTATATTAACTAAATAAATTAAATTATAATTATAATTAATTAAAATATAACAAATTTTTTATTTTAATTTTAAATTTTTATAATTTAATTTAATTAACTCAACTAAACTAATAATTCTCTTTCTCTCTCTTACATTCACAATTATTAAAATTTTAATTTACATCTAAAAATATAATTATATTATAATTATATATAAAATTAATAATTTAAATTATATTAAAATTTTTTAAAATAAAATTTTAATTTAAATTATAAAATTAATAAAATTATAATTTAATTATATATTATATTAATTTTTTTATTTTTATTTTTATTTTTTTAAAAATTAATTATATTATAATTATATATATTATATATATATATATATATATATATATATATATTTTTTTTTTATTATATAACTCCACTTGTTCACTTACCATTCTGTCACTTCATTTGAAGTTTGGTACCGATTTAGCTGGAGAGTTTTTGAAATTTATTTTGATTAATAATTATAAATAAATATATTTATTTAAATTTAAATATTAAATATAAATAAATAATTAATTAAATAAAAAAATTTTAATTTATAAAAATTATATTTTAATAATTATAAAAAAAATTTATATAAAAAATAATTATTATAATTTTAAATTAATAAATTTAAAATATTTAATTATTAATTATATTATATTAATTAATATTAATTATTATTTTTTTATATTTTTATTATATTATTATTTAAGAACCTTACAATTTAACAACCTTTCTTCACGTCCAAAAAAAAAAAAAAAAAATAATAATAATAATTACTACTAGATAAAAAAAAAAAAAAAAAAAAAAATTCATGGCTGCCGCTTCATCAGCCTTGTCTCGCCTGTCTTCTCCGCTATTTAGGCTCACCGCTACACGTTCCTCTTCTCTACTGCTGTTGCCACCATTGTTTCTCTACTCTGATACTAAGGTCACATTCTTTTTCTTCTTCTCTTTTTTTAATTTTATGTTTATTTTTAATTTAGATCTACTTGTATATTCCAATTTGTCTTGTTTTCAAGTGAAATTATTTTGTCAAAAATCGAATATCATGTGTGTGTATTTCAGAATCGGAATAGGTTAAGATTGTATTCAATGGCGTCGTCGTCGTCGGAACCCAAAGAATCGCCGGCTAACAACCCAGGCCTACACTCCTCCCCAGATGTTGCCACTAAAGGATATATCATGCAGCAAACTGTCATCTCTCTCTCTCTCTGTATTTCTGTGGGGTGTCTTGGCTGATTTAATAAGTCTCTGATGTTTGTTTCTTTGTTTTGAATACAGATGTATCGTATTAAGGACCCTAAAGTTAGTTTGGATTTCTATTCTCGTGTATTGGGCATGTCGTAAGTGTTTCATCTGTTCATCTTAATAATTTATAAATAAGTTGGATTTTATTTTTAATTTTTTGTTTACTTTTGTTAATGTCATGCTTCTTTTAAATTCTAGTGTTATTGCGACCCCTGCTTCCTCTTTGACTGGGTTATCACTGAATTTGGTGAAATTTAGTTTCAGTGCTCAAAACTGTAGTGCAACTTTACTTTTGTGTTGTTGGGTGCCCAACTGTTTTAGTATCTGAATTAGCAGTTTTTGGAAAGTTAGCTTTGCTTCAATTCTAATTCCAAATGTTGTTGAAAATTTATCACTGTACACTCCTTCCTATGAACTAGATTATTGAATCCATAAGGTGCTTTCTCCCATTTTGCATCCTGTTTTGAGTTGTACCTCAAGTTTGCTTCATGTGAATTTTTCTTCCTCTTGCAAGTTAATTTGTGCTGTGTTGGTTATATTTCAATGTTATTGTGGAGCTCACTCACCGGATGTCACGTCTGTGAATCATTCTGTTTGGCATATAACTTACGAATGCTTCTATCCTCTACTTGTAGAATGTTTTCCCATCATTGTTTTTCAAGGTCATGGGGCTATGCCTTGTTTTCTCATAATTTATTTCTATATCAATCTGAGGTATATATCCTTTTGCTTTTATTGCTTTAATGAGCTTGTACACTGGCAAGCTAATCAGCTTTTTGAGCTTAGCCTGTGAAATCATATTTTTTATTTGGATTGAATTTCTTATTGCTTTCTGTACATTTATTTTTTGGCATAATATTGT
Organism: Rhizophora mangle; assembly: GCA_037832345.1. NCBI lineage: Eukaryota > Viridiplantae > Streptophyta > Magnoliopsida > Malpighiales > Rhizophoraceae > Rhizophora > Rhizophora mangle. The sequence continues at coordinate 400,357 of JBAPLJ010001955.1, read as the reverse complement.
ATGTTACACATTTTTCTGTGGAACAATCTTCATTTTATTCTGGCTTTATTGTCCAAGATCTTTCTCCATGCTTTTAAATGCGCATATTTTTGTTGAATTTTAAACCTTCATTTTTTAAAACTAGCCTATCAATTTGACTAATATCATGTACTATCTTCTCTGGAAACTGGTGAAAATCTATGAAATTGGATTGTCCTGCACTTATTATAATGTGCTTTATCAAGCTCCAGTGACCAATAGGTTCTTCAAGCTGAACTTGAATACTCAATATTTGAAATTTCAGGCTGCTGAAGAGGTTGGATTTTCCTGAAATGAAGTTTAGCTTGTACTTTTTGGGTTATGAGGTAATTTATATAATATCAAATCTTTCCATTAGTTTTTGCTTCTTCTCCTTTAGTGATGGCTCTGTTATCTTTATCCAATATGCACAGTAAAACTCGTGATCTTGGCACTGGCAGTGTTGTTCAAAGCACCCCTCAGGTGCGCCTAGAGCACAAGGCACAGGGCACAATATTCCAGCACTTTTTGGTTGCCAGGAGAGGCAACCTTTGTGAAGCGCACCTAAGTTGCGAGAGGCATAGAGTTTAAGCATATGGTACTTAAGAAGCATGCCTCTTGCAGAAACATGGGGTTCTGATACAACTTAAACACACTAGGGAAGATAACTCCTCTATTTTAGGATGAAGATAAAATCAATTGTTAATTTTAGGATAAAAGTCTACTGTTTTTCTGCTATTCTTGTCCCTCTTCTGTTACCTTTTTTTCTTTCCTATCTTATTCAACAAAATCTCAAATTTCTCTCCTCTATCCCTATTCTGTTTCTCAATCTCTCCTTGTTTTGGCCTCTATTTGGCTCTTTCTATCACTCACAGCTCTTGTTCCCTATCTTTTGATTTTGTTTTCTTATTGAGGTCTTGCTTATGTGTCTTTTTTAATCAATTTAGCATTATTTTTGCTTGTAGCCTCACTTTGTCCAGGCAAATGCTTTTGGATTTTTCCTTGTGCCTTGTGTCTAGGCTCGGCACGAGCCCTGATCTCCTCAAGTTGTCTAGCACTCTTAAAAACACTGGGTACTGATATGACAAATCTGTTTGGTGCAGGATCCAGCATCAGCTCCACTTGACCCAATTGAAAGAACAGTTTGGACCTTTGGTCACAAGGCTACAATTGAGCTAACACAGTAAGAATGATATATTTTGATGGTTCCATTCTTTTCCATCTTGAGTTATCATTTGCACCTCTTGCCCTCCTCCTCCTGCCCCAATGTTTTCTATGATGATTAACCATCAAATTCTTCTGTCAGTAATTGGGGAACTGAAAGTGATCCTGATTTCAAAGGATATCACAATGGGAATTCAGAACCACGTGGCTTTGGTATGTTTATCTTATGCATGAGCTTGAAATATATCAGCATGGAGACCCTTTGATCTTGCTATAAGTGTTAATCTTTTTTGTATGTGTACTATTGGCTTAGTTCCCATGCCTTTAGTTTTCTGCACAAGCATAACTTTGTTTTTGCTTTTCAGAGTACTTGGTTTTGAAATTGAAGTCCAAATATGGCTGAATGAAGCATGCATCACTCTCAATATATGATAACATGTTTGCCATTGGTTGCTTCAGCTGATATGATTAAAGGTTAATAGTGCACATTAGTGTGAGGCTTAACTGAGCATACACCATCACGCAGTTAACTTACCTTGCTTCCAATCTAAGTAGTGATAGGAACTTGGGAAAGAAAAGTAGGTAAATAAAACAATGCTTTTTTTTTTTTTTTTTTTTTTATAGTTTTAAACATCCTTGAGACACCCTAAACAATGGGACATTCATGTTATAATAATGCCAAGTAATGTGACAGATTTGGAAATGCTGTAACTATTTTGTTGTGAATCAATTAAGTTGCATCATGCATTTTAGCTTGAATCTTTACCCAGGTTGTACAGAGATACCAATTCTCAAAAAAATTAGCTTTTTTTAGCTAAAATCTTGTCTGTATACCTTAGTTGGTTGGCAGCAAATGAATAAACCTTTATTCTGCCTCAGATCTGCTCTTACTATGTTGACAGTATGTGTTTTCCTAGTTTGGATTTGAGTAAGTGGTCCTGTAATTTGTCATATATTCACTTTCAGGTCATATTGGCATTACTGTTGATGATACATACAAGGCATGTGAGAGATTCGAGCACCTTGGTGTGGAGTTTGTGAAAAAACCTGATGATGGTGAGAAAGCCTATCTAAACGTTGGTATTTTGATAACTGCTACAGTGATCCATTAATATATCAGCATCTGATTTTATTGCAAGAGGCAGTTTTTGTGCAATGACACATCTGGAATAGTCTCATTAATTTCTTGTTGTTTTTGATGTCTTTTGCATGCCAAGTTATTGGCTAGCCAAAAAGAAACAAATGAAGTATGAAAGCTCAAATATCACCCGTAATGCATTGTGTTTGCGCATAGAGGAAAGGGTAAGGAAAATGGAATGCAGAATGGCTGGAGTGAGGTTTGGTGGGAAAAGCCAGAGTTTAATTTCTGATTGATTGGTTCCAATGTGATAATGATCTTGAGAAGTTATGAACTAGGAAGCAGAATGAGACAATTCACTTATGATATTGAAATTTACTTATAAAATTGACTTTATGTTCTTTTGGTGGCAGTTTATATGCAGTGTCATCTCAGTATCTAACAGGATGAATAGTGGCATTAATATATTGTTGTGGCTGGTATCCTGCACATCCTTTGACTGCTCGTCCTCCCCTGTGCTCCCCCACCCCTGTCTTCCGACCCCTCCCCATGCCCCAACCGAAGAAAGGAAAAAGAGAAAATTATGGCCATGCAAATGTTCCTTGAGTCTGGACCAACAAAAAAATGTTCCTTTGGTGTATATTTGCATGTGTGTTGCACTTACGGGAAAGGGTAAGAAAAGGTTGAATGTGGAATGGCTAGAGTGGGGTTTGTTGGTAAAAGTCGTTTTTATTTGCAGTAGATTGGTTTCAATATGATTGTGACTTGCAAAGACTATTATAAAGTGGAATGAGAGTGCCTACTTATGATATTGAATTTAACTATTGAAATTGATTATGTTTGTTGGCAAAGCCAAAGGCCAATTGATGCTTTTTTTTTTTTTCTTTTTACCTAAATTTAAACTCAAACAAATGTTAATAATAAAAGGGAAAGAATAAATCAAAATGAGTTAAATGGTAAGCTCAAGTTTCATATGTCTTCATAGCTGTCGACATCGATTCTATGGATCATGTATACTGTAGCCCCTTCATCTCTGTCTTCATGTTATGCATATATTTGAGCCTCTTGAACTCTATCTCTATGTTATGTTTATCTGGAAATAGGATGGAATCTCCTGGTGTTAAATGTGTACGCATGGTAAGCTTACATACCCTGAATTTGTGACTTGTTTGTAGGCAAAATGAAAGGGATAGCATTTATTAAGGACCCTGATGGCTACTGGATTGAAATCTTTGACCTCAAGAATATGAGGAGAGTAGCTAGCGGTGCTGCTTGAGACCATGGGACAAAACTTTATGGTAGCATTTCCTTTTCGGTCTTTCTTCCTATTTCTTGACAAGTTATTCAGTCGTCATTGACTTTTGAAGTAGCTTTCAATGGCGCTAGACACTCTAAAGTGCTAAGATCTTTTAGACCCTAAGCGGGTGCAGGCCCCCGCCTGAGTGAAGTGAGTTGCACATCTGAAAAACAATAAAAATGCTAAAAGTAATACAGAAGCAAGATATAAAACTAATAAGAAAGTAACTAATTAAATTTATTCAAAGCAACAATATTCAAAAAGTTAGAAGTAAAATATTTCTTATAGCTGTCATAAATTCAAAAGGCAAGGACAATTTTTTAATGATTACATGATAAACCAAAAGGATGAGCGGAGCGTTAAGACAAGTACATCATAATCTTACCAAAACATCAAATTCTGGATCCTTAATCAAGTGTGACCTTGCGGTTATGCCCCGGGTTATTTTGCCAAGTAGCTGTTGGTATCATATTAATTTCCCAACCTAATAGTCAAATAACTGGTTATGACACACAGTGAAGTCCAATGATCAGTTCCTAATTGTTGCATTGGCACACAAACCTTGATGATTTATAGGCGCCAAGGGACTGCAGATTTATCTTTTTCCCTCTTTTCTTTTTTGTGGCCTTGACGATTATAGTTGGGACCAGGTAATTGCCTGTGTTGGACTTTAATATGCCCTATGTAGCCAGTCCAATTAGTTTTCATTCAAAGGAGAGTAGGTATGGGTAGGACCAGCAGAGAAGTGTGAAAGAGAGGGAGAGTATTCAGAGATGAGTAGGGACTGGGATGTTGAGACAGATTTAATTGATAACTAATGAGAATTAATAGATAGGATGAGGTAGAGACGTTGTGACAGACGTGCTAACATGGGGACCAGTGGAGACGTGAGAGAAACAATGAATAGAAGAAAACAGAGGTGAGAAACTAACCGGGTAAAACACTAAAAATCAAAAAATTTCCAGGGTTTAAAACAAAAGTGCGCTTTTACCTAAGCCTTACACCTACTCCTCAGGCATGTCTCACCTGCGATTGGCTGTCGGCACCTCACCTGGGGCATAAAAAGCCCCAAGACTTGGTGATTTGTGCCTACTGCCTTAGGCAGGCACTTGAGAACACTACTCTGAAGGCATTTAATTGGAGATGACCGCCGATGGGTGTTATCACGTGTGTTCTAGGTATATATACATTCTTATGGGACTTAAAAGAATGACAGAAGGGAAGTAAGAAAAAGTGACGTAACAATAATATAATTATAATAATAGAATTCAAGTTAATAATTATAAGACCAAAGTTCTCTAGCACTGACGATGGCTTCAAACCTTGTTATCGGTAATGATGTTGGAATGGCGATGGGAACTATTATTATCTACTTTCCCCTAAGCACTTGATTGTTAGTTTTACTTGTCGGTGCAATTTTAAATATTGTTGTTTACCATAAAAAATGAAAAGGTGGGAGGATTTTCTTATTTCTGAGGCAATTATGTTGCTTTTCTGTGCCTATTATTTGGCTTTGAAGTTGATGAGTTTCCCAATTATTAGTAATGCAGGAAAAACTGGGTATCCTTGCATGGTATTTCAATTTTCATTTTTTTGCAGGTGGAAGAAATTTTGATTAAAGTTCAGTTCCTTTCAATCCCATTCCAAACGTGGCTTCTACTTGTCAACGGAGAATGCAATGTAAGATGACGGTTCCTAATAAAACTTTGGCTTTCTGTGCCTGCTATTGACCTGTTATTGTATGGATGATCTGAGGTTGCGAAAATGTTGCAATAAACTTTGATGGACTGCAAGATATGTGAAAGGCAATAAGAACATTAGGCGAGGCGAATGCCCAATAAAATGAACATACTGATCTTCTAGGGCTGTTGTCATGTGAGGGTGTTTAGCTTATAAATCAAATTCCCAACCTCTGATGTATCCGGACGAGGTCCTTGCTGCACAGTTCAGACCGTTATTGTCAGTAAATTTTGTTGGTTTTTCGAGGAAAATGGAGAATTAAATGGACTGGACTTCGTTTACAGCTCCAGAAAGACTGGTCGACTTAAAATTTACCTATTTGTATATGCCTTCTACATCATTCGGGGAACCAAATTTGCGTGGATGCGGTGTAGCCAGAGTTGCAAATGCCTTTATGGACTACTAGAGTTCAAGGCAACGACCATGTATATGAGTTTACATGACATTGTTTTAAAATAGAATTTTTAAAAATTATGGTAAAACTTAAATTAGTAGGATTTATAGTTGACACAGAATAAATAAAAGGGGTCTCGAAACAAAAATTCTGAACTGGGTCCTTTTTTAGATTAAAGATACATACAGTTATACCTGTTCTAACACATCCTAAAATATCATACTGGAATGTTAATAGATTGCCATGTGATCGAATATGTGAAGGAGTAATTAAGCAATATTTATATTAATTAAAAGAAATGCCAAGGTCGATCTACCGACTATGTCATTTAGAGAATTGCTTGCTTTTTCTCACTGTAGTTTTTGGCTCTTGATTTTCTTACTTTTGCTCACTTTTTTTTTTTTTTTTTTTTTTTTTTGTTTTCTCAGATTTGCACAATTATTTTGCTCCGTCAAGGTGTCCAACAAAGGTTTTCTAAGCTCTCTTATATACTTCTAAGGCTTAACTAGCCGTTGTGTCTAAGGTCTTTTACCAAATCTAAAATTTTATTCAATGGGATATCGATTAACTGTAGGATTAAGTCCGGTCGATCAACTCAATCTCTTGGTGAAAGTTGAGCTTCACGCAGTTAAGGTGTTTGCGTCAATCCGGTCGACAATAGCTAAGAGTTCATATTAACCAATCTAGACTCGGTCCACATTTGACTCTCTATAATAAATACTCTTCTATTATCAATCTAAATTTTTGGCAAAAATTGTCTTTCTCTAGTTTTCTTAATTTTCTTCAGTTCATCCGAGTGATCAAAGTATTTTGACCTGGACTTCTGTCCGAAACTTTGAACATGTTAATTCTTTCCATTTTGTCTTTAGATACTTCATGATCTCATTCAAAAACTTTCTAAAAGTAACATGACAAAAAGCTACAAGATCTTTGAATATTTGTTAATACATTAGCATAAATATCATGAATCATAATCAATTAGCTATATAGATAGCTTATATTGTGCAATATCTAATCATTTAAGAATCGACATACTCAATCACTCAATTATGAGTTGACAATTCAATTAATCATAAGAGACACATCAAAATCTTCTCATTTTCTATTTAATTTTGTTTAAAGGAATTTCATATCTAAGTTTTTTTTTTTTCCCAATTTGTTTTGATTTATCCACTTGGTTTTTTAAAAATAATTATTATTTCTCTCTTCTTTTGTTAAGGGAAAAAAAAAAAAAATTGATGTCCTGTTGAGATTAAATTATTTACATTAAACTTTTATCTCAAAAATAATCCTTCAAGTTCTAGTAATACACATCCATTAAGTACACATGCGACATCCGATGCGGCAAAGACAAGACCCACAATGGAAACCACTTGTTTGCTGTGCTGGAAGTTTGACTCCCATCTCTCATCTCTCCCTCTCCCACTTTCCCATTTCCGAAATTCCCCACTCTGACGCTAAGAATCCTAACCTGAGAAATGACAAAATCGATTGGTAAAGGTGATATGAGCCCTTCGGCTTAGTTACAAAAGCCATGGAGAGGAGGGTCGGTTTCTAGCCTTTTTTATTTGTTCGTTCGAATTAACAATGGATCCATCTCTACATGTAAAAATCAATTCTTCTTGTGATAACCAGATTCCCAGGATTGCACCGTGGTCTCAAAACGTTGTGTGCCGAGGATTAAAAAAAGGGAACAATGGGTAATCAGCGTAACAGTAGGAAGGTAGGGGGATTGTTTGAAAAAAGAAGATGCCTGTTGAAGCTGATGTCCTTATCTCTTCACCAGCCCGTGAATGACGAGAACAACAAAGCCATAATGCAAAATTTCCAACTCGGTGTACGGGTGAGTCAAATCTCGGCTCATAAAAATAACCTTGACTATTATGTGACTAAATCAACCTTGAGGGCCTACGTGTTCTTTGGGATTTGGGAATTTGCACAAAAAAAAAAAAAAAAAAAAAAGGGGGCAAAACTGGGTGGTTTGGGAGAGGATGAGAGTGACGGTAAGAGGAGTGGGAGTCCGAACAATTGGGTCCTCTTTTTGCCACGTCATATGCCCAGTGTGCGGCTAGCCTTTGTGTGTTAACGGAGTAAACGGAAAACTCGCGTTCACCCATTTTTAAAAGTTGGTGACTTAGGGATAAATTGAAGGTTGATGATCCAAAATCACAAAATTAAAAAATTTCCTGACTTAATAATAGACTTATTCTATATACCCACCTGCTCCTTTTGTCGTTAAATTTTTTGGTTTGAACGAAAAAAATTATAAAACATAAAATCTTAATGTTCCAAATGCATTATGTGTTTTTAGCCTCTTATAAAATTACTTTTTTTTTTTTTTGTCCTAATTAACTCTCATAAAGAAAAAAAAATATAAAATGTTGGTTTTAATGAAACTGATAGAAAATATATGTTTTTATAACCATGCTCTCACTGTGTATGTGATATCGGCCATGCTCAAAACCAAAGCTTCCATGTTTGGTAGGGCGTGGTGGATTGAGAAGGAAGGATAATGCTTATTAATACCAATGTTGACTCTCGGTGCAAAGCGTTGGCTGTTCTCGAGGATATGCATGTGGGAATGGCCTGCAAATTCAAAGCCCTGACCTTCTTAGTGGGAGATTTGAAATTTGCCTAACAGAGAGATAATGGACAAGTGATTAATAAATAAGTCTTGACAGTTTATTGTTCTTTACTTATGTGACCAAAGCACGAGTCAATTCACATTAAAAACAAACAAGCAACCAGCCAACCGATTCAATCATTAGAATAAACCTACCCGAAATCTAATACTTGAGGACATTTCGCCTTTGGGTTCCAAAGTCCAACCGTCCTAGGGAGTTTAGGGTAGAATGCCGATTTTTGTCCATTTATGCTTTGGTTGATTAAGCTTCCATGTTAAATGCACCTAAAGCATCGAGTTGAACGCCTTTTTTTTTTAAAAAAAAAAAAAAAAATTTCTTTTAATGATAATTAGAGTTGAATCTTTCCCCATAGTTCAAATTAGAATGTTTGAATTACGATGTGGTTTGACTACGTTATTATGATGATTATTGATCATATATTTTAAAATTTTTTAATATATAATTATAATTAATAATAAAAATAATTAATAATTATAATATATAAATTAATATGTACATGTCTTTTAAAACGTCAACTTCTACATTAAGGAGGGAAAACTTGCCATGCATTCATTTACTTCTACACTAAGATCTATGAATTTTGATGATAAAAGGTGGCCCTTGCATTTTTTTATCCAAAAAAAAAAATAATTATTATTTTTCAGACTCAAATCAAAGATAATTCATAAATTTTTAATTTAATTTTTTTAAAATAATAATAATAATAAATAATAAATAATAATTGAAAGATCTACCTTATTATTATATATAATGTAGGTCCACATTAATATATGAGATTCCCCAGTAGAAGGGTCACCCCAACGGTAGATCTTCCCGTTGCTATATTATGTATATGTTTATTCGTATAAATTATTAAAATCCAAGGCTGCATGCATATATTCAATCCTCTCTTCAATAATGGCAAAAGATTTATAATATATTTTTTTTGATAATATTAATCTGATTATAAGTGAAAAATAAAATAAAATAAAATAAATAAGATTATTAAATTCGAAGTGTTTAATATTATATTGTATTTTGTATGTGTCATCAGAGATGTCAGTGGGTGCCATACCATTTGACCTTTACACCACTCCAGAAAAGACATTTCTGGAAAAAGCTTCCCCCCCAAGCCCCAACTGCTTTCAAACAAATCAGATTGAGCTTGGAAAATAAACATGTCAATTGGATTAAATAAAAATCACACAGCTGGCAATACATAAAATGGTAAACGCTGCATATGAGTTGTGAGATGCCGATTTCCACGCCCACATTTCCCTTTTCTTCTTTCCCATTTTCTTCAAAAAGCAACCACAGGAATGCAAAAATAATAAATATAATTGAACAAAATTAATAAATTAATATAATTTTTAAAATTTTTTTCGTTAATTCATTATTATACTATTTTAATGATATATATTATTTTATTAATCATATATAATTGTGTCTCTTACTTCTTTCGTAATTAATTTATCCTATGTTTTTTTTCTCTTAATTTCCTTTTTTTTAAATAATGCTTGGAGCCCATGGAACAGTGGGACGTAAGCCTGACAGGCAACTTGTGATCATGCTAGTTTGGACCCTTTGGAGTGCTTCTCGATGGGGATCTTATCGTTTACTCAATAGATTAACGTCTCGCACCTCTCTCCCGTACTTTTTTTCTCTTTTCTTTATGTTGCTTCAGTACGCCAATTTTATGGCCCGTGTCTTGATTACAATAAATAAATAAATAAATAAATAAATAATTGAAAGGCATACAGCAAGTGTCCTTGTTGTCTTCATTTTCCAATTTGGTGTGATTGGCAATGGATATTGTTTCTAAACCATTCTATATATATAAAAGTTAAAGTCAGATTTTATTAGAAGAAATAAAACTATTACAAGAACAAAAGAATGGAAATGGATAGTTAAAAAGGAAAATTAAAGCGAGACATTAAAATTAAATTATTTAGTGATTCTGTACTTTGCTGAGTAATCTACAACAAAACTACAATTTGTGCTAACATATTTGAAATATCAATAAGTACAAAGCTTAATATATAGCGTTTAAAACACTTAGGAAAATAATAAAAAAAAAAAAAAAAAAAAAACTGTTTCAATTTTCAGGATCATAACTCTTTTTTATTAAACCAGTGTCAGGACAATTCAAGAATCAAATTCTGAGAGATGGAATACATATTCTTGAATCCTTAATTTGATGTTGCCAATTCAATAACTTTTGAGGCTTGCCAACAGTTCAGCACGGTTAGAATCGACTTCATCCGCTAGAATGAGAATGCACAGATGAAGTGGCCATGGATGTCCTTGAGAATGTCACCAATGTCCCCAGGACCCCGTTTCTGAATAGTTGAACCATTGATGTTCCATTCCAGGTAATGTGGTGGTTTGGTCGGGGGTAGAGGGGGGGGGGGGGGGGGGGGGGGGGGGTCCAAGCCTTTCAGTTGTGGGGGTGTCTCAAAATCAGAGCATCAGCCGGCGAAATGAGGAATGTTTTACCATTTTACAACCTCATTTCTGGAACACACTTTGTTCTTTTGTAGCCAAAATGTTCACGCCACGACAAAGAGGCGAGTGATCCAATTATGCAGCTGGGGATAAACAGAACATGCCAACCAGCTGATTCTCTGAAATTGTGTTAATTTTTGGACATCTATCTACCTGCGTTTTCATATATATTGACCACAGCATTGACTTTTGCCGTCAGAATTAGTCCAGTTAGTTAATTTAGTTTTTACTTCGAGACAACTTTGAATCTTTAATCTCTTTCATTTGCACTAATGAGGATTAAATATTGGAGGTGTCTCCTTTACAAACGTTGATATCATTCACATAGTTTGAAGAGGTTGCACCTATTGTTAAAGAAATGAGTCGGGTTATTAAACTCAAAATTCAAAGATAATACTGACAAATTTATCATGACACAACCCGAAAGTCCAAAGCATCCGGCTATACCACAGAAAGTGTAGCCATGCCGTGAGAATAGAGTAGGTGTTTGTTTTTGATTAGTTAGTTGCCCCAAGAGGGGATAAGCAGCAATCTTATTTTACACGAAAGCATATTAATTATAAATTACAAATTATAGACCCATAAATATAAGTATATGCTGGAATCACTTTAATTGTTGAATTGGGTCTAGTGAAAGCATATGCTAACTTCCAAGGCCATGCAGACACACTTGATTCTTGTGTTTTCCTTTTTTTTTTTTTTTTTTTTTTTTGAACTTTGCGTATGTGAGATGTATACTCCATGTCCCAACCTACTCCAGCTACCCCTGTAATCCAAGAATCAATTAAACTCACTTTTTTCTTCTCCTATTTGTCCTCACATGGCCTGCCACTTTTCATGTTATTCATATTTTTATGTGGCCTCTGGGCGAAGGAGGGAGAGGTGCGGTAACTAGCCATGTGGTCTCTCTACAATGATTAGGCACCTAGGATATTGATTTAATTTTACTTTAATACATTGATACTGTAGAAGTCAACGGTTAAAAGACAGTTCTTAGCATAACATTAAAGTTATTTTTATTCTAACAATAAGAATAAATTATGGGTGTCCCTTTTATTTTTAACTAAATTATTCCTTGCTAATAATATTAACTTCTGAAAATGGATATATAATATTTTAAATAATTATTTTATTATTTTAACTGCAATGGTAATTAACAATAAAAAAACAGTAACAATAATTAGTCGCAAAAAACCACCAAAAAACCAAGAAAAGAAAAGAAAAGAAAAGAAAAGCCATGCAGGAACATAGACTCCTGCATATAATTAATTAAATACATTTAAAAAAAAAAAAAAACTTAATTAAATACATTCAAATACACACAAAACAAACAAACAAACAAACAAACAGACATATATTGAGATTGAGAAGCCTGACCAACTTGGATAAGTAATCTAATGTCACCTTATCATTAATTTTCTTTGAGCAATGATTGTGCCTAAAATTTCTGATGGACAAAGTTCATTTAGTCAGAGACTTAGACCTAATTCATACAACACGCACATTTATGAGTTCCGAAGCTCAGAGAAAGTGACGATGAAGTGCCGACATGTGACGCCCACTGTGTGAGTTTTTGAGCTTTCTTATACTATCTCATACGAAAATTCACCCCTATGTCATATTTCTAATAAAAATATTCAATTTTATCTCAGATTTTCTAATCTCATAGACCCAAAAAAAAAAAAAAAAAAAAAAAAAGAAGAAGAAAAAACCCTGAAGTGTAGATAGATAAAAAAAAATTTCCAGATTTCACTTGGAGAAAGTGATTAACCTCCAAATTCAGTCTTATCTCATACCGAAAACGTAGAAACTTTTGATAAAAAAAAAAATTCCAATTGAGAAAGTTGGGTAGGAAAAGAAAAAACCGAAAGTCTTCATAAAGAAGATTCCAAATTTCCAAATTAATAAAAAAAATTATTGATATGCTAAAAACAAAGATGGAAAAAAAAAAAAAAAGGGTCATTGATAATTCATTGTTATCAAATCTCCGGGCTTCGGTTGTGGACAAAATTCAAATTTATAAATATTGAAATATTGAAGTTTATTCAAGTTTACACACATTTTTATTTTATTGATATTAAAATATTTAAATTTACCAACCCATTCTTAGTATACTTGGCCTTTAATGACTTTAATGATATTAAAGGCATTATTTACCTGAGCAACTATTTGATTTACATTTCACTGGATACTTAAAAAAATATACTAAATATTCCCAATACATTAATAAGTTAATAATATAGCATTAAAACTTAACCATTACTCTATGAAAAAATCAATAAGAAGGAGTGTAGTAAACATAATAATTTTTTGAAACTAACTTAAAAATGAAATTAATTTAATAGTATGTAATAAATGTAGTGGTTTACGAACAAAACATACTCTACATTTTACAGCAATAGAATTTTGAGAAAAAACAAGGAGTACCAGATAAAATAACAAAGAATCACAAAATAATTATGTTGTTTAGATGTTGGTATTATTGTCTTAAAAATTTATAAAATTGTGGTGCATCTTCATACAACACCAAAATATTATAGTTACCAAACTTAAGTTTAAGTTATTGATTGCAAATTTTAAAGTTTAAAATAGATTAATAAATCTATAATTTAATTCAAAATATAAGTTTTAAAATGGTAATTACAATTTTAAATATAGGTTACTCAAAAATTAGCTAATAGATAGACCCATAATTAACAATGCTAAAAAATTAACATAATCCGAATAATCCATTCGCTTGAAACTCGCTTTAATTTGATTTACATTAATAGTAAAAGTCAGTAATTTCTAATTTAACTCAATTATAAACAAAAATGAACTATAAATCAAATAATTCACATTTTACCTTTTCTTTTAAGGAAATACTCACAATTAACACTAGCAAAAGCAAAGGCAATTCGAGTAATCTGATTGTTGAACTTGTTCAAAGTTTCACTTGATCAGATTGTTATTGATTAAAAAAATCAAGATACGTGACTCGACTCAACCCAAAACTTGAAAATCAGAAACCCAATAACTGTATTAAAAATAACGTGAATATCAAGTTATCCGAAATTTTAAAATCCCATAAACCCAAATCCAAGGGTACCCAAAACTTGAATTGCCACCCACAGGAGACACTCCCTAGGGACACAGTTACCCCTCATAGAATGCCAATACGACAAAAGAATATAAAGGGCAGAATTGCCTTTTGATTATGAGGGATCTAGTACCCAATAAATCAAAATTAGAAGGCGACAAGATATTCTTGGTGAGAGAGTATTTATAAAAATGGGAAAATGGAGAAAAAAGAAAGCACATGCGCTGGTCTTATTTTTCATTTTAATTTTTTTGGCCAGCATTATACAATAATGTTTGTTAAATATTTAGTGGTAACTGTAGCCCGTAACTCTGTCAATCTCCAAGACGCCATAAACACAAACAGAGTCCTTATAAATTCCTATAAGAAATAATCCAAATAAGATTTTAATGTTTACAAAAATTCTGGAGTATGGGAATTTGAACTTCTTGGGTGTTGGTTTTGACATGAAATTCTCGGTTTCATTTTGGTTCTCATTCAACGATGATAAGGTTCTTATGTTTTCTGATTGGGCTTTTGTTTGCAGACTCTTGCAGTGGCATTGAGAGTGAGGACCGTACTGAAATAAATAATCATGATCATCATCTATCAATCAGCTCCCAAAAAGAAATGCACGCACGAACTGAAAAGTGAAATGATAAAAAAAAAAGGAAGCTTTTGCGAAGTTGCGAGTTCCAAACCATGTGCTGTCAAAGGAAGAAATGTTTGATATTTATCATCATCAGAGACAACACAGACCCCCAGGAACTAAACAATGTCTCATCTGAAATCTCTCTCTCTCTCTCTCTCTCTCCACCATACCTTACCCCATCAAATCTTTCTTGATTTTACTTGCAGCCAGTCAGCATATGATTCATTTTCAGTAGTAGGCGTACATGTTCATGACCTTCTCTTGTGTCTTTTTTTCATCAACGATGAAAATGTTATTGTTGCAGCCGTTCATAACACTGCCACTGTTGCAGCTAATCAGCTGCTTAACATCCTGAAGCCCATATTCTAATGGGGTTTCTCCAAAGTACCCATTTGGCTTCTCTGCTGCCCACTGGTTCAGGGCTTCTCCTCCATTGTTGGCGTAGCTTATCATGAATTTCTGGTTCTCTTCATGATACCCACTTGGGATATAGCCTTGAAATCCCATATCTTCTTGTTTGATCTCTCTGCACCCATAGCTGATCTGGCTACAACTCCCATCTGAATTTGAACTGCAACTAGCTTCACTTCCAAAACTTAGGAAGTTACTCTCTTTCATTGGCTGATAGCATTGCACTGGTGGGCTAACCAAACACTCTTGGTTTAGTAACAAAGTCGAGGAATTAGTGGCTAAGGTGGAACTGCTGTTGTTACCCAAAATATTTGAAGAGAAAGGCGAAATGGGGTCAAAGGCAGTGAAAGACTTGGCAGAGGGATAATAAGATGAGTCATTAGTGCCATCAATAAGGTCTTTGAAGAGTAATGACGGTGATTCAGATGGCAATATTGGTGGGGTTTGATGAGTAGATGGGAATGGTGGCGGTTTTCTTTGAGACTGATAAGGAAACATGGCCATGAGCTTCTTCTTGAGCTTTGTGTTCCAGTGGTTCTTGATATCATTGTCAGTCCTTCCTGGTAACTGAGCAGCTATTATTGACCATCTGCGAATTTTGCAAGTCATAAAAAAAAACAGAAAAAATAAAAAAATAAAAAAGTTGCAGAAAGAAGGATATCCTGGACTCTTGAGCAGTTGAGCTTTCACTCAACAGCTGTAAGTAGACGGTCGAAATTGGACTAAAATTGGCATGCATGCAGAGCAATAATGCAAAAAGGCCAGATTCTTGATACGGGGAAGACTATTGTTTTTCATTTTTCTAGGAGGACAAACAAGAGAAGTAACCTAGAAAGTATAACCTCCCTTCGTCTTTGCTACCATTCATCTAGATAGATAGGTTCATCAGTATGTTTCAGTACAATATGCCTTAGTTAATTAAGAAGAAAATGAGAGAAAAAAAAAAGAAGAATAAAAATTGCCAGCAGTTATTTTTTGGTGATGTCCTGGTGAAATTATGGATGACAGATAAAGCCAAAAAAAACACACAAACACACACACACAAAAAGTTGAAGAATTTATGAAGATGGAAATGAATGTACCTGCTTCCAATGCTAGCAAACAGGCCGCAGATTACCCTATCCTCCTCCTCAGTGAAGTCTCCATGTTTAATATTGGGTCTCAGATAGTTTAGCCATCTCAATCTGCAGCTCTTCCCACATCTTTTCAGACCTGGTCATTAAAAGAACCAAATTCCGTGTAAAAACAAGCAAGAAGTTGAGAACCTGTGTTTGAGAGAGAGAGAGAGAGAGAGTGTGAGTGTGTGTGTGTGAGAGAGAGAGAGAGAGAGAGAGCTGGGTTTGGGAGTAAAATGGGACTTTGATGCATGTTTGAGTTGATCTTACCAGCTTTTTGAGGTAGAGCAATCCAATTCCCACCTGTTCCATATTTCTCTATGTGCTCCCTAAGCTTTGCATCCTCTTCTGGCGACCATGGACCCTTTTTTACATTTGCTTTATCACAACAAGGAGCCCTTCCCATCTCTCTCTCTCTCTCTCTCTCTCTCTCTGATACTTCTCTCTGAGATCTCTTGTGGTTGGACCTGGCAAATATATCCTATAAACTACTTCTTATTGTAAGGGAAGGAAAACAAAGGTCCCACTCTCTGCATAAACTTCTGTTCTGGGGGGTCTGGTTCGGGTCTTTTGATAAGAAGCGTCTGTTTGGACAGTCAGCAACACAACCCAAAAAAAATAAAAAATAAATAATAATAATAATAATAATAATAATAAGAGCATTTAATTATTCAAGGATTTGTACTAGTCAAAATGATTTACATCTTCAATCCACTTCCAACTTCAAGCGGAACTAGCTTTAGAAAAAAAAGTACACGCAAAGGGTGTACTAGATTAATTAAAAAATTAATTTTTTTTAAACTCTTAATCCAACCCCTAATTTACGGGACCAAGGAAAGAAAAGCCTAGCCCCAGCCTCTCTCGGTTCCTGTAACGAGCTAAACTCAAGGATAAGAACTTGGACCCATCAGCTCGCTAGCTAGAGTTTCATTTCAGGATCATCAATAAATCTATGTATAAGTATAAACTTTAATTACAATTATTAATTATTATATATAAATAAAAAAAATTAACTATGATTAATAATTATAATTATTATTTAAACATTTATATTTTTATTTATGTTTTTCTAATATTTTCATTTATATATATATATATATATATATATATATATATATATACAATTATCAGGGTCAGATCGAGCAATTGTAATGGCAAATTTTGCAACTCGTTCTAGAATTTTAAGTACGCACCACTCTTCACATGCATGTATTCATGCCTTTTTGTTCTACCCTTTACGTAACACATATGCCTTTTAAAAAAATAATACTCATATGAACTTATATATATAACGGATAATTTTAATAAAATTTTCAGATATTTTTTTATTTTATTAATTATATTAATTATTTTCAATTATACTTTCTTAAATATTATGTAAAATATATATGTAATCTATATATATTAAAATTTTTAATAGATTAAGATGTAAAATAATATAATAATTATTATAAATTATAAGTTTAAAAAATAATAATATTATTAAATATATTTAAATTATATATATACGTGTGTACGTGAGAGAGATATATTTAATACATATTTTTACTATTTATATTTATACTGTGTCTATATATTATTATTTTTTAATATTAATATATTGCTATATCTGTGTTATATCTATGCCCATACTCCGTAGTCTACGGTGGCACAAAGATGCCTTTCCCAGTCCTTTCCTTTCCCATTAAGAAGAAATTCAACGGGCAATTCATGAACTGATAGCTACAGCCCTCTGAATTGTGACATTTTCCAAACTCGAGACTAAGTGGTGTCCATAACTAATGGCTTCAACTTTTGGTAGATATTAAATTTGAACCACCGTTTCAATAGCCCCCCCCCCCCCTTTTTTTTTTTTTTTTTGAAAAAATAAATAATAATAATAATAATAAAAAAAAAACAGAACGACAATATCAAAAGGTATTCCTATTGTTTATATTTCGTGTAAACAGTGTTCCATTCACCATTATCCACGTAGATGCTTACGAGAATTCATATTAATAGGTTACCTACCCGGAATTGCTCATTGAAAATGAAGTCTTCGTTTTATATAATTTTTTTTTTTAAAAACAAGCCGCCATTGATCATATGAAGAACCGTGGGAATGAAAAGTGCTGTGTTTGTATATGTGAATCTGGGGCACTCGGCCAACTCCGAGTTCGAACTCCCCTAATTGTATATGCACAATTAGTTACCTCCATGTTATTGGCCTTCAATTGGAGCACAAGCAATTACCTAAGGGGAACAAATAACATGCAAATATCCTATCAGATGCTTTTATGCTACAGGTGTTTGGGACTGGGCGACTGAGACTTGTCAATGGTACCTTTAAAATCCGTGACGCATTGCCCCAAATAGTGACTAGAGAAAGTGCCAAAAAACAAAAAAAAAAAAAAAAAAA
The DNA here is from genome assembly GCA_037832345.1 of Rhizophora mangle. Lineage (NCBI taxonomy): Eukaryota > Viridiplantae > Streptophyta > Magnoliopsida > Malpighiales > Rhizophoraceae > Rhizophora > Rhizophora mangle. The sequence continues at coordinate 381,924 of JBAPLJ010001955.1, read as the reverse complement.
AGGCAACCCATTGCTGCAGAGGCTGTTGTGGTGCGTAATATGTAACAATTCCTTTTGTGGCGCAAATAATGCATCGGAATAATTGCCTAAAAGCAATGCACCAATTCGAAAGGAACCTGTAGGATGCTGTAGGCCCCAAAAATCATCCCTGCAACTAGAGTTACCAAAGATCGTAAAGGCATTCCAATAACAGAAACGGTAACACATTTGCAGTGAACATTCTTAGAAACCTTTTATGATGATAAGCACATATAGAGCATATGTGCCATTTAATGAAAGGCTTGCATATTTTAGGGCCATTTAGCAATAATTATAGAAATGCCCATGTCCTCTAGGAAGGTCATAATTGTCTCAACCAGCTTTGAACTTATGCTCTTCGTCTCCAGAGTATTAGAATGTTCCGTTAACATTTTGATTTAGGCAGTAGTACCCAATTAATGAATGAGCACAATTATCACCCTTTTCTTCTCAAAAGAAAATCCAACCAAAAAATATACGCAAGAGAGTGACATGGTAGAAATTTTGTGTAATACCAGTTGACCTAATAACATTTAAAATTAAATTCAATTGATCATTATTGATTAAGTGACTAGTGTTTATTGTATGAAATTCAAGGTTTTAAATATTACTCTTCAAATTCTAATATTAGAAGAAATTCTTATACTGATGTTATAATTCTAGTACCAAATTATTGATACATGATGTTAATTAGTTAATCATGCTGAAATTTTAACTTTCAGTGTAGATTTATAAGTTAAATTAACTTAATTTCAAATGTGAGTGAAAAAAAAAAACTTTCAGTTTCAAGGAAATTACCACTAATGGTTTCGACGTAGCTTCATTCTCTGCCTACAGTCGAGTCATTTGGCAAAGTGTCATGGGGTGTGTGCAGAAAATTGAAGGAATTTTGGGGCGATGTGGCGAAGAGATAATCAAATTTTAGTGGAATAAGGTGAGGTAAACAATAAAGTTAATACCATCGAAAGTAACATGTGTGGGAAGGGTGCCGTTCTTGGAGGACACAGAGGGAGATGCGGGCGATATAAATACATGGCTGGGGAAGACTACTGGAGATAAAATTGGAGTTTTAGATGTAGAGGAGGAGATGGAGATAAAGGAGGAGTACCCCCAATTTTCATGGATTTTGTGCTGATTATAGGGAAATAAGAGTGAATATACCACATATCAAAATATTTTAAAATTTGTGTAAATGGGTAATTTGTGAAAGAGTAACTCAAAAGGATACTTATTTTATATAAAATTGAGATAACAAATAATTGATTAAACCAATACTTATTTCAAAAGCATATTACTAATCTGTAAACGATGTCAATTTTTTTAAAATAGGTATTTAGCTTTTGATATTCTCCTCCAGAATCTGATTGGAATGTTTAATTTTTAGTTGGAATTATCGATTGAAGGAGGAGAAAAGTGTGAAAAATATCACTTTTATTTTTGACTAAATAAATCCAAGCATACCTGGTATAGTTATCAATAAATAATACACAATATTTGTGACCTAAGAAAGATAATTCAGGCGCAAGACCCCAAATATATGAGTTTAACTAACTCAAACCGCATCTTACTTTTATGCCCAACTGAATGCAAAAGTCATCTAAACATTTTTCCTAATTGACACAAAGTACATAAGTTAATGAAAGAAGGAGACCACTTCAAATTATTTTGCTTGAGAACTCGTGAGATGGTTCGATTTTGAGGGTGTCTTAAGTCTGCTTGCTAGTTAGCAAGAGTGATCCGCTGATAATGAGCGGCCCTAATGTCAGATACCAGGGCAAAAGTCTGACCACATTGCTGATTAGAGCCTGGTGAAGGCATAGGAAGGTGCTGGTATGGTGCAGTCCATGAAAATATAGGCGGAGGAGCAAGCTGTTGTGACGTGTATGCAACCTTCCCAGTCCAGGCAACATTGACTTGAGCATTAGAGTATATTCCATTAGATTATAATTTATACTGACTAGTTGTTTCGGCTATTGATGTTAGTGTTATGGTTGCGGTTTTGGTTCCAAGATGAAGCAGAGGTTTCTTGAAAACTTTTGAGAAGGATTTCATGAGCAAGTAATTCTCCACACAATTCATGGGAGGTGACTTAATTTTGGGCGAAGGTTGAGTATGATAATAATGGAGTGATAATCACCACCGATGTTATGATAGAAAATCACATTAAACTCGACTTGGAAAATTGTTTTATCCACAGCAACCAGGTCATCTGCAATTGCTTTAGCCCTCTAGAGATATTGGTATAAAGAGAGGTTCATTTTTTTTCATTTTGAGTTCTTGGAGTTCAATGTTAAGCTGAAGTCATCAGTTTGGCTATATAGAAACCAAATGCATTGGCTAATACATTGTATGCTTGATAGGATGACTCTAGGCCAATGACATAATAGAAAACTTCTTCAGACGGAGAAGATAAAATCCATAATAAAAGGGAGTTTATTTTCATGGAACCAAACCTCATAAACTAGTTGGAGGATCGTTGCTTGGGAGAATAGTCTTGAAGGGAGTAGAAAGTATACCATCAACATCATTGGTAAGATGTTGATAGTTTGAAAAAGGAACAAATTGAATCTTCCATGTTAGGTAATTTTGAGAGTTCAACAAAAAAATTTTTAATTGGTATAGGTAGGAGCGGATGTGATAAGAGATGCAATAAGAAGAGTGATTTGAGAAGCATTTGAATAAGAAGACAATATGATGTGAAGATTTGTGCTCTGACATCACATCAATGCTTCGGTGTGAGTGAAAAAAACTCTTCACTAGCATTGAAATAACTACAGGGATGTATATAGGCATTAAAAAGGTGACTAATTCTTTGCAAGTATGTTTAGCTGAATACAAATTCTCCTTTTTTTTTTTTTTTTTTTTGTTTTGGTTTGTATTTTGTGATATTGAGCTATTACAATCATATATATTAATTTTCTTTTTCTCTTTTATAAAACATGGATATTTTCACAAAATTCATTATTGGTAATAAAGGTGAAACATTACAAGTAACAATTTGTGCAACAGAGATTGCTCGTCAATAATATTGATTGTCTGTTTAAAAAAAAAAAAAAAGCTTGAAACAAAAGAAATAATAATAAAAAATTCTAACACTCGTGAGGGGTAATCGTAGATCTCACGAAATAATGAAAGCGATGTCAGATTTTTAAATGATCTAATATGAACTTAACAACCAATTTTTCAAAAACTTCTATTAGAGATTCTCTCAATAATTACTAAATATAAAGAAAAGTCTTAATTAGTTAATACTGCAGTTTTTTTTTAATCAACAGCAATTATCTATAACAACATTCAGTAACAACAAGATAAAAAAAAAAAAAAAAAAAAAAAAATCCAATAGGCTTTTTATTTATAGTATTTGGAGGTCAACGAGCTCTCTTGTCGTATGCATTTGCCTAGCTAATTTTCAGGGCTCCTCGTTACGCTTGTCGAAAGCATTTGTTTCAAATTCAAAGACTAAGGTCTAGTGGGCTCTTTTTTTTTTTTTTTTTTTTTTTGTACATTCTTAATTTTTGGGAGAATTTGAGCAAATTGAGATTAGCTCTAATGGCCAATAAAATAAAACTTGGTTAAGATTTAGAGTGTTGGCAACAGTAATAGTCATGAATAGTTTATTAGGGACCAACTCATAGGCTGTTGTTCTTGCATTAGTCTTCCATGTGGTTTTGTTTAGATAGTTTCAAATCCTAGACAAAGTGATTCCCGAGAAATGTCAACATGTTGAAAATTATTTAGGGAGAACAAAATATTAAAAAAAAAAAAAAAATGGCACCCATTAACAAATTAAAAATTATTAATTTGAAACTAGTCTATGCTATGCATAACTTCGTTAAAATAATTGTACGATGTGTTAAATTTTCTGGCCAGCTAGCAAGTTAATCGAGAGAATCTCTTTGTCTGCATATGATTGCCTGCGCATAGCTGCTAGACACACATATACGATAATCTGATTAAAATGGGTCTCATTGTTTTGATTCTTCTATTCACAGTTGCATTAACCAAACATTTTATACGTGCAATTATCGGGACTTCAAGTAACGGGTGGTGGAAGCTTTCCCAATAAAAATAAAAGAATTCCTTTTGTTTTGCTGATCAATCTAATGAAACACACTCACTTATCCAATTATTGGTAGAATAAATAACTGTGATTTTCATCATGTTTCGGTTTCTAGTAATTTTGTTTCAAACATATCGGTATTATATCTATACGACTAAATCAAAATGCGCTGTCCTTGAACAAAATGGATCAACTTTTTCTCTAAGTGTAATAAATTAAAGAAAGAAAAAAAAAATTTTATTTAGCCTAACCTTACGCAACCAGGGAGAGCAACAGAAGATAAACTAATCAATCAGATTTTTATTTTTTAATTCTTATTTTTTGAAGTAACCAATTAAAATTATTAAAAAAAGAATTTATTCCTATTTGTATTTTTCTAATCTATATCCATGTAATAGTGATAGAAAAACAATCATGAAATTAGGTGACTAGTGAGTGATCAACCCGGATCCACTGGCAAATCACTGGGGATATTAGCGAAAAACATTTTATTACTTTTTTTTTTTTTTTTTTTTGGTTTATCTTTTCTCACACTGAAATTCTTATTTGTCCTCCACTTAAGTTTTTCGGCCCTCACTACCAGAAAAAAATTTTGACTTCGAGACTCTGTCAAGTGGCTAATGAAAAGCCAAAAAGAATGATAAAAAAAAAAAAAAAAAAGAAGTTGTTGGCTGGCTCAATAGTTGCATGGAATGAAACCAACTCATATTACCCCAGTGCCAAGGGCAAGTGATCGAAACAATTAACGAAGGGTTATGTTCATTAGAAAACTACAATATATATATATATATATATGTATTTCATTTCAACATCATCACCTGCAATAATAAAAATCTAGAAGTCCATGAAGCAATAGGAATGCATGAAGAGCTTGTTTACAATATCCCACTCTAATCAGTTGACTATCTTGGCCTATTATTTTATAAACAATCATAATCATCTTAATGCAGAGATTGTTTTTTTTTTTTTTAAAATTTTTTTTTTATAAAACTGTTTTGATTAAAAAGCTTAGTTTTGACTTGGATTTCTAATTTTCCTTCAATAATTTTAATCCATCAATAATATTATTATAATTTATACGTAAATTTTCCATACGATAACCCCACTGCAATACATGTATTTCTAAGTCAACTTCAGCTTGTGGTTGTGGACAATTGTATGTTCGTTTCTTGTGTCAGGTTACATAGGCATGCATATGTATATATAATAAGATTCTAGATAGATAAAAAAGAATACAAATCTTACTTACAATACTTGTAGAGTATTAAATTGGAGGAATAGAGCCCGAAGGCAAAGGAATCTCTTTGACATTATACATAAAACCAAAGGCATTGAGGGTTTTTCTTTTTTGTTTCTTCTGTTGCGTCTTGAATCTTCAAATTGGAGAAAGCTTTTTTTTTTTTTTTTCTTTTTTAAAAAAAGGAGCAGGTCTTCATCCTTCTAAATTACACTAAATAAGGCAATAATAAGTTATAAGATAGTAAGTAAAAGAATATAGGAGACTAGTGTCGTCACGTGCATTGACTTTTTCGACGAGAAAAAAAAAATCATACATGTTCTTAGCAGTTTCTCAACGGTTGGCAAACCAAGCTAGAAAAATTCCCACTAGGAGAAGATGTGTTTCGAAATCCATCTTTTGAAGCAATCGGTATGATTAGCTTATTATTCTACACATGTCTATTGACCGTATTCGAAATGGGAAAAAGCAGGGCGAGTTGTTGTTCCTATGATATACAACCGGTAGGATAAAGTCAATGAAAATTGTCCCTCTCTTCACATGGGTCTTGTGGTGGGGGGAGACTGGTAGGGCACACGTCCATCCCAAGTGAATAGTCAAAACCAACTTAATTGTTATTTGATGACTTGCATTTTGTGCTACGAATGGGGTGTCGGCACGATTAGTGACTGACCAAAAATTTGAATGAAAAAGAGCTGCCAGCTCATGCCTGGCGAGCTTCGTCATTTTTCACATCATTGAGCCATAAAAGCAATGCTTTTGGTGTATGACAAGATGCCTGAGAGAGAAATGTTGTGAAAATGAGAGGTGAGAAAGAAATTTCGGGTGCAGCCATATGGCTCTGTAATGCCACCTGTGAATGTCTGAATGCATTGGGTTGTGAGATGGGTCTACCTGAAATCTGAATTTGGATGATAAATATAAGATTTCAAATGCGCGGTCTAGTTATAATTTGGTTCCATTGCAGTCTCGGTTCTGAATCGCCTGTTCTCAATCCAAAGGTTAAGAGAAACTGTAACCCAGCCATACCGTTGAGTTTGAATCATCGTTATTTACAGTTCTAGTTTTTGTTTGGCTCCAGTTTCAATTCAATTTTGAGTTTCGAATTGATTTCAATTTGATTCGGTACAAACTTGTCTAATTCAAGTGAGTTTGACTCGATTCGATCACTTCTTTTGTTGGTTTTTTGTTTTTCTTTTTTATCGTTTTCTATCAAATCAAACAACTTGCGCGTCGGTCGAAAGTTAACTTTCTTACAATCAGGTGAGTATTAGAAATTAAATTAATTTAATTTAATTAATTAAAAGTATATAATTAAATAAATTAATTAATTAAATTATTTAAATTAATAATTATTAATTTAATTTAATTAATTTTAAAATTTTATAAAAAATTAATAAAATATTTTTTTATATTTAAATATTAAATATTAATTTTATTAATTTAAATTTTTATTAAAATAATTAAATTAATTAATTTTAAATCTTTAAATATTTTAATTTAATAACTAATTTAATTTTTAAATTGTGTGTCATTTCTCCTTTCTACCCATTAAAAGCCAAACTTGTGTTCTTATGGGTGGGGTAGGAAGTTTCTTGGATTGGCAGATTTGTTTTTGCTTTGCATAGCGATTTAAGAGATTTCTTGTGGCAAGTCCAAACCTAAGCCACGTATGACTTTGTTTCCCCGCCAAAGAAAATCCCGGAAAAGACCTAAAAACATCAATTTTTTTTTTTTTTGAAAAATAAAACACACTCGAATGACAAATTTTAATATACTACAAGTATTTTTTTTTTTTTTGTGTGTATTTATAATTAAATTTTAAATTCTCTGATGTGAGGTTTAATGTCTTAACAAATTATTGGAAATGTATTTTATTGTTTATCTATTTTTTAAATTAATAGAGACTAAGAATTTAATTTAAAATTTAAATAAATTTATTATTAAATTTTATGAATAATGAGTGCACAAAACCTAAAAAATTTAAAATAAAAATAGGTGAGAGGATTGCTTGAAAGAACGAAGTGGGCTGTGACATTGGGGTTTGTGGGTAGTGGTCCTAATATAAATGGACTTAAACCCAACAGAAAAATAACCAAGGTGGGTTGAGTGGCCATCGTGCCCATGCAGGTCCTCCTGAGTCCATTTGCTGACCACCCAAAGCCAGTCGGAGCGTGAAACCTGTGAAAGGAACCACCAAGATCGTGATTCCATTTTCTCGTTTTCCCTTTTGTATGTTATGTGAAGTGGCTGGTGGAGAGCACTGGGCAGATATCAATGGCAATGCCAATGTGGGTAATGCGATAGGTTTCGAAAGGGACTGCCAGAGTCTTGTCCCAGTACTTCGCTGATGATTTTTTTTTTTTTTTTAAATTGTTTTCCTTTTTGTCAAACTTTACCTTTTCAACTGGATGTCGAAAGTTTGCATGCAGATTGCCAAGCTAGAGCTTTGAGCTCTCCTCTACAGGCACAGCCAGCGAATGATCTTTAAGAAAAGTTCTCAATCCTTCAATGTGATTCCTATTTTTATTTTATTTTATTTTGTTGTTATTTAATGTCTAATTAGAAGTTAAATAATTGAGTCAGAATGTTTTTACATTATTGGTGAGTTAGTATTTGAGTAGAAATCAGTTTAGTTGAGTCACTAATACGATTTTACTATTAGGATAGAATTAGATGTTTTTCAATTTATTATATAACTAATTGTGTGTGTATTTTTTATTATTGTGTGGTGTATGCACTGAACAGTTGGTCCCTGGACTGCCGAGGTTATTTGTTGTACTGGAGTGGGAAGTAGGTATGGTTGAACCAGGAATTATGCAGGCATGATTGTTTTTCCTTTGTACATAGAGTCATACACAGATTGGAATGTCTGGTTTAGATAGTCTTGCTGCATAGAAATTCAAACTGAATAGAATAGACTTCTTTTTGTTGTTGCTGGCCTTTTGATTTATTTTTGTTGGTCAACTATCTGGTTGCTGAATTATATTGGTAATACTCATACATTTAGATTTTACATCGTCCCCCTTAGAATGCAATAGGATATGACGAGGAGCAAGAATTCTAGCACCAGTTGTCTGTTATGTTAATAAAACATGCTATTCTTTATTTGTCTATGAAAATGGCAGGAGCAGGACAAGATGCCATAATACTAAGGATGCGTATTTGCCATGAGCAGGGCTCATGAATTTCCAAAAATTTGCGAGGTTGAACATGGAGAATTGTTTGTTGCAATCACAAACCTGTCTGTGTTCTGCTAGGCATCTATGTAGCAGATTGGTTTCATATTTTAGAGTTAGGTAATACTCCAATTAAATTCAGTAGTTTAACTTGATTGCTTTGTGTTGTTCATGTTCTGGTGATGTATGAGGAACTGTATAACGGATTGACTGGGCTCACATAGTAGGCAGGAAAAACAATCTTTAATTTTGTATCTGTAAATGTGCGGAGCCAACAATATTGTCAGGAATTGTAATCCTTAGATCATGCAAATTACTAAGAAAGGAAATGCAAATCTAAAATGAGGCAATCACTTTGGAGCGACCCTATCTTCATTTTCTGTCAAGGCAAGCTTCCCTTGCATCCAGCTTGTTAGCATCTGTAATGCAGCCTTTGGCTGATCCATTGGAACCATGTGACCAGCTTTGTGCACCTGGATTGCATTACCAATTATGGTTTATATGTGTGTGTGTGTGTGTTCATCTTTTCCAATTATGGTTTAGACAGTGTGTGTGTGTGTGTGTGTGAGAGAGAGAGAGAGAGAGAGAGAGAGACCTTGAGGAAGCTAAGAGGGCCATGGCTTTTCAGCTCCCCTGCATCTGTGCCTTCAACTGTGAATGGCACTATAGAAGCAGCTCCAAATTCTTTCTGGCCAGACCACTCCATAGCATGCACCCATCTTGAATTTCCTGCCACAAGGGAATATCTCATGAAAACAGCCATTGCAAAGTTGGTCATTAATGAAGTCTAAGTGTCGTCGTATATGCCTACCAAGCCAGTTGCATATAAGATCCTCTTCTCCAGCATAGATAAGCACCCTGATACCATCCTCAAGGAGGGTTGGGATTTCTTCTTCAAGATTCCTCATCCAGTCCGTTTCCATGGCATCATAAACCTCGGTGCTGCATGAAACAAATTCTATGTTTCCTACACCAAGGGCTTCCCTAACTGTTTTCTCATTTAAGAATCCCTCCATGTTTGAGAAGTTGTAGCATAACTCGCCTTCACATTTCTTCCGGATATCATAGTACTGCAAATCCAAATGATCACAAATTCTCATGAGAATGGAAAACAATCTCCTCTCTACTCGTAACTTCTGTTTTCTTATTCACCGGAAGGATGGACCGTTCAATTTGAGCTTTCTTACATTTATATCACCCGCCACATTCAGGATATCACTGAATATGATGTTGCAAATATTAAAAGCATCTTCACAAGCTGAAGCTCCATCAGTACCTGAGGACATTCAGATCAGTGTAATTAACGATAAATTATAGCTGAATTCCTATATAGATAGAACGTTCCATTGAATCCTTCTCCTATTTGGCAAAATAAAGTTTAATTATATGTGACATGCCTGATAAAATGTAGGTGATTCAAGACTGAAATGAGAAAATTTACCGCAAAGCTTTATTGCCTGCTCGCAGTCTGGAACCATTTTGTTGATTCTCTCATAATCGGATTGCTGAATCAGTTTATTTTCCAAAGCATAATCTGTATATGCTTGGTACTGGATGGCTGGGTTAGTGAGACCATTACCAATGGCAAATCCCTGTTAACAATATTGCGGATAATCATATTGACAAGCACAACGAAGGTAAATTTACCGGGAAATAGGATAATCTAGTATGATTCGGGCAGCTGCGGGTTAGTCAACTTAGATGGGCAAGATACCTTAAGGTTTATTTGAATTCCCTCTCTATTTTTGTTGCCTTGGTGAACCCGAGAAGCAAGGGCTGGAATGTAATGCCCAGCATAAGATTCCCCAGTTATGTAGAAATCGTTTTTGGCCAATTGAGGATGCTTTTTGAAAAATTCCTAGCATTACAGAGTGAAGTCGGATGGATGTTAAACACAAATTTTTGTGCTGAGGAAGCATCGTGGAACGTAGAAGAGCTATTGGATCAAGAAAGAGACCACAATGTAATTGAAACAGACCTGCAAGAAGTCGTACAAGTCATTGCTAACTCCTGTTTCATTGTGTCGAATGTCACTCGCATCTGTTGTATAACTGAAGCCGGTTCCGGTTGGCTGGTCAACGTAGATAAGGTTTGAGGCCTGCCAAAAAGGTGACAATTTTTTTTAGCATTCAAGTTTCAACTGAATTTGAGGCAAAGGTTGCAGAGAAACGGTGAAGCAATTTATTACCTTGTCCCAACCGTAATTATTCCACACAAGGGACATGTTGTCTGCAATCTGGAAAGGACCATTCTCATAAAACAAGGCCAATTCGCTGCCGCATCCCGGCCCTCCAGTCAACCATATAACTACAGGATCGTTCTTGCTATTCTGCGATTCGAAGAAAAAGTAGAACATTCTGCAGAAATTTTAGGAGAGTGGATTTTCCAGACGACTAAATGACAAACAAAATATACTTGTAGGCTACATTAGTACAGACAGAATAAAACAAAAGCCAAGGGACAAGAAACATTTCATTCTTGATATCTGTGGTCTTCCAAGCAAAATATGATCTGCCAATACCTTGCAGCTTTTGTATGGGGAAGCCTAAAATACCCAGCATGGGAAGCCAGATCTTGAACAGAATGGTTAGGACCACCAAGCATGGGAAATTTGAATTGCCTCTCAACCAGACTTTCGTCGGCGGCCGGAGTCTCGCGGTCCATGGCCACGTTGATAGCATGCTTAGGGAATAGGTTCAGCTGCCTTATGAGCTTTTCTGCGCGCTGTTTGGGGGAGTTTGCGGTCGGAGAGAAGCCCCGTTGATCATCAGGGTATGTTGCACAAACGAATAATGAAGTAGACAAAACAGACAGAAACAAAAACAGGAGAACCGAACAGGAAGTTAATGCCATTCTGTTCAAGCGTTTCAGTAGTATGTGTGTGTGAAAACGATTTGAGTTGGTAGGAATCTTGGAATTTTGGAAAGGGTGCATAAATAGAGTTTGGAAATGTACCAATGACAGCTTTCTGAAGAGACACCTTGCTGGTACTTTGTACTTTTCAACAAAATGGATAATTGACCAAATTAATATTTGTTTCTCCCGGGGAGAACGGACAATGAATGTTTAAATATAAAATAAATTATACGAGAAAATAAATATGAAAAGTTTCGGTTATAATGACTTATATTTACGTCATAAAAACTCACAAGGTTGCACTTTTCTTTTTTTCCTTTTTTTTTTAAATTGTGTAAATTGTAATTTATATACTTAAGATTGTTTTTATCTTTTATATATATATATATATACACACACGGGATAATTACATCAATATATTACTAAAATTTAAAAATAAACATATCTCATTTTTTTGGTCACAGGATGATTTTTTTTTAATTCATACTCTGAAAAAAAAAAATTTTAATTTTTTTAAAAAAAATATTCAAATTTTATTCCTCTTTATTTTTTATTTTTTTCTTTAAAAAGAAAATAATTAATCATAGATTCCACTTTTTATTTTTTCTATTACTTTTTGTTTCCTCCTTTTTAAGAAATTAAATAGAAACTTATCCAAATCCTTCCTAATAATTTAAAGACCCATAAATTTTCTTCTTTAATAAATTAAATGAAAATCAATTTAAGTCTATCTTAGTAATCTAAATGACCGAAAATTTTATCTGAAAATTCCACAAATTCTCCTCTTTAAGTACTTGGATAGAGATTTAAGTGTAATAAAGGAAATGAAATAGAATCTTACGTAAATCTCTCCTATTAATTTAAAGACTCATAAATTTTCCTCGTTTAAGAAATTCAATAAATATCAATTTAGGTCTATTTTAATAAAAGTCCCAAAAAGTCTTCTCTCTAAGAATCCCAAAAATTCTTTTCTTTAAAAATTCCACAAATTATCTTTTTTAAAAAAATTAAATTTATTTGAAACAACGGAGACAATAAAAATTTTTACAATTCCATGTGTCAACTACTTTGCCAAATTGATTTTGCATTTTACCTCTAATTGATAAAGCATAAAGATTTTATGTTTTTGATATTCAAAAATTTGTTGTATTTTACAAACAAAACAATTAATGTCAAATAAATGATAATATTTGAGATAAACTCTTTTATGCATTAATTTTGTCTTTCTCTCTTTAATATCTATGGAGAAATGGATTTCATGCCAAAAAAGAAATCAACCTAAAAAATTTGCTCTATTAGACTCTCTACTTATGGATTAATTTTATTATCAATATTTTCAATCTAATCAATTAGCCGTGGAGCTTAGTTTATTTCAATTCAATTTTATTATATCACCTAGTAATAGGGTCAAGTATGTATCAAAATCATATTTTAAGAGGGGATTTTTACTATTGAGTCTTAAATATTTTTATATTTTTATTTAATTTTTATATTTTTTAAATTTATATTAAATTAATTTAGTAAATAAAAATTATTAAAAATTATATATTAACTAAATAAATAAAAATTATTAATAATTTAACAATTTTTTTTAAAAAAATATTATCTAAAATAATTTTAAAATATATATAAGAATTTATATAAAAATATAAAAATAAAATATATATATATATATATATATATAATTTTAGAAGTATAAAAATATTGTATTATTAAAATATAATTTTTTTAATATAAATTATAATATTTATAATTTTTTATTTATTATTTTAAAATTTTAAAAAATTTCAAAATTTTAAAAAATTATTTAACAATAAAATTACACAACTTATTACAATCTCTTTTATTTATTTATTTATTTATTTATTTATTTATTTATGGGTTCATTTGACAATTTCTTACGTGCATGTTAGGATGCCTAGATAGTTTTGGGTTTACGTTCTATGACTGAATTTATGTTCTATGAATGAAGCAATGTTTTAATTGTACAAGTAATTTGGACTTATAAATTCAGTGTGCAAAATTCATGTACCAAAAAATAAAAAAAAAAGTGCCAAGTGCATGCTAAGCAATGGCTTAGTAGTATTCAAGTATGATATAATGTGATTAAAGTCAGAATATCGTAACAAACACCATGAGGATGTTCCTGCCTCACCCCACATAGATGCCATTGCGGGGTCACATCGTTAGGATCAATGGGAAGAATGTCTTTATTAATTCTTTCTTTTTCTCCGAAATTGGGTGATTAGTCCCATCTCATTCTCATTGCTTTCAAGTCTAGTTGATGTCCAAAAGTCTTGTTCATAATTGGCCTCTATCTTTCCCTCTTTTACCTTTTTAACGGACAAAGCAGGGAACATTAGTCTTAGTCTTATAAGGTTGGCTTGAGGCCTAGTTGCTGTCAAAAAGTCTTGTCGATTAGTCTTAAGTCTTATGAGGTTGGCTGCATTTTTTTTTTTTTTAATTTTTTCCCTTTAATGATGAATAATTCCAGATTAGAGAGGAGTCGGCACTAACTTGGTCACCGTGGTCGAAACGTATCGAGTTTGGATCCTGTTTTAATTATTATTTAGCAGTATAATAAAACGAACGAATTCCAGATAAAAGGTGCATATTTATTAAGGTCTCTTTCACTCGAACATTGAAAACAACATCGATTTGCCACTAACCTTGCGTAGTGGTAGAGTAACCCAACTCTTAATTCTGGTAATTAAGGATCTAATTTGATAGCAACTGAGAAAACACAAAAAAAAAAAAAAAATTGCTTTGCTTTGTGTGGTTCTGTGACTTTACCGGAAAGGTTATATTGCGTGCAAGACATGAAATAACTTAATGGAAGGGCTAGTCATTTATCAAGTCGTTTGGACTCCACATGACACGCATTTTTGAATAGAAAACATTGACTTCACTCAACGTCGTACTCTTGATGCAATTCCGTGACTTGAAAGAGGTACCACCCCACATGATAGGCCATGCATTTGGGACCTTTATTGTCTACGGTGCCGTACACGTCAACCATACTCCTAAACGGAAATTCATTATAGAAATAGAAACAAATTGGTTATATAGTTTTAAAAATCACAGGCTATATACAAGATTAAAGCATGAATTTTCATTAATTTTGGCATTTTCAGCAGGTATACGAAAGAAATGGAAGGAGGAGGGTGGCGGGGAAAATAATTGCTTAAAGTATTTAAACTAGATACGTGCATGGTAAATTTCAATGGAAATTTACTATGCAAGGTGTGGGACTAATGAATCATTCATATTAAGACCATATGCATAGTTTCTACATGCCGTTGAATATCATACGTTATGACTATCATTCCGCAAAGATTATGTGTCTAGTGGTTTCCTGTTCCTTTCAATGCCAGATGACATGCCTTGAGGCCTAGAAAGTGGTATTGGGATAAAATGTCTGGAATACAACGAATTAGCATCACAAGTGACTGATATGTACACACACAAACTACAAAAGAGGGTATCTTTCTAGTAAATTTCACACATTCCTTCCTAGGATTTAAATTTTAGGCCTCCAAAAAAAAAAAAAAAAAACAAATGTCTTGGATCTTTAATCCTGAATTTTGAATTAATGATTTCTAATCAATTTGGGATTGGAGGAGGGGAAAATTACATGGAAGTGAGGTATGGGGCAAGTATTATACTTGAAGTCCAACTAAGAATGGTCTTGCAAACATCGAACTTGAAAGATAGCTGAGAACGATCTAGCAAACATGGAACTTAAAGAAAGGTTTACTAAGGATGATCCAATAACTCTAAGAATAGCTCAAAGTGATCCTGGGAACATAGAACTCAAAGTCAAATGCAACGATAGAATAATGAGTCATTACAAAAACTTCTCCAATTGTTGTGATACACATGGCCTTATGAGATTGATTGAAATTTCTCTGCCCATTCTGACATTCGTGCCTAGTGAGTGCGTTCAAAACTTTTTCATCTATTTTGATATACGTAGTCCTACTGAGAATGATTGAAACTTCTTTTTGTGTGATATACACAGTCCAATGAGAAATGTGATGTTGGTGATGTCACAGGCTGAGCCATGAAGTCTTCTAAAAACCTGTTGATGGGGATGATTCCTGCTCCTTCTCTCACAATTCTTTAGGGATGACACCATCATTTGTTGGCTTGTATGCCTTTAGTTTCCTAATGAGGTCATATATACTAAAGTTTTAGACGATTAGGCCCTTTTGAAATGACTTAATTAAACCTTCCTCAATGGCCATGTCAAGAAACGTGATTATTAAAATAGCCACCAAGCTTTCACAAATCTACGGGCTTATCATGGATGCCCAATTGGGCTTAGCTAATGGATTGTAAAAGCACATCCAAGGTTGTATATCATCTAGGTCAAGCAATGAAGCAGTGAAAGTGGTAAACTATTTTTGCTTCTATTTGGTATAGGTTAGGCACTATTCTTAGCTTGTTGATTGTTCTCCCCCTTAAGTGTTTTAAGTGCAAAACCAAGCATGTGAACCTTGGCATTGTACATGACATTGGTGACCTCTTTAATAAGGCCAAAGGTCTCTTTTTTATGAATGAGATATCTTCGTGGAGGCTATGTGCCTTTTTAATTCAAGGGCAGCATTGATGTAGATGTTCCCATAGTGTTCATATCGAGGATGTATGCTTGTTTGAATCTTAAGCTTGAAAGATGTTTGGAAGAAGAAATGTAGAAAATAACCATCTTTTCTTTACACAATGTAAATGATGGAAGTGAGGATGGTAGAGAAAAGTAGAAAGCTTGAGTGTGCTTCCTTAGACTCAAAGATGTAACATATTTATAGGCAAAGGAGCTCATTTCCATTTGGCTTCTTCTACTAAAAAAGTAAAGGTGAGGATATGTATTATCAATAGGGACCCCTCCATTTTCTCCCATTTTGCCATAATATTCAAAAGACGCAAGCAACTAATGAATATTGTGAAAACCAAGACTTTATCACTTTTATCTTCTTTTGCTACAAGAGGTAAGAAAGGTAGGCAACCAATGCATTTTGTGAAAGTTAAGGTAGCACTATATACCATAAAAGCCAATGTGCATACAATGCATCAAGGAAAGATTAGCTCTAGCCATTACCTATGTTAGTCAGTCTTGTAGGGTTTGAGAAGAAGATTTAAATCAATTAGGTCATCAGCTGGTGCATTAATGACATCATTATTAATGGAACTTATTGGCAGTTGATGTCACCATAATAAATTGGAAAGAGAGGAAAGGTCTTATTGAAGTAGTTTGGAAAAAAGAGAAGAACATTATTTGAGTAGTCTAGCTAGAGGAGAAGAGTTTCCCTTTTTGTTTCATAAGAAGGGAAGTGTGGTTCACTTCCTTATGGTGTACAACTCCCTTTTAGGTCAGAGCATCTATAAGGATTGGATCCTTGCTTAGTATTAAAAGTCTCATATGACAACAATTGGAACCTTGATGATCAATAAACATAGTGCGCCATATAATGATGTTGATTTTGGCTAAAATATCCTTGAGGGACAATCACAATAGTGTAACTAAGACCAATAACAACATTTAAGGGATAGTCAATATTAGTGAGGTCAATAATAGGATAATGGTAGTGGTGAGAAAAGGAGGTGTTGAGAAATTACAACTCACTATGTTGATTTCTTCCTATATTTTTAATTTTGAAACCAAAAATATTCACTCCTTATTTAATACTTTTGTACACTTATAATTGTGAGGCAAGTTAGAAGATTTGTGATGCATTGAAATATGTAGCTCTATTGTTGTAAAAGACCCTTTTGATGATTCACAATTGTTTTAGCTCTTGCAAATTCTCATTTTTCATGCTTTAATGTCTCATAATTGACCTTATCTTTCTTGTTGGTTAGAAAAAGAAGTAAAAAGTCTAAGGAGCTAAAAAAACAAGTAAAAAGTATAGGTTAATATGATGATTTATATGTTCACCTCAAATTTGCAATCATTTTTATTTTTTATTGTTCATAGTTTATACTCTTATGAGTCATAAGTTTTTTTTTAGTTGTTCATAGTTTATATTATTACAAACCAAGAGTTTTGATGTGAAAACTTACACGTAATGACACTTTAGGAACTTATTGTTGATTAGGTCAATTTTGATGCCTTTTTGGTCTAATAATATGTAGATATTATTTGTATAAACTTCCTATACTAAGTAGGCCTTGTCCCATTTGGAAGTGAGTTTGGCACTATAATGATGTTTGAAGTTGATAGGTCATTACATTATAAGGCCAAGTCAACTACTTAGAACAATCATGGGCAAATATTATTGTTAAAGGCATTAATGAGTTAGGCTTGATAGTATTCAAGTCACTGTTATGCTTGAAATTTTTATATATATATATATATATTTAAGGTTTTTAGCTCATTTAATTGTAATTATGTGTTTTCTTTCTATGTGATGCATTTTAGAGTGTTATACCTAGTGACAATATTTATGTATCTAATCGTAATATTACCTTAATACTAACGAGAGCTTATGGTGTTGCTTAAGTGGGCAAGCAGTAAATTGTGTGATAAGCCAATAATGCCTTGAGAATTTTGTGATGTTAATCCTTTTTTATTTTAAACATTATCTTTTGTAGTAGTTTTCACAAGTTTTTGTTAAATGTCTTAGTTACATACAAGGATGAGTTGTACTATTTAAAGTTTAACTTTTCATAAAGATACTTATCAAACTGTTATAAAATTATTTTTCGTTATCAATAATAATTAATTAAAAAATTATATAGTGATAAATTAAATAAGTCCAAATGAAATTGACAATATACTTTTTCTTTACTTCCTTAAGTAGGATTGCTTTAACCCATTTTGAAAAGTAATCTATTGCTGCAAGAATGTAAATGAAGTCCAAGGAGGATTTTGGCAAAGGTTCAACCAAGTTGAGGTCTTAAGCTTCAAAGGGATAAGATGATATGGTTTAATGTAGCGGCTTTAATAGTTGATGTATATAGTTAGTGTGAAACTGATAAGCTTAGTAAGTTTTGGTGAATTCCATGGAGTCACGTATTATTATTGGCTAATAGTGTCTTATCCTAATGAATTTAAAGTGTAACTTAGGTCCTAATTGATGTTCACCACAGACACTAGAATGTGCTTTTTTGAATGTTTGCTTTGCCTCCCTCTTACTTTAATAATGAAGGAAGATTTCATTGCAAGATCTTAGATACAAAGTGTCTTTAAAGTACACAAAATGAGAAGCTTGATAATGTGTTACAATGATCCTCAAGAAGCTTTCCATGTTAGAGGTGGTTGATAATAGGTTAATTGTAGTCCTCAATTTTTAATAAGATGTATGAACACAATATTGGTTGTTTCATTGTCTTTATTATCATTATGTGACATAACTCACTTTTGACACATAGTAACCATCATAGTTTGAATTTCTAACTTGGTCAATAATGTGGCCAAGCTAACTAGTGCATCAACTTAAGAGTTTTCTTGTGGAAGGACATGTGTTGAGGTTATGTGATCAAACATATCCATCTTTTATCAAGCTTATCGATGGTATATATAAAAAAATTATAAAAGTAGCAAATTGACAAGTCAAGTTGGTTTCAAGTTGAGTTATTTTAAGTTTTGGTTTATTTCGGTTTCTAGTTTTATGGGTTATGGATTTGTTAGGTTTCATGTTCATTAGCTTTTGGGCGATTCAAGTTTTGAATTAATCAAGTTTCAAGTATTTTGGGATTCGATCATATTTCGAGTTAACCCAATGTGTCATTTCTTATATAATAGATAAGTTAATTATGTACCCTTTTAGTATGTTAATTATTATATATTATATCCTAATAAAAAAAACATATTATATATTATATTATTAAAATTTAATTTGATTTAAATGTTAATCATTTAAATTTAACTTATATAAAAATATTCAAATGACATGTTATATGTATGTAATATATAATTAATCAACACATTATATAATTTATTAGAAAGAAAAATAATATATTTAATGTGTGTCTCACTTTATTTATATTTTATATATTTAAATATTATACTACAATAATTATATATATATATAATAATCTCATAATAATTTCATGAATATATATAATAATTTTATTATGAAATATAAAAATTTTAAAAATAATTAAAAGTCAAAAATAATTTTAAAAAATAAAAAAATTCTTTAAATTAATTAATTTAAGATATAACTATAAAATCTAATCTAATTGTAAGAGGAACAATTAATCTTAAGGAAGTAATTTTGCAAATTTGTGAACCTTTATTAAACCTTTATCTTTCAAATTTGTTCTCCGTGGACATTTAATAATGTTGAGAAATATTACTTTTATTAATCTCATTTAGACATGACAATCAATATGAACCAAAAAATCAAATATTTTTTGTTCTTTTTGATATATATATATATATTCTAACTGTAGAGTGAGACATTATAAAAAAAAAAATCAAAAAGGATAAAATATTGCAACGATGGTGAAAAATATTTACAAAGAAAAATATGTCTACACCCAACATTTCTATTACCCAAAAAACTTTTGCACAACAACCTACCACAATTTTCATACAGATGGTTAGTCAAACATTTAAAGCAATGTTGTATTATCATATACCTTGCTCAGGAGGACTCCCTTTACCAAAGTCACTTAAAACATTGAATAGATTATTTCAACCAAGCCTCAAAAAGAGTACCTCGAGTCTAGTAGAATTATAAGTAGAACTGTGCTTTCTCAACGGGTGGAATTCCTTGGAAGATGAAGGGCAAGCATCATGGATAGCACACAATACAACTGAAATAAAAGCTGACGATGTGGTGAGCAGAAGGGTGAACTTTATCTCATCAAGGATTGTAAGGTGTTAGTTTAACTTATTTTGCAAATTGCAGAGTTGCAATAATCAAGTTGAAGTTGACTGTAGTAAATAAGACAATAAACCAGAACAATTTGAATCACTTGAATATAAATGCCTAATTACAAGTTATGCTGAGTAACCAACTTTGAAAGATGCATTGCGTACTACAACGGCTAACGTTAGCCGTCTTAGTTTGACTGAAAAGGAACTTGAAAAGGTTGCTGCATCTAATGAACATGATGTAGTGAGGTGAGAATTGGAAATGACTAATCACTATTAGATGTATGGGGGAAGTTTCCACTCCAAACAATTCTCTGATTCAACTGGCATGTGATTCTTCACACTAGCATTTCTGCAAAAATAATGTTACAATCCAAATAAACACACAAAAAGGGTATTTATATTGTTGTTACAATCCAAGAATAAATAAAGACTTATAGAATTCTAAATTAGGTTATATTTCTTGGAAATTTTGTCAATTACATAATTTAGGTATAATACAAAGAATCATCTACATAATGATCTCTAAATGAAATCATATGTACAAAGAGTTATACTCATGGAATGAACTTTGAAAGATTATGAGATGTCACGGGGCGGATGTGTGTCACAGAGATAGTATAAATATATAGATACTGAAAAACCTTTTGGTAAACAACAATTAATGAGTAATGACTAAAATTCATAAAAAAAAAAAAAAAAAAACCTTCTAGCTGTTAATTATAGTTACCTACTAGTGATTTTTAAAAGTTAATACCTGATGGCGCAGCACTAAATTTCAAATTTCTTATATAGCAAAAGGAAATAACTTACAGTCAAGATGAAATGGGGTTAAGTTGACCTAACATGGATTCACATAACTGATTTCCAACTCTTAGCAACTGCCTTGACCATGTTGGTCTCTCTAAACCTCATAAAACCAAAAGGTTCTGGAGTAAATAACTAATAATTTTCGGGCGTCCACGCACGGCAGGAGATAGACATGCTCAATTAAGCTGACTTTCCAAATGACTCAAAGAAGGGGATAAAGAGAAAAAAAAAAATCAATAATTCTCTGTGTTGGATTTTAATTCTTCTTTTGAATAATTTGTTCGGATTAAAACTCAAATTTGAGACGTTTAGTGTTAGAAACGATTCCAATAATGTGTTAACCATCAAAATAATAAATGCAGTATGGGATTGATGAAAATACTATGTAAAAGTGGAAGAGAGGGGAAGAAGGGCATCATGATGATAGCTAAAGATTGGCATTAGAGAAAAGTCATTTTCCTGCAAACCTCATGTATACGTGGCATTGCCCTGCCAAACCAATCTGATCTTGCTTGGCTAAGTCTGCCATGTCAAACTCTATCTTAATATATGCCAGTTAAGACACAAAATTTGTGGAGACAATTATGATAAATGCCTGACTAGGCTTCCCCATCCTGCAAACAAAGATCCTTGCACTCTTATATTATGATGTATAACAAAATAGGTCCGAAAATGAGAGTTTCCTATTCACTTAATTTTATTTTATTTTATTTTTAAAAAGAAGACTCTTGCTGGTGATCATCATCAATTAATTATCTGTGATGTAAGTTAATGTTTGCACAAGGTAAGGTAAGGAAAGCCTGTTTTGTCTACACTTATTCCCAAAGAGTTTGTACAAGAGAAAGCATGTTATTGAGCAATTTTGCTGTCTGAGACAGAAAGTAAAAATAAAAAAAGAGACTAGAAGGAAATCCATGGGTATCCTCATCTTATAGTCTTTTCCATATACTTCCAGGATTATTGAAGGATAGACAAGAAACGTGTATATATGTTCCTCATTATGTGTACTCCATATCCATGATCTCTTGCTTAATCATGCTTCGGGGCAATTGTTTTGGCGTATTCCAAGTTTTAAGTAATTTCTAATTAATCCCATCATGATCAATAGGATTGAAGATCTTGCTTGTCCATGTCAACAACCATGGCAAACAGGCTTTTCTCAAGTTTATGAGTAGAAAAATGAGTTTAAAAAACAGAGAAAATGACTTGCACAAAATTGGACAATCTTTCTTCATTTTAATACCAATCTCTCAGTTGTTTGTCTTCATGTATAACGCCCGCCATCAACTAATTTTTCACCTTATCTGGGTTGTGGGGCCTTTAGCATCCCTATTTATACCAAATGTATAGCCATGCTCTTCCATACACATACCAACATTAATTCAAGAGCTAGGCAGGTAGCTCTGCACTTTAGAACAGCATAGACAAAACAACATTTCACAAACTACAATCTTTAACTTTCTATATTATCACTTGCAATGGCTTCTCTTTTCCATCTTCTCGTGATAATTCTAGTAATTCCTTCGGTCAGCGCCCAATATCCACCTTCCCCTGGCTACTACCCAAGCTCCAGAATTCGTTCTATTAGCTTTGATAGGGGGTTTAGAAACCTTTGGGGTCCTCAGCATCAAAGATTGGACCACGGCACATTGACCATCTGGCTTGACACTAGCTCAGGTCCCACTCCTGCATATTTGCATGTTTTAGTTAGCAATTAGCACAGCCCTTGCTGCTATTATACACTAATTGGTATACTAATGTGTAACAGGAAGTGGGTTCAAATCAAAGCGTCCATACCGATCTGGATACTTCGGTGCTGCCATCAAGCTTCAACCTGGTTACACTGCGGGAGTGATTACGTGTCTCTACGTGAGAATTATCAATATTACGTGCTTTGATCATGCTTAATTTCATTCAATTCAATTAACAAGAGAATGATCAACCTTTAGCTAATTGCTTTAATGTAAATTTGGTTATTATTTGTTAATTTACAGCTTTCGAACAACGAAGATCATCCGGGGAACCATGACGAGATTGACATTGAATTCCTAGGAACGACGCCGGATAAGCCTTACACGTTGCAGACCAATGTCTACATTAGAGGAAGTGGGGACAGAAACATTATTGGAAGAGAAATGAGATTTCATCTGTGGTTTGATCCCACACAAGATTTCCATTATTACGCCGTTCTGTGGACCCCTAGGGAGATCATGTAATTTAGCACCCCTTTTCTGCCCTATGCTTTACTGCTTTTGCATTATATGTAGTTTCTTATATATTATTTTTATACTCATAGTTTCCTATATATTAATTATTTATGCATGCATGCATGCATGCACACATATTCGAATCTATTCATATATTATGTTATTTTTAAAAAAAATATATATATATTTGTAGATGTCTCAGCTATTGTAAAGTAATAAGTTTGGCTTCATTCGCATGATGTGGATTGCAGATTTTTTGTAGATGATGTTCCTATTAGAAGATATCCAAGAAAAAGTGCTGCCACATTTCCATTAAGGCCAATGTGGGTGTATGGCTCAATCTGGGATGCGTCGTCATGGGCCACTGAGAATGGAAAATACAAGGCTGACTATAGGTACCAGCCCTTCATTGGTCGATACAAAAATTTTAAGATCGGTGGGTGCACGGCCAATGGTCCTTCCTCATGTTGGCCGCCCTACGCTTCCCCGACGGGCTCGGCAGGCCTGAGCCGAGAGCAGGACTCGGCAATGTTATGGGTCCAGCGGAACTACTTGGTCTACGATTATTGCAGCGATCCAACTAGGGATCACATTCATACACCCGAGTGTTAGTTAATTAAGGGTACGATTTGTATGTGTAATGTAAGTGTATATATTGGTACCCACAAGCATACACAAAAAAGACTGTTAATTTGGTTTTGTTGTCTTGGAGTGGAGAAAGGCTTGTGTTTTGCTTTCGGTTGTTGTATTGGTTGTGTGCGTGTTTTGTCTGGATTTGGAGGGGTCTTCTGAGACGGGAATGGGACTCCCACTTGCCATGCAAGTAAATATAAAGGTGCAAGAGTCGTTTAAGCGTCCAAGCCTCTGCAAGATTTGGATGATTTTTTTTTTTTTTTTTTTTTGTTCTTGTTGTATTATTTGTTGTGTTGGCATTGCTGGTGGAATAAAACCATGCCAAGTGTTTTTGGCGTACTTGTAAAAGTTATTATATTGGTTATTTCACAAATGAATTGCGGTTGAAGGTTTGTTGTGTACTGAATGGAAAACGAAAGTGTCGGAACGGTATCTATCTTCACTCGTGAATCTTTGATTGTCCTGTCCCAGGTGGCCTTTTTAGTATCTAAAATTTTCACTTTGGACCGCAGGCGACACACAGATCCCCCCCAACCCACCAGCGACACTGATTTTTAGCGTTCTTCTAGTTGGGCAGACTACTGTCAGCTAAATTTTTAATTAGGGTATAAGAAGATAATATTTTTAGGAATTTCACATCATCGACCTGTACAACCACAAATGTCTAATTTGGCAATTCCAATTTATTGGGTGGTTCAAAACGAAAACAAATGTGCAAAATGAAAAGATTAAGATCCTCCGTGAGAAGGGAAGACGAATCAATAATGATAGAAAATTTTGAACTTCTGAAATAGATATCTCAAACCTCAAAAATTATATTGATAGGATAACTTAAAAGGATTGAAGAATGGTATTCCTTGCTATGTACTCCATGACAATTGAATCTCTGCGGACATACAAATCGTGGATTCCTTGATGCAAATTTTTTTTTTTTAAAAAAAAAAATATTTAAAAAATAATTTATCATGACCATTAATTATAATAGATTTATTTTATATATATAATAATTAATTATAATTAGTAATTGTGATAGATGATTATTTATTTTAGGTACCTTGTTAACTTTTTTAATCATTTAAACAAACAAAACAATGACTCGGAATGGGGCGAAGCGAATAGGAGCAAACCGGCTAACGCAGGCGGGTTTACTCACCCAATGGACTGAAACGAAGGTTGATCCGGACAGGTTTTGCCCACTTCCGTTGGCTCATTTGAGCCCAAAGGCATCAGGCTAAATTCTTAATGGGACAACTTATATCTCAGGCCAATAAAAATAACTCGAGGCCCAAAGCATTATTAAACGGAAGAGGAGGGGATGCTAGAATTATTTTATAGCAAGATTCGTCTTTTATTATTTTTTTTTTCTTCCAACCATGTGAGAAGCGTACGCATGAATGGTAGAGGACTTTTGCTTTTTTCATATTAAATTATAGTCCCTCCCACATTGCTTACACGAAAGAATAGAGAAGAGTTTTTCTATAAAATTGGCTCTTTCGTCATTTTTTATGAAGAATGTAATGTCATTGGAAATGACTCAGGTCTGATCACGATTTAGGCATAAGACTTGAATTTAATTAAATTATATTATTCTTTACTAAAAGTAATCTAAATAAATTAAAATTAGTAAATATTAAACAGTCAATTCAACTATTGACATTAAAAGTTAAACTAGTGACTTAGTAACCTAATTCTTATGTTTGGAAACAAATATATCATAAAAGAAAAAAACAAACACACACACACACACACACACAAAAAGACCTATGATCAAATATGGGAGGCTTGATATGACTGCACATATAGTAGTTGGTCTATTAATCAAATTAATCATGATCAATCTAATTATTTTTAATTATTAAAAAATTAATTATTAAAATAATAAAATCATCAATTATTACTACCAATTTTTATTTTTATTATTAATATTAATATTTACGAGATATTCAACCATAAATAATATAAAAAGAGTTTTTATTTCCTTACAAAAGAATATAAGTTTTCTTTCCTTCTACTAACTTATTTTATAAAAAATTGTTAGGTTTAATCAACTTTTGTTGTTTCATTTACCTCGCTTATAAGAGGTACACCAATAGAAAAGTTTATCATATTTTAGAAAGATAATTGTCATAACATATTACACTGTGTCAATTTGTCTACATTGATAAAATTATTTTTGAAGATTATACATTTGCACGCTTTAAACTAATATCTTTTTGCATACTTCCTTCTTCATATCAATTTATAATCTATTTTTGTTTTTTTTAAAACAATCTTAAAGATAATTCTTGCTTTTGTTATCATGGATGCAATTATTAGTCAATATGTTTATGTTACTAATTGTTATGTTTCTATTCATTCTTAAACTTAGCTAATTCTGCATACCTCTAAGTTATTGCTAAACACTTCAAAGTTGAAATTTTTACTAATTTTCAATTTAACACTAGTAAGAATGTGTTTTTTTGAACTTGAAATGTACTATGATTTGTCTTTACTCTTTTTGAATTCAAACTAAAGTTTGGTTTAGAGAATTATAATAAAATGTGTTTTGTTTAGAAACAAGTTAATAAATTTTGTCATTACGCTATTTTAAGTATATTATCTAATGATCTCTTTGATACCTATTGTTCTTTAAAAGAAGCCAAAGAAATATAAGAAAAAATAAAGAAAAAAATATATGGTGGAGGGTGTTGATATGTGAGAGTTTGTTTTTACTAACCATCTACATGTTTAGATATTTAATGAAAAGAATGTCTAGGATCATATTAGTGAAAATCATAAATTGTAGAATGACCTAAAGAATAAGAATATCAAGCTATAAGAAATGTAGTAAGGTATCTCATCAAAAAACTTCCACAATCCTAAAATGACTATAAACATAAGAGGAAACATATGTCATTAGACAATTTCATTGTTCATATCTTGATTAAGGATAAGAACAAAATCTAATCCATCGAAGTAAAGGAAAAAGAGATGATGTTAATGGCAAATATGGTGAAACAAAAGAAAGGACATAAAATCCACCACAATCATTATCACCATTATAATAGGAAAAGATATGATAATAGGATCCAAAGGTATGATAAGCTAATGACTAGTAATCCAACCTTTAAGAAGAAAGGCATTTGCTATATGTATGGGAAACTAGAGCATTATACCCTTTAATGAAGGTGTAAGAAAGAGAATGACATACCTACCAAACTAAATACCAATTTCGTGGAAGCATATGTTATTATTGTTGTCATTTCCCAAGTTAATGTTGCCATTAACTCAAAATAGTTGGCAATAAATTTTGCTACAACGAGACACATTTATAGGGATAAAAAAAATATTTACCTCCTACACACTAATAGGGATGGAGAAGAAAATGTTTTTATAGGAGATTTAAGAATAACACTTATTATGGGTAAAGGAAAAGTCTTTAATAAGCTCACATTTGAAAAAGTGTTGTCCTTAAATGATGTGCTTCATGTGCCAAAGATTTGCATCAATTTAGTTTTTGTATCCTTGCTAGGAAAGATTAAAGTAAAAGTCTCCTTTTAGTTTAACTAAATTATTATGACTAAAAATGATATATTTGTGGAAAAGAACTACTATAACTAAGAATTTTTCATTTTGAATGTACTTGACATTATCAATAATAGAAATACATCAACCTCTTCTTCTTATATTTTCATTCTTATAATTTATGGCATACTAATTTAGGACATATAAGTGATTTTTATATTAAGAAGATAAAATTGTTTAATTTAATCAAAATTTTACATGATGATATGAGTAAGTGTAAAGTATGAGGCTAAAATAGTTGAAATGAGTTGCAAATTAGTTCATAAAGGAATTGAACTTCTGAGATAAGTGTATTCAGGTTTAGGTGATTTGAAAAGTACCATAACTAGATAAGACAAATATTTTTATATGATTTTTATATATGATTATTTTAGATATACTAGAGTCTTCTTATTAAAAGACTAAAATGAGGTTTATGATGTATATATGAAATATAATAGTGAAATAGAAAAATAATTAAACAAAAATATCAAGTGACCTATATTAAATAGACTAGAAGAATATTATTCACAGTTGTTATTGAATTTTTATGAAAATAAGGGTATTATGTATGGAATCACGTCTCCTTATTCACTTAAATCAAATGGAGTAATAGAAAGAAAATCAAATAAAACTTTAAAAAATATAATAAATGTTATACTAGTTAGTTTAGGGGCTCTTTATAATTTATGTGAAGAAATAATACTTTTAGCATGTAATTTGCATAATAAAATCACTTATTTATATAAACTAGTAAGACTTTATTGAATTGTATAATTGTTACTTTCTTACTAAGAATTGTTTGAAAGTATGGGCATGTATTGCAAAAATTATTTTTCCTAAACCTAAAAAAAGAAAAATAAGTTTCAAGATTTAAGATTTCGTTTGTATTGGTTATGTAAAAGGGATATAAGAAAAATTAGTTCTAAACTTTTATAAATTTTTACAATTGAATTCTAAACATTTTTATGTTTTCATTTGAACCTTATAACTTTTAAATTCATTTTAAATTAGTCATTTTTGTGTCTCACAAAAATTATTTTGCTTGAACCTAAGGAAAGGAAAATATCTTTAAAGATTTCAAATTTCATATTTATTAGTTATGTAGAAGGGATATACAAAAAATTAGGTTTAGACTTTCATAAAGTTTTACAATTGAATTTTAAACCTTTTTATGTTTCATTTGAGTTTTATACTTTTAAAATTCATTTCAAATTGGTTCTTTTAAAATAAAAAGTGGTTAAAATTGTTAGAAATTGTACACTAACCAAATGAAAATTATTAATGGATGGATTGCTTTTTGTCCAAAAAGGATTGATTTTGAACAAATTTTAAAGTACAAAATTTAAATGAAAATGCAAAAAAATTGAAAAGGCAATTGTAAAAATCTATAAAGGTTTATGACTATTTTTTTAGTATATCCTATTGTGTAGAACATAGTTTTACAAATCATTTTCTTATTATTAAGAGTTATGTTCTTAATTTTACTATTATCATTGTGGCCAAGAATGTAGAATTTTTGGAGCATATATTTTCAATGAAAAATGAGTTAATGTCATTAATGATCCTTATAATTGAATTAGAAAGAGTATCTTGTAGTGATTTTTTTGAACCAAAATTAAGGAAAAGCAAGAGATAGAAGAAAGAAGGATGTTTGAGGGTGATTTTTTCACTCTTGTAGTGAATAATGATCCCTTGGCATATGTTGAAATAATATCCTTTAATGATACCAATTTGTGGCTAAAAGGCTATACAAAGAGATATTTTTTCTTTAAATCAAAATGACATATGAGAACTAGTAGATTTAATTGTAAATGCCAAATTTATAAGCTACAAATGAATCTTTAGAAATATATATATATATATAAACAGTATAGATCCATTAACAAATACAAAACTAAGCTTGTAGTTAAAAGGTATATACAAAAGAAAAATATTAATTACTTTGATATTTTTACTTTTATTGCTATAATTATATTTATTGAAATATTAATTATATTGACATTTATTTATAATTTTTTTTTTGTTAATCAAATGGATGTTAAAATTACATTTTTATATGGTGATTTCATAAAGGGATTTATATGTTACAACTTGAAGGCTTTGTAGTTCCTAATTAAAAGAAAAAGGTTTTATAAGTTTGTTAACTCTTTATATGGGTTGAAACAAGCACCTAAATAATAACACTAGAAATTTGATAATATTTTGATCTCTAATTTTTTTTTTAATTGTTGGTATTAATAAATGTGTTTATACAAAAGTTGAAAATGATACTTTATATTATTATATATTTGTATATTGATGACATGTTAATTTTTAGTTTCAAAAAAAATTGATAACTAATATAAAATTATTACTTACATCATATTTTGTTATAAAGAATTTAAAAGAAGCAAATATTATTTTAAGAGTGAAGATTATTGGAACTTATGCTGTTATTTTTCTATCACAAAAGCATTACACAAAGAGAATTCTTAAGAAATTTGAATATTTTGATGTTAAACCTATTTCTATTCCTTATGATGCATTTACATACTTTTTGAAATATACTGGTAAATGTGTGTCTTATTGAAGGTATACATAAATTATTAGTAATTTGATACATTTAATGAATTACACACATCCTAATGTTGCATATATTGTGAGTAAATTATTCATTTGAGATATAAATTAGTAAAATAGTTGATGAATAATAAAATAATATTACTTGACTATATATTGAGAGGAATAGGATTAATACCTATAGATAATGGTCAAGAGTAATAAGAATCCAATATACATAATAAGTTGAAGTAAGTTCATATGAATAATAAAAAATCATTAATTAACCATATATATACTATCAAAATTATAAGTCTCTTTTTATAGTATAAATAATGCAAAATTTATAATGCTTGAGGTCAAATTATACTTTTAATAAATTTTATAACCTTTATGATTGATGTGTTATTAAGGTACATATTTAATAGGTTCAACTATATGGAGTGTAATAAGACTACTCTCATGAGATCATAAGGAAAATCTCTAGAGTTTTTATGAAATCACATTGGGCATGCACATGGCTTCATAATGTCCAACCACATTAAATTTCAATGTTTCAAAGGATAATATAAAGGTAATTTCACTAATATTTACTAAAAAGTTATATTTTATAAAAAATTTTTATTTCACAATATTTCTGAATATTAAAACTTATACATTTTAAATTTTAGTTTATAACCTAAAAAGCACCAATGATATAGTATTATATTATTGTTAAAACCTAACAAAGTTTTACTTTTCAAAACATGTGAGAGAATATTGAAAACAAAGATATTTTAAAAGGTTTTTATTCTATATTGAAAATGAAAAACTTATTTCACATATTTATAAGATAATATTTATTTACTTTATAAAAGAAAAGATTCAAAAAAAATATTGTGCATATATGAATGACTTAAATCCAAGTTTGATATTGGAAGCCTAATGCTACCCTTGGTTTGCCCCAAGCCTAAAACTTTTTTAATTTTTTTTAAATTATATTAGTCAAATTAGTTGTTTTGACTATTAAAAAATTAATTATTAAAATAATAAAACAATCAATTATTATTATTTGTTATTATTATCATTTTTAATATTTATTTTTATGAAATATTGAATCAAAAACAATATAAAAAGAGATTCTTTTTTTCTTTTTTTAGGAGAATATAAGCTTTTTCTCATTCTTCTCTACCTTGTTTTAAAGGAAATTGTTGAGTTTAACAAATATATGTTGTTTCTATTTTTTTTTTTTTTTATCTATGAGGCGTCTATTAATACTAAACTTTTTTATATTTTTAAAAAATAATTGTTATAACTTATTACATTATGAGAGACAAAATTAAAGCTATAATCTAATTAATTTTGACACAGATGTTATATAAAAAAAGTTACTAACTACAAAATAAATTGATAAATATAATTTTTTATATACTAAATGTTAATAACATTTTTTTTAAATTTATTACTAAAATTATAATAAATAAAATTTAATTATTAAATTTTTATTTAAACATTAATTTTTAATACATAATAAATTTAAATTAATCTCAACAAACTCTTCTTTTATATTTTTCTGCACATATAAATCCGTAGACATACATTATATTCCGTCCTTCACATGAATAACAAATCTCATTCGGACACTTTTCCTCTCATGGCCTTTTGAATTTCGACGACAAGCATCATTTTGCATTAGCCATTAGTTTTAGACCCCAAAAAGTCCGACGTAATTCATAGGAACGTTAAAATCATGGCTTGTTCGATTTACCCAGTCGATCGCCTCATCATCTTTTTTTCCCCTTATTAGATTCCAATCTCTGACACCGAGAGAATCCATGCAGCTCAGCTGAGCTGGCCTCCGATTCCACTCACGGCCCCTCCGAAGGCTTCTTTCTTACATTGCCCTTTTAGCGTCCATGCAAAAAGTGCATCCACGTTTTGTGCCCATCGCATTTAGCTGGGCTTCACGATCGCAAACGACACGTTTCCTCCGACTATTGGTCTGAATCCCTCGCGGTCGGCCCTCCTCCGACTGTCCGAACTGTTTTTCAAGGAACGAATAACCTGCCACGTGGCATCCCCTTCTTGGATGGGATCGTTGAACTGGAGGGCCCGCCTGACCGCAGGGTCCCACAAGTTCCTCTGGATCGCTGACAAGTTGGTGGCTGCTACGTGTTCGAGAATCGCTCCCAGCGTCCCCACGTCCTTTTCCGCGACTGTGAGGGAGATATCCGGCCACCGTATCGCGTCCGGGAAGGGCAACCGAATACCATCGGCTATTATAACCGGCACGCATCCCAACAAGACCGATTCCACCAGCCTTGGGCTCCATGGGGCCCAACCCAGGGGGCACAAGCAAAATACCGACCGGACAATCTCTGACTGGTAACCGAGAAATCTATGTCTCCTTAGGTAAAACCTCCGGTCGCCGCTGAATTTTCTCCATATCTCCGTCCGAACCTTCCTACGTAATAAGAAAAACCAAAGCAGAAGTTAAACATATATATATATGCACATTGTAGTATTTCAGATTTTTAACGCTGTGAAAACAAAGGAATGATAAGGTATTTAACTACCTGCTGTAGAATCGCCCGCCAATGTTTTTGGGGTGTACTTCCATTTTGCCTCTGAAAAAGACCCAGATATCACGCCGGCTGGTCAACGGAGATTTTTGAAGCGTTTTCTGGACACTCTCCGGCGAGACATAAGGCGGTATGACAATATTCTCAACCTGTTGACAGGAGTGGTCATATTTGACACCAAAAGTCTGTAATATGATCGAGTTCTTCAGGAATTCCGGTATCCCATCTTCTATAGCCCTCTCCTCCTAAAAACGAAAAATTAGCTGAAAAAACGAGGAAAAACAATAAAACATGTTTGAGTGGATTGGAGTCCTTTTAGTTTTACTAAAATACCATGGTGCGGAAACAAGCGCCGTAATCGTGGGAGGCAACGAAGACATGGTCGGCCCCGAGGGATCGGTTCCAGAACGGATAGGTGGAGGAAACAAGGTGGACGGCGGAGGACAAAAGGGACCTGGCGTGGCCGATGGCCGGGAACCCATTGGCGGTGCTGAAATTGCAGGACACGTAAACAGGGACAAAAAAGAAGTCCGCTTCGAAAGGGTCAAACGTTCGCACCCCATCATCGCTGTTCAACAAAGCTCTGTGAATTGCCACCTCCGAGGCAAACAAATGGCTGCTGCATCTCTCGTTGATTAGCCAATCCGTGTTGTATTTTGACGGCAATTCGTAAACATATATCTTCAAATTCTTCAATGAGCCTATGTTTCCTGTTTTTTTTTTTTTTTTTTGTGGTAAAGAAAGGAAAAAGTCAAAATACAAAAAAAAAAAAAAAAAAAAAAAAAAAAACAGAGTGTTCCATCTTTCTTTCTTTAATCTTTGAAAACGAGAAGGAATCGAGAAGGAATCGAATAAAGGTCACACCTCGATCAGTCTTGGGATGTTGAGGAAGAAAGGTTGAGTTTGTGGATTCAGAGAGTGCACGAGAAACGACAGCGGATTTGGAGGAATAGATGTGAGACTGGGGGATGGGGATGGGCTTGTAGCTTATGAAATAAGAGCTAAACAAATAAAGAGAAAGGGAAAACCAGAGGACCCATTTGTAGTATCTGAAGCAGAGGTTGTTCTTTTCTTGCAGTTGTCTCCCATGTTTGTGTAAGAGTTTTGTTCTTACATTGCAACCCCTGTTCATCTTAGTGGGTATTTTCAGCTCCACCATGTCTTCTCATTTAAAACCCTTAAACACATTTTTTTTTTAATTTCTGAAAAAAAAAAAAAAAAAAAATAAAAAAGAAAAGAAAGCAGCTCTAAGTAACAGAAATTATTCGTCAGAAATTGGTGTCATGGGGTTTGGTGTCATGGGGCTTTCAGTTTTGGTTGGAGCAGTAAAAGTATGGAGGTCAAGAGACAATGACTGCGGGAAGGGAGTTTGTTGGCACTTCTCTGTAACACCCAAATAAAAAACAAAGGCGAATTTTACCCAATTCTTTATTGGGTCTCACTCAGTTCTAATCCTTCTGTGATTGATAACAAAGGAACCCAGAAAACACAAACTTGGAGGCAGAGAGAGAGAGAGAGAGAGAGAGAGAGAGAGAGAGAGAGAGAGAGAAAAAGAGCGGCACCTGCTCAAACCAAAGCTCGGCAGCAGAGGCCTCTCTGTTTCCACGCTGTATTTACGCTGCTTTCGGAGACTTGAAAAGCCAAATGACTTAATTGCTTGGCTGATCAGGATCGCACTTTTTGGTAAATTCGTGGGCTTTGTGTTGAGCAATCCAGACAAGCTTCTATTTTTTTTTTTTTTTTTTTTTTTTTTTAAGAACAACCCGACAAGCTTGGCTTAAACATGGGTTTTAGTCAACGTGGCATCATGATCAACCTCTGCTTATTTGGTTATAAATTTTAATTAATTACGTGTCTTAAATCTGAGCCCCACTTGGGTCTAACCCGATCCTCATATCAGACTTTATTGTCCAACTAATCGCAATAACAAAAAGGATTTTTCTTTTTTGAAACATATCTCACAATGATATTATATATATATATATGATTAATTTATGCAAATGTAAACGAATATAATAACCTATAATAGGTCATGGTTTCAAAATCATTTCAAGAAGATTAATATGTCACACTTAAGCTTAGCAATGATGCTTCGAAGTATATATATTATGATGCAGTTGCACTCTATTTTTTTTTGGGAAGAAAAATTTATTCCCTTATTATTGATTTTAAAATATAATTTTATCTAAATATTCAGTAAAATTGAATATATTTTTATAAAATTTATTTTTATAATGATATACAATTTTTCTAACAATACTATAAGAATTAGAATGCTACTATTATTTTCTTACATAAATATTAAAAAAATATATTTAATTACTACATTTTTACAATATATTTTATATATCTTGACCGAACCCTTAATATGCATACTGACCTTGGATTTGTGAAAAATGTTTGCATATAATAAAATATATCAATTTAATGTAGATCATATATCTTTTATATTTTATCTTTATTACTCAAGGATAAGATGTAAAATTGACATATTTGTATTATATTATAACATTTCAATGGTTTTTTTTTTTTTTAGTTAATTCGTTTAAGAATAGAAATATAAATATTTAGATAATAATGTCACAAGGATATTTTTTTATTTATAACATTAAAACCGAGATTACTATGTTTTTAATTTGTACACCAAAAACCACAGCCTCATGTTCTGATATTCATTCTAAATATTGTAATTTCACATTCTGCTCAATATTTCCTGTAATTTTGAACAGCGATAACGTAAATTGACACCCTCATCCCGAGCGCTCCCAAGAAAAGCAGGCACGCTTAAAATGTCAACTATAATGGCACTGTTTTTGTAATCTTGTTAGGAAGGGAAGGAAAACAAAAAAAAAAAAAAAAAAAGGGAAAAATACATTTGCCATGGAATTTTTAATGCCCACTCAAACACACACTTAATGGCATCCAAACCTCACCAAAGTTTGGGATCTTTTAACAAATAAAGAGATGCTCAGTGCTGACATTTAATGGAACAAAGCAAATTGTGAACTGTTTCCTTTTTTTGTCATTTGTGACGGTAAATTGAGAACTATTTCAGCTGGGTCAGATTCCTCCAAATGTGGTCATGAAACGCCAACCCCTTCCAACAATTTGTTATTCCATTCGCACCGACGCATGATGATTTGTTAATCCTTTTGCTAATTACTCATTAAACAAGTCGCGAGATGCAATTGGCCCTTTTAAAGGGGGCGTGGGCGCCCCAGGCGAAAGAGTAATTGGCTTTGGACAAGCCGTGAAGAAGAAAAGGCTTAACGAGAATTTGTAAATAAATTTGATCCGTGAGGGAGTTATATTATGGAGTAAGTGGCAAGATGTAGAAAATAGTCTTTTAATTATTAAAATAGTTGGATCAATATTAAAAAAAAAAAATTCTAAAATGATCTTATATTAATATTCAAAGATATTAATGATAAAATTATAAATTATGTTTTTTTTTTCTTGTCCACGTAAATGTAACTTACTTGTAGATGTAATGGCGAAACAAGAATTACTCATAATACTAACTTTATTTTATAAGTGTAAAAATTAATTTATTTGTGGTTGATGGATTTATTTAGTATCATATTTTTGAATTTTCATTCAAAAAAAAAAAAAAATCTTTTGGTTTGGGGTATCGTGAGGTTAGGGTACCATTTTTTACTCTTAAATACATGAAGTTATTTTCTTTGATTTAGGGTTATGTATATTTTTTATAATAAATTAAAATTAATATTGACATAATTTATTTTTAAAAAATAAAAAAATAAAATTGACTTGTGAAGTAATTATGACCTTGTCAAATTAGGTCAACTATGATAAAGGTCTTGCTCTTATTCTATAAATTGTGTTTTCTTTTCTCTCTTTCAGTTTTTCTTCACTTTTTTAGTAAGCGTTAAAATTATCTTTATTAAAGTTAATGAATTTTTTTTTAAAATAAAAATTTTTTTAATTATATTTATACAATTAAAAATATTAAAATAATTAAAAAAATTGTATATAATAATACTGTTAATACCATATTATGTTTTTTCATGGTAACACGGAATAATATGAATCATTTTATAGAGTTATATTGCTAAGTACAGTTATATAATTGTATTAGAAATATAGTTATTTAGATATATAATTATTTTTAATTATAATTGATATAAATAAATAATTGTTTCATTTATTTGCATAAGATATAATAGTTATGGACAAATACAATTTTTTAAATATTAAATAATTAATTAACTCGATATAATTGTCAATAAAAAAAATTATGTGTATAAATATAATTATTATCAAATTTTAATCAATTAAAAAAGTAATTAATTTATATTTTGTGTCGCTTTTGAAAATACACAAACAATATCTATGTTATTGAGGCATACGAATTGACCCAATCGAGTAATAAACTGATTTAGATAGACTAAAAGGGTTAGGTCGAAGAACGCGAGGCACTAGCCTTAGGCGTACGGGGCCTGATTCAGATGAGTTTTCGATCGAGTCAAGAATCTTCATATGAAAATTCATTTCAAAATATATTTTCTCGATGGGATTCATCACAAGAATCAAATTCTCATCAATTCAATTGGACTTAAAAAGATATTAAAGTACATTTAAAACATTTAAAATTATATAGATAATTTTTATATTAATATATACTATTTACTATAAATTGCTTGTATATTGTGTTCATGTAATATATAATACTTTATATATAATATAATTTTTTTTTAAAAAATTTAATTTGAGTGCATGAGACTTGAATTTGTCTAATATATAAAATTCGTCCATTTTACACCTCTTTTTAGATCAATGGCTTCTTTTTTAGGCCAGGTGGGCCATTTTTTTTTTGCTTCAGAGAGACCTAGAACTAGATGCTTGGCGGCCGAGGGGAAAAGTATAAGTCGACCAAGTCTTTGGTTAATTAAGTCTCGTATACGTCAAGTTGTTTGATTTCTTCAATTGTACTCGGATCCCCAACACCCTTCCTTCCCCCAAGCCCCACCATTTTGGTTTAGGAAAGGGTCAACGCTTTGATTTTACTTCGAAGCAACTACTGAAGATTTCTCTTCCAGTGTCTAGAAACAAAAATATCATTACAGCATGCCACAAGCATTTTGGCCGTGGCTCTCTTCAACAGGCGAGGTGCCAACACCAAAATGTCTATTCTCCACGCACAAGCCCTCTTCATGTGTTAATTAACTTTAATCTATGATATGAGAATTAGAGGTTCTAAAATAAAATTAATTTACAATGCAAGGTAAAAATTGTAAAAATAAAATTAAAAAAAAAAATATCCCGTAGAATTAAACAGACAATAATAATTTTTTTTAATGATACATAATTATTCTTAATAAAATTGTGTGAAATTACCCTTTTCTCTGTCATCTTATAGAAAAAAAAAAAAAAAAAAAGGGTTTAGATTTTGTTGAATAAAAATTAAATTAATGCCATCATGAAAAGCAAAAATCGTCCATGGGAATTAGGTTGCTTGCTTCACTTGCTAAGCGCCTAGGCCACACCATCCTTATCTTTTTCAATTAGAGTGCTTTATATACGTCATCATGTCATCTTCTTTCGGTCTAGTGGCACACTGGTGGGCTCGGTACCTGGGCATTAGGTTTGGAGATTGGTTGATCTTTGGCAACGCAATACCAGAACGTAACTTTCATTATTATGTACAAATACACGGGGGGGCCAGCAATAACTAGGATAGCTTTCTTGGCGCATTAAATTAGTCTTTAAGAAAGCTAACAACTTTGTCTTTTCCTTCTGGGCTTGGTTGGAAACCATCAAAGTTGCAAGTTTTTGGGTTTCTTCTTTGCTAAAAATATCTGTTTAATAAGTTGCAGAGAGGGACGTTCGACTGTGGCATACCTCAGAAACCCACCTACCAAATGGTAATAACTCTCACCAATTTTTCTCGCGCATAATTACAATAATGGACAACAAGCAAAATACCTCGATTTTGTCACCTTGCATTTTTCATGGAAAAGAATGTGCTGAGAAAATTCGAACTTACACCAAATGCGTGAAAATCACATAAAAATAATTATTAAATTCACATATCAAGGAGTCTAGAGTGTGGCATAAGTGCCAGGAGGGTTACGATGTTTGCAATTGCTGGATAAGCGCAAGTTAGGTAGATTTCAAATAAAAAATTTGCTTGCATCCAGTTGTACCAACACAAGTTCATCACCTTTGCGGGAAAAATAGCAATAACTACGTGCAGAAGAAATGATTTTATTTTCTCAATTATTTCGACGGAGAGTTAATTCACAAGTAATATATTATTAGTTTATGTCATTCCACGATGTGCTGACCATTCAGTTCCGTTGTCTCCTGTGTTTTTTGTTAGCCGAATCTATAATTTTATTAAACTGAAAAATATAGACGCCAAGTAAATGATTGGCAATGGAGAACCATACAACCCATCTCTGAATCCTAGACCTGTCATCAGCGAAAAACACACAATGGCACAAAACAACCAGTGCTCGAAACCAGACGGCATAACCTGCCCTGCAGGTTGTCCTTCACCACATTCATACAATCAAACTCAATAATTACTGCCCATCAACTCCAGTCCTTCAATCCGAGCCCCCTGTCCCTCAATCATCCACCGTCCAACAAAACAAAGATAAATTCACAAAGCAGCTCAAGGTCAATAGATAGGTGTCTCACATGTCAAAACCAATTCAACAAAAACAATATCTATGAACTGTAAAATGTTGGAAAGTAGTGTTTACTGCTTTTTGTTTTTTTGTCTATTGTTTAACAATTTTGAAGTATTTTTCACGTAGAGTATTTTTTGTGAGACAAACGATAATGTGTCTTTCTCGTACCGAGTCCCTGACAATTTCATGGCAGATTCCTACGCATCACCCAAATGTGGACCCCAGAGCAGAAAACAGAGAAAGATCTTGCTCCGGCGGGTTTTGTCAACATCCAGATAAAAATCAGAGGTAGCAGAGACGAGGAACATGGGAAGGTCCATTTGTCCTTTTTGTTTGAATTATATAAATTCCACTGCTCTGGTTCTTTGACCTACCCCCACTGTACAAAACAACGCACATACACCATGTCCAAACCTTCAGAATAGTTGTTCGATTATATGGCAGTCTTATTGTGGGCCTTGTCATTACCCTAATATTTATGGAAGAGTTGTAAAAGGACGCGTACGAGGGTCCTCTTTAATCTGATAAAGAAAAAAAGAAAAAAAAGGCTGAGACTCTTTCTTTTTCTTTTTTTTTTGTAGCATTGGCTTGTCCCTACTGCTTTGATGTGGGCTGACAGGCACGTGCAAATGGAAACCCCGAGTACGCGTGGTCCGTGCATGAATAAATGTGCTAGCCAGGAAGTTGAATTATATATTTATATTAGTAAAACGAATTGTGCAAGTTGCTTTGTTCCTTAGAGGGTATACGTATCAGCACGTTGCAATGTTTCCATGTGCATTTGAGAGGAAACAAATTGGATGGAAGCATCGTTGGTAGTTCAGCATTTTTTTAAGAAAGCTGAAACATTTTTTTAATTGCTCTGAACTGTGAATGTGATGAGTGCAACTTCATCTCCTGTTTGAACAACAATTTTTTTTTTTTTTTTTGACAGAAAAATCCATTTAGCAGGTCCTTCGTAAAATGTAGAAAAGTTAAAACTCAACAATTTTGTTTTTCATTTCTCACAAAAAGGCCATATAGCAGTTACAGTAATGATTGTATGCTCCGGCCGAACAAAGGGCAACAAGTGCACCAAGCCCACGGAGTACTTGTTACCTTAATTTCATTTCGAACCAAAACTAGACTGGGGCCGAACCAAAATGAGAGTTGGATTGGGCTCCCAAATTTTGGTTAGAACCATAATTGAGAAGGGATCCAGTCCCATTAAGCTTTGAGATTTTCAGGAACATTATTGTTTAGGGCCTTGTTTTGAGTTGTCTTGGGCCCAAGTCGATGATGACGTAACGAGCATGGTGCATGTTTTCAATTTTCATCCATCGAGGAACTCATTCACTGTTGACCGTTCAGAAATGAGCAACAAACTTCCATCCGTGGTTGGATCCTGAAATCACTAAGATGAATGTTCTGTTCTAACTTGCATTTATCGGGATGTATCAATCATATTTTGAATGATTGCTTACCATATATTGATAACAATATATTCTTACTTAAAAAAATACGGCACATAATAAAGACAAGTACATTTCCTGCTTGCTACATGAACCTTCACACACCTGTTTCTTTCTTTTTACCTGTTGAGTTATTGGCTAATTCAAGATCGTTAAACATGGAGGTGACGCTAGTCCCAAAGAGTCAAATTTCATTGCTTGAACATTCGCACACATTACAACTCCCTAATTAATTTTCACTTCTTCCTTTTCTTAATTCTGAAGTATCAACTTGTTTTGATGGTGGGGGTTATTGATGAAATCAAGCGCAACTTAGCTTCATCAAAGATGAAATCTTTTTTTATTTGGCCATGATAGAAAAGAAATTGAAACTATTAATAGTCAAAGTCAAAGTGGTTAATTGTATCTCCCTCAAAAAAAAAAAAAAAAAAAAAAAGGTTAATTGTATCGGTTTTGCTTGTAAAAAATAAGTTGATTACAGATATCCACTCATATACAAATATCAGTAACTCAACACTGTGGGCATGATCTAGTTTGTAGACGGAGGCATGCAAAAGAGAATGGGGTTGTAATGTGATTAATCTCTCTTGGTTGACATTCTTCACAGCAAGACATGGAATTGGCAATTGGGCACACAGGATGCAAGCAACTCAAAGCTTTGTGTGAGTGTGATTCACCATATATTTACTATATCTTCCTTTTGCTTTTAATTTAATAGCACAAAACCGGGCCCA
Source organism: Rhizophora mangle (assembly GCA_037832345.1). Classification (NCBI taxonomy): domain Eukaryota; kingdom Viridiplantae; phylum Streptophyta; class Magnoliopsida; order Malpighiales; family Rhizophoraceae; genus Rhizophora; species Rhizophora mangle. The sequence continues at coordinate 340,611 of JBAPLJ010001955.1, read as the reverse complement.
TATTTTGACTAAATTTGATATATTTAACAATTTAGATTGTTCAATCACTTGGCTAGAGACAGTGACCAGCAAAAGGTTCTCTCTTGAACCCCCCCCCCCCCCAAAGAAAGGAAAAAAAAAACAGTTTAAATTGTTCATGTGCACAACAGTAGACATGTGAAGGAAATCATTGAAATAATAAGAAAAGTTCATGGTGGTGGACCCAAACCACCCCCCTCCCCCTGGGGGCCCGGCAATAATATATGGTTAAGTAATGGTTGGCAGTTGGTAAGGTCCATGGTATTTGAACTTAAAGCTAAAATGGTGGGTATTGGTCCCCTTATTTTGATTATACAATATTTTCAGTGTTGTCATGGGTTATGGTCGTCCCCATTTAATTAGATGTGTAACAATGAATGCCAATATGAACAGAAGACGCTGAGGGGACGGGTCTATGCGTTGCATACAACACATGACTCCTTTCGTATCTGCTTATATCAAGCCTAGGAAATTGGGATTCAGTTGGCATCCATCTGGGGTTTTGTCTGATCTATTTCTCCACCTCTGGTTGCTCGTGAATCCGTGATGCTTTTGATTCCTTTTCCCCAAGTCTTTTTATCATTATGTGATATATATTCTGCTTTTACATTTAAGAAATTTTTTGTCAATAATTTGTCACAAATTGTGAGAGAAGAAGATAATGTAAATCAAAACTCCTCTTGGAATCCTAAAAATTTATTTCCAGAAAGGTATTATTTAACATCAAAACTGCTTTTCATCTTCCTGTCCTGTGGTGAAGAATAATTAACTATTCCACAAATTTATTGTTGTAAAAGAGATAACATGTCATAAATGGTGACAGAAGAAAACAATCATAATCTTTGCAATAATTGATAGCACAACTCTTCGGAATGGTTAAAAAAAGGATGAGTATTAGAGGGTATCCAAGCTGAATACATTATATATAGATTCCATAACCCTTGTCATTCATAAATGACGAAACATACCTCTCCTCTAGCCGGCCAGCCAGCCAAGAAAAGAAGTCAGCTTTCCAAAACCAGAGGGTGGTGAGTCCATCATTTCTTACCAGCCATTTCTAATGTCTTTCTGCCTTTTCTTTTACCCTTCTTATCTCGTGATCTTTGGGTGTTCACTGTGCTTCTTACCAGGAATGTTAGATCTGCCCTGCTCTTGACTGCCTGCCCAGTTTCAGGTAGACTTGCTTCCTTACCTGTCAGATTTTATTTGTATCTCACTTTACTATCTCTTGACTTCAATTTTCTTTCTCAAAAACTCCCAAATTTTCCATGGGAACATACCCCTTAAACGCTCATTCTCTTTTCCTCAATTTCTGTGCCTTGGCCAACAAAATCAGTTTGAATTTATGAATTTGTCAAATTTACTGTATCAACAAGTCTCTTCTCTCCCCATAACCATTTAGAAGAAAGCCCTTTTTTTTTTTTTTCTGTTTTTTATAGCTACTTTTTGGTGGTGCAGTTTATAGTCCATTACACCGTAGCTTTTAGCATAGAAAGAAAAGACAATGGGTGATACATGGCGATTTGCAGTGCACGTGATAAAAGGCAGATGGTTCTCAGTCTTTGCCTCCTTCTTAATCATGACTGGAGCGGGCGCAACCTATCTTTTTGGTACCTACTCCAAAGAGATAAAGGCCTCTCTCGGTTATGACCAAGAAACTCTGAATCTTTTGGGATTCTTCAAGGATCTTGGTGCCAATGTTGGGATCCTCTCTGGCCTTATAGCTGAAGTGACACCGACCTGGTTAGTGTTGCTGATTGGCTCTGCCATGAACTTTGCGGGGTATTTCATGATCTGGCTAGCCGTGACTGGCAAAATTGCCAAGCCTAAAGTATGGCACATGTGTGCCTACATCTGTATGGGAGCCAATTCCCAAAACTTTGCAAACACAGGAGCTCTTGTCACTTGTGTCAAGAACTTCCCTGAAAGTAGAGGTGTCATGTTAGGCCTGTTGAAGGGTTTTGTTGGGCTAAGTGGTGCCATTTTGACACAAATTTACCTGGCCATTTATGACCATGATTCCAAATCATTGATTCTCCTCATTGGGTGGCTCCCTGCAGCTTTGTCTGTGGTTTTTGTGTATATAATTCGTACGATCAAGCCCGAGAGGCAACATAACGAGCTCAGGGTCTTTTACCATTTCCTCTATGTGTCAATTGTTCTGGCCTTGTTTCTCATGGTCATGAATGTAGTTCAAAATCAAATTAATTTCTCTAAAGGAGCATATGCTGCAAGTGCCACTATGGTTTGTGCTTTGCTTTTCGTACCTCTTCTAATTGCCATAAGAGAAGATTGGATCCAGTGGAACCTTAAGAAAGAGGATGTACCGAAGCCTCCTTCTGAAGTTTCTATGGAGAAGCCACCAGAAAATACACAAAGAGAGGTGGAAGCAATGAAGCAGAAAAGTGTTTCAGAAGAGAAGGCTAAAAGATCTTGTTTCTTGACTATATTTGACAAGCCAGAAAGAGGTGAAGACTACACCATCTTACAAGCACTTTTGAGCATTGACATGATAACCCTATTTGCTGCAACCTTATTTGGACTTGGTGCAAGCTTAACAGCGGTGGACAACTTGGGCCAAATCGGCGAATCACTAGGTTATCCTTCCAAAACCATCAAATCTTTTGTTTCGCTGGTCAGCATATGGAACTATTTTGGAAGGGTCTTCTCAGGATTTGTCTCAGAAAGCCTTCTAGCAAAGTACAAAATGCCAAGGCCATTAATGTTGACATTTGTTCTGCTTCTGGGGTGCATAGGCCACCTTCTCATTGCCTTTCCCTTCCAGGGTTCAGTCTATGTAGCATCAGTGATCATGGGGTTCTCATTTGGGGCACAGCTTCCATTGCTTTTTGCCATAATCTCCGAGCTCTTTGGCCTAAAGTACTACTCGACACTGTTCAACTGCGGACAAATAGCAAGTCCTCTTGGATCATACATACTAAACGTGAAGATCACTGGAATGTTGTATGATAACGAAGCATTGAAGGAGCTTGCAAAGAAGGGTATGAATAGGTCATCAGGGAAGGAATTGGTCTGCATTGGGGTGGGCTGCTACAGGGTAGCATTCATAATATTGGCTTCTGTGACTTTGTCTGGTGCCCTCATCTCCATGGTTTTGGTGATGAGGACAAGAAAATTTTACAGAGGTGATATTTACAAGAAATTCAGGGAAGCAGCTTGTGGGGATAGCTGAGAAAAATTACTTGAAGAAAGACTAAAATAGAATTGGTGATAACAAACAAGAGGGTTCTAAAAGTGCAATTTCATATCATATTACACTGGATAGGCTCACTTGATTGGGCAGTTTTCACATATATTTTCTCCCTGATATTGCTTTTCCTTCCCCTCTTTTGTTTCAAAATGAAGAGCATTGTGATTGTCATTGGAATGAATGAGAACTGCCATTATTTTGTTTTTTTTTTTTTTTTCCCACATTTGCTGTGGCAAAATTTTAAATCCCCTTGTTTATATTGTAATTCAGATTTCAATCGAAAAATATGTTTGAAATTAAATTTTTAGGTGAGCCCAGTTTTTTGTCTAAAAGAAATTTCAAAAAGTTGAGAATCTTGTTTAATAGACAAAGAGACACAAATGACATAATTTTTCAAAAGAATAATTTTAAGATTTTTTGATGGGGCAAAGACATATCGCTATGGACGGCGTCCGGCTGTAGAAATCTTCCTTGATTTTCTGATACGCGCCCAAATTTCTCAGCTTATTCATACTTCCGTCCATTGTGATCCAAGATGATCACCGAGCTGAAACAAAAAGAAAAGAAAAAAAAAAAAAAAAACCAAAAGAAAGAGAGGTCAACGCTACACCCCGGGAAAAGATACAAATACTAGTTGGATTGAATAGGTCTCAACGAGTATGCTTTGAGGAACTAAACTCGTTAAACCAATTTGCAATTGACGACTTAATTAATTTCACTCTTAAGTTGGTTTCGCTGCAGTTTTAAAAATTTTCAGATGGCTACTAGCAATTTGGTTTGAATGCAAGTAACAAACAAACTTACATATAACCCTAGGAAGAATATTTTAAAAATTCCTCTTCTTATCTTATTCTTAAGATATATATATATTTTTTTCAAGTCTTATGGAAGGCTAAATGCCAAAAAACAAAAGAAATTAATGTGCCCCTGCACAAGGCCTCAAAAACCATTACACAATCAAGGTGCATAATTGGGGGCACAATAGTAGGAGGTACAAGACCTGTACACCCCAAATTAAGAAGAACGCAAGATTGGTTTTGCCAGTTAACAACATGATTGCCTTCACCATACATATCTGACACCTTAGCGCTCGAATGTCTTCAAAACAGGTCTTGACATAAGATAGCTAAGTTAGCTTCTGGGTGCAATGAGCAAACACCCCTTTGGATGGCTTCATATGCAGTTAGTGAATTAATATCCAGCCACACCCTCATAAACCTAATCTACCAAGCAATCATGAAGGCAACAATAAAGGAAGAGCAAATTCCCCACAATTTAGTAGTAAAGGAAGAACATATGCCAAGATTGTAGGCAAAACCTCCCAATCAAACCCCAGAATGATCTTGGATAATGCCCCCAGTACTTGCCAAGGCTAGATTACGCATATAGGTCTCATTCATATTCACTTTAATCCAATTAGAATTTAGTGGAGACCATCTAACCATCTCTATCGAACTAGCTCTTGCAGTATCATTTTGATTAGATGTTGGTTTCATGGCATTGCCTTAAGCAAGCATTTTGAAGATAAAATCTTTAGGGTAAAAAATTTAGAAATGATAAAAAAGAGAATATTAAACACAAAAGGAGCTCGAAAATTATAAGTAATTAAAACAAAATGAGAAATTTTAGAGTAGTTTTCCATTTCATTTTTTATGATTTTTTTTATTTTTTTAAATAAAAAAAATTAAATAGTAATTTATCTTCTCTCTCTCTTTTTTTTTTTATAATTGAATTTAAGAGATTTTTTTACTTTACCAAAAAAAAAAAAAGATAATTAATACTTATGAGAAAATAAAATTTATTAATATTATTTGAATTAAAATTAAATTTAATAATATTCTTAAAATTAAGAAAAAATTATTATATAAAGAAAAATAATGATTTAACTAAATTAAAATAACCTAAGTTTTTTATCATGTTTATCAATATTTATATGTATCAATGTGTCAATGTGTATGTTTATGTGTGTTATAGTTCTAATTTTGTTCTTATACCAAAATTAATGAGTATTATGGGTAAATTGATAATTAAATGAATGAAGAAAAAGAATTAGTAACTTGTCTCCTTAATTTAGAAATGATGAATTTGTTGGATAAAAGGAATTGAGAATGCAAGCATAACCACCAAATTCGCTCAACTTAACAAACCTATGCAAAATCTAACCGACACCATCAAAATTGTTGATAATAATTTGAATATAATTTATAGTTTAAGTAAATTGTAGTTGACAATTGGGATATGGTTTTGAGAGTTTAAAAACTAGTAAAACCAAACCAAACTACCTTGAAATGCCAAAGTAAACTTTATGGAAGTATGGATCACATAAAATCCCAACCATTCTTTATAATCCATAACCCCCTCACATTTAACACATTGAAACCCCCAAGATAAGACATTTGGATTGTTTTCCTTATTTTGCACCATAATAAGGGCCATGACTTGTAAAACATGCATGGGTAGAAAGACTTTAAGATTGGTTAATCCTAGACCTTAGTAGGAACTCAATAATAATCCATATGCTTTAATAGCTTATCTATAGATAATTGGCACAAATTGTGGCACTATAAAGGACTATCACTTAGCCATGTATCTTGCCAAAAGCTTGCAGATTTTCCATCCCCAATCATCCACTTAAAATATTGTCCTATACAATTCTATGAGTAGACCATTCCTTATAATAAATGTGAGGTAACACGCTTAAATTTAACACAAGCCTAACCAATTTTGTTTTCCTACAAAACTCTCACCTATAGGCTCCCTTGCTCTTTTTGAAATTTCTAACAAAGCTTAGACAATATGACCTTATTTGCTAAAAAAGTGTCTCTTATACTAGACCCTTTTTTTTTTTTTCACTTGGGAGATCAAATTCCAGATAACCAAATGAATCCTTTTACCTTGCTCTAAATCCTTTTACCTTTTATTCCATATATCCAATCCATGACAAATGGTTGTGGGGAGAGATGACTTTTATATTGCATAAGCAAGAATGTGTAACACTAAATGATTTGATCAATGTTAATCTTCCAACAAAGCAAGGTTGTTTGGCCTTCCAACTCAACAATTTGCTCTATTAATTGATTAAATTTTCCATATATGTATTAACAATTACCTTGCCATTCAAGGTAGGTATTCTAAAATATTTTTCAAAGTTTACAATCAAAAGAAATCTTTACTTCTCAGCTTAAGGCCCTAGCAAACTAAGGATCAACATTTATTAAAATCAAGAATCAAGACTTTGACAAACTCATTTTTTGCCTAATGCTTTGCAAAATATATTAAGATAATTTCTTATTATCTTTACTTTCTTTAATAATGCTTCAATAAAGAAGAACATGCCATTCATAAAAAGGGAAATGCAATAATACAAAACCTTTTTTAGATAAGAAAATTAGCCTCTGATGCCTTGTTTACACTTTTTATTCAATTAAATATGAAAAACTTTTCATATATAACACAAAAACATATGGTGAGAGAGGGTCACCTTACATTACTCCATAAGCTCTTTATTCCATAGCACTCATATGTTAATAAATTTGATACAATCCATGATCAAAGTAATCTAAAAACTAGGATAGCTCCATTAGGGTGTCCTTAACAAAATCCTCACTAAGTTGGTCATAAGCTTTTTCTAGATCCACTTTATCCCCTTTCAGCCTCTCAAACCCCTTGTAATGTGTAAAACCTCTTTTAATATGACAATGTTATTTGGAATTTAATGTCTTGGCTTAAAGTTTGATTATATAGGGCATACCCATTGAGGCAAGAGTTTCTTCAATGGATTAATAATGATTTTATATATTATTTTATTAAAAAAATTGGATGAGCTAATGGGTTTGAAATCAATGACCTTTTTTAAAGTTTTACACTTATGAATAAAAGCAATCAATGTTTCATAATCTTTGCAAGCATTAGTGTGTCATTCAAGATAAATAGCATAAATTTTATCACAAACTCTTATATTATATCCCAAGGCTTTTGGTAGAAAGAAGCCTAAAATTCATCATTCTTTAAACAAATCTACAGCAAACAAGCCTTTTTTAACTTCATCTACCTTGGAAGTTTAAATAATCTACTCCATTTACCTTAATAGTGATTGTGTAGACCTCTCATGCAAAAGACAAGTCATGTCATTTAAAACATCTACAAATACAAATTTTGAAAGCACTACACATTCTTATTCCTTGATCCAAATCATCCTAAACCCAATCCTTTGCTCATCACAAAAAGCCTTTTTGTTATTCTTCTTCTTACAAATAATAATAATAAAGTGAAAATACTTTGTATTGTGGTCACCATTCTTAATCCATTTGGATTAAGACTTTTCAAACCATGGGATCTCTTATTATAGGACTTCATTGTTTTTTTTTTTTTTTTTTTAAGTTTTCACTCCGAAGAAGTAAGGTTCCATGAAAAATGAATGTCTAAAGTTCTTTAACAACTTTAAATTCTTGCAACTACTCTTTGTTTATGATTAAAGACATTGCTAAAGACATTACAATTCCAATCCCACAATAATAGTGTAAGTTTCACTAGGGTTAATGGCATAGATAATACATGCTTCCAAGAAGCATTCAAAAATTCCAAAAAGTCCCATTAAGAAATCAAGCATCTTAAAAATGAAAAGGCCTCACTAATGACATACTTCCTTACTTACCAATTAACTAGACCATAATTGGGCAATAATTGTATTTATCCAAGGTAAGTGACATACCATTGCCTCTAGCCATTTGGTTCTTCATTAGGTATTACATAAAGCTTGATTAGGGTAAAAAGAAACTTAAGCTCAATGAAAAAAGTCCCTTGATCCATGTAAAATGGGATACACTAAACCTAAGATCTATAAGAGCCATCTCATTAATCCAATAAGAAAAGGGAGTTTAATGGCATCTTTTCCTTTAGTCTTTAGTTTCGCTTAAAAAGTCCTTTTTTCTTACTATGTTTTGGATTGACATATATGACTGTTAAGCACCAAGTTAAAGAGCTCTTAGGATCAACTGATATATGAAGATATTGATCACTACTTTAAATTTAGATAGTTGGACTAATGTCATATCCCAAACACCTAAACTTCCCCATCAAAGTTGCATGCCTCCTCCCTAATAATTCTAAAGTACCAAATTGCATTACAAATTTTATTAGCTTTCCACCCACTCAAACGCAACTCAACCATCACCAAGTTATTATTTGTGATGTTGTATAAACATCTTCACAATAATCAAAAATTTCAAACTAATTGCCCCATAATAATTCCATTTAAAAATATCCATAAATTAAGAAAGAGTTAAAGGGACAAATAAATACCTTTGTTAGGCCTTTAAAGACTAACTAACAATCTCCATGAGCATTAGGCCTTCATATATTCAAGTAATATTAGATATTAAAGCACTTATGAAACAAGATTTACCTCCTACTCAATAAGTTTCTCTAAATCTATATGAGTCTTTAAATCTATATGAGTCTTTAAATCAGATGGCTTTGGTTGGGGTAAGCCTTCACAACCCAAATTTTGTGAATCCTTTGACATACAGGGCCACAACAGGTCTATTGTCATTGGGTTGGGCCATTGAAGCATCATTTTGTTTCCTAATGGATACATTTTTAGGGATTTTAGAGAACTTTAGCACCACATTAACATTTATGTTTCATTCCAATGCCACTTGGCAATAACCATTAGGTTTTGCCTTAATTTGTAGCTAAGATCCATTATTCCTTATTCTTCCCTCTTGAATCTTGAGGTGAAACAATTGTCATACTACTTGGCAAAATTTCATTCAATACTAGGCTACTTTGTCTCTTCTCCCTACCTAGTCATGTTATAATATGTGTAGACCTATCTAATGAGACTCCCCACCAGAGCATGCTACTATTAAGTGTTTAATGGCACTACAATAACCACTATGGAATTTCCTTTGACAACCCTTTTAGTTGCTTTGTCATTAATCAGAGAAACAAGAACCATCTCCATGAGAATCCCGTCCTCAATGCAACCCTTCCATCCCAAGAGCTATATTCCTTCCTTAACCCCTTATAGCAAGTCTTTGAACTAACATCCATAAGCTATATACTACTTCTAACATCAATTGTTTTTCTTGTACCATTGTTTGATCCATTTGATCCTCCTCACAAGTCTCTCCAACTTTCTTACACACCTCCATATGGTGATCATATTTTCAACAATCAAAGCATGCCATATGTAGGCCTTCATATTCAATCCCTTTAACTTATACCACCAAATTTATAACAAGTCATCAATAATTTCTTATAGTTCTCACGAGATATGTTTGTCATTGTGCTATTTACCTTAAACGTTCTATTCTATTTCCTAACTACCAATGTCCCTCTATGTGGTAGTGTTCCAATGGCAACTAGGGCAGTTGGAGTTAGACTATAACTTTATAAATACTAGCTTCTTTGAGGTTGAAGTCTAGTTGTCACCTTTTCACAATTAGATAATTAAACATAAAGTCATAGTCCTCAAAGCATTCAAAACAAACTAGGAAGAATTCATTGCCTAGGTTAATTAAAGTAAACTTGCTTGATGGATTCCAAAGTTGAGACAAATGGCAATATAGGAATGTGTAGCCAAGTTTTCTGTCCAATAACTTCAGAGTCAACATTTTCTTTCAAGGCTCTCTAATGGTCGCCTCCTCAGAAGTTGAAAAATTAATTTTCAGTTAATCCCTTGAACTTAGGTCCCCTTCATTCTCCAAGGCTAGGACTTCTGCTTCCTCCTCTTGCGATATCTACAACTAACTCTTCCATCATTTAATATACACGACGAAAGAAAGGCATCCTTATTGAAAAAATAAAAAACTTTGTGTCGCTATGCTTCCCCTAATATCAGCTATAGACACACCACTAATCTGATCATTCCGATCTTGCATATTCTTTTTATTGAATTTCCTACATATACGGGAGGGAGTCTATCTCTATTTTTTTTTTTTTTTTTTCAAACCTTAAGTCTGGTTAATTCTTCAAATATTTCCCAAACATGGATATAATATCTTTCTTTTTTATTTTTCTCTCCCATTCCCATTTTCCCCTCTCCCAAACACAACATAAAAGTCCATGAAAGTTATTATGAAGTTGAATTGCACAAAGGGGAAAAAGTCTAAGGCCTCAAGGTGAATTATGAAAAATTATAAGGGCACTTTTGGGCATTTTGATCCCGTTATTCATTAAACAAACAAAAAGTTGCGTCGGTCCAACTCCCGCTACTTCCTTCGGAATTCTGGCGCCAGGGAAGCTCAAAACACACGCCACGCACGCACGCAGATAGCACACATACTCAGAGAGAGAGAGAGAGAGAGAGAGATGGATGGGCCTCTTGATTTCGAAACAGAAGACCCACTTACCAGTTCCTCTGCTGTTGTTCAAAAGAGGTATCTTACTTCATTCCCTCCGTTGTTTCCTCTGTCGTTCGATTAAATTGTTCGATAGTCTCATCTGGGTACTTAGGTTTTTCTCTCTCATTCTCTTTTTTGATGATTATTACTATTATTGTTACATTTTTTTTTTTTTTCCATCACGCTGCTTACCGTGTGTAGCTTAGTTCTTCCTTCTTGGGTCAACCAGTTTGCGATGTAATGAACCTTTTCCACTATTTTCATTTACTGGGAATTCAGTTTTTTAGTATTTTTTCTCTTTATACATTGAAATTATATTGTTGAAGTATAGAAATCCATTAAGCAAAAATGTCTGTGATCAAATTTTTATTTCGAACTAGGACTTGCTTAGGATCTGTAATACAGTTAACCGGTATAGGGTTCCATTTTTTTCCCCCTTTTTTGTAGTTGTAATTTGTGGAATTTGTATTCTTTATCTCCATTTTGGGTGTTGGACATTGGAGCATGTTTGCTTCTTTTGGTTTTGTACAGACTTATTGGTTTTGGTTGATGAAATCTCTCATATATTATTAATCAAAGACAGAGAGAGAAGAAAGAAGCCTACCCTCTTGTTGAAAATGGTAAAACACTGTATTGTAAACATATTTATATTTGAAATTTGTAGCAGGAAGAAAGTCATAGGCTTGGATGATCTTTTGACTGATTACTACAAGGAGAAAAGCAAAGTGATACAGAGGGAGTCAAAACGAGTGAAGACTAAAAAAAAATATGATTCCGACGAGGATGACAATGGCAGAGAAGCTTTACTATCAAGACAAATTGATCAATGCCATGATCAGGCATGATAAGCTTTCATATTCCAGTTTTCTTTGTTGATACTGCACCTCTATTTTTGCAATCCCTATTTGAATGCACTCTTTATTTGTTGTAGATGCAAGAAATGAGTGGTGAGGAAGAGATCTCCTCATGGAACATACATGTTTTTGGAAATCAGGTCTGTTGTTGTTGACTGAGAACTTCTATCTGTACTGTCTCAAGGATCACCTTAATGTTTCAAATAATTCAATAGCAGTTCATCTGGGATTTTGATTGCTTTATTCTTTCCTTTTTTGTCTTCCCATATGTGTTGCAGAAAACCCTTCCGCCTGTTGTCTTTCCTGGGCTTGGAAGTTGCTCACTTTTGCAATCTTTCATGAGCCATGATTTCAATATTCTGGTGGAACTCACAGCAGAAAATGGTTTTTCTTGTTTTTTTTTTTTTTTTGTTTACCTCATTGTTTATTTACCAAGATGTCTCCCTATTTTCCTCTTTCTTTTCCTGTTTCCAAAAAATCATATAATCTGCATTATATACCTTTCGGTTGGATTGAAGTGATTTCCTAGTTTTACCATCTGTCATCTTCTTGCAGCGGAAACTTTTCTTGAAGGATTATTGATGGATGGCTGGCTCTCAAAAGTAGTTTCTGTGTGTGGACATGTGGAAACATCGATAGCCAAATGGACTTTTAATTTGAGTAAGTGTAAGTTAAGATTGTCCATTTTGTTGTGATTTAAATTTCTCTGCGCACTCATTGTTCGGTTTGTCAGTGTTGTATTCATCAAGGGAAGAGTTGACAGCATCTGCTTGTGACTTCTGGTGTACTATTATTTCGAGTTTGAATGAGGTGGACTTGATGTGTTTTAACTTTTAGTTCATACAATTTGAAGTTACCAATTCAAAATGCAACCGTGGTTTATTGTTTCTTGTTACTGGTGTCCTGGATGTGTTATTATGCTCAATCAGGCCAAGAAGACTCCCATCAGCACTGAGTGGTTGCCTGGCTACATTGAAATGAAAAGAGCTCTTGAGTTCTATGGATATTTGTTTAGCATTTCTTCACATCCACAATTTGTAAATTCTGGTAAGCTGTCTTGCGTACACACTTCAATCTTCATGTTGAATAAAGGGCAAAGTTTTTTGTTTTGACAGTATGCACATTTTAATACCTTTTTTATTTCAATCTTGACCATGATCAACGTGTCTCTTCTGTTGGCTCCATGAAAGGAGAATTTACCGAAGTGTTGTGCAATGCATTATATTGCTGATGATAACAAATACTACTTCCAGTTCTACACACAAGTGCACACACACACACACACACACACACAGAGTGAGAGAGAGATATACGTATCAGAAATCTACCTATTACGTTTTGGAATGAAAAGTACTGTCCTTTGCCTTCATTTCTCTGCTGCCTCCCTTCCTCCTTTTGGCATCATTTCAAAATGTCTAAGCTCTCAAACAAACTTTAAGGCTACAAATACAGTAGCCTATGTGAAAGTCAATATTTGACTCTACATGACATATGTACCTTGAAAAATGATTTATTCTGTGATAAGTTTTATATCTTATATGGTCTGTGGAAGATCTTTCGGTGTTTGGTACACAAATATGATGTACCATCTGGAGTTGATAATGATATGAAGGACTTGTAATGGAAAGAAGCAGTGGATGTCAAGACCACCTGACACATATTGGCTGTCTTGTCTTGAGAGATGTTAGCAAAGATGATAAGTCTTCTAGCTGGATCACACTCATGGAAGTGTAACGTTCTTGAGCAGTAGATCCTACTATGGAGGTCAAGGAAGGCCAGGAGATAGAATTTATAACCATTGTAGGCTGAAGCATGATGCAAGGGTTAGGATAAAGGACTCACTACAAGCACTTGCATACTAACAGTGTGAGAGGCATTCGGGATGTACAATACCATGTTAAACTCCTATTTTGTGTTTTACATTATTTATATTGCAGCTTATTTAATGATATTCTCAGGACTCTTCCACCTCCTATTTTACTTGTAGAATCTGGAGGAAGAGGACCACCCAAAAATATTAGATCCTGGATCAAATTTATCGATGCTTGTGTTTGTATGAGGTATGAGAAAGATTCGAAAACCCTTGGGAGCCAATTTTTGCTACTGTCATATGATGCTGTCTGGTTCGCTTCTGAATTGAATCTTGCAAATCCCACAATTAGCTTTCCTTATTATGGCAATTTTTTATTTTGACAGCTTGGTGTAATTTGTATTACCTTTGCAGGAGTGGACAACATATCTTTTCACTTTCAGATGCTGAGGAGTTAGTTGAAATCATTATTTGTCTATGTTTGGATTGTCAGCTTCAAGGGTTGCTGATGCTTTTATATCAGTGTATGCAATCAGTTATTAGTTACTTCACAGATGAGGAATGGGGTAACAGCTGTGAAAATATTGCAAAATCTGGCCAGTAGGTAATTGCCATTTAGTTTCACCTGGTGGACCTACTGAATCTTTATTGCATTATTGTAAATGTCCCACTTTTAAGACTGATGCTCTTCATGTTTCCTAGCATGAGAGTTTCGCTTGCTGAGTGTTACATCTGCTGGTGTTTATTTAATTTGGTCCATGTCATAACAATTGATAGTTGGTCTTAAATTGTAAGGATGGATGATTTATCTCATTTCCTGGGAAGATGTTCTAATGGCAGTAAATTAGAGATATTCTTCTCATTAGATCTAAATATTATTGTACCCAGGAAATACATTTATAATTCTTAGGAATCATCCAGTTGATGAAGGCATTCTTTTGGCCATGGGCCCTGACTGAAAAGGTATGAATTGTTTGAGATTAATTGGTAGCTTGTCAGTCACAGAGAAGTTCATTGAGGGAATAGAAACAAAATTGGTCAAGGCTACGAAATCTTGGTATTGAGTAATGGAAGAAAATTTGAAACAAATAAATCATTGCACCCTTCTTGTACTTTTTATGCATTTACATAGCATGAGTTTGTATGTGCAAATGATTTAAGTTCCATATCATGCTTATAACTTGCTTCTCCTTTGATAAATAGATCATTAAGCATTGATGAGTGGATGTGAGAAATGGGATGGAAAGCTCTACAATATTTCATAATGCTTTTGATTGGTAACTTCAGTTTGGTCCTTATTTATATTCTTGCTATTGTTGTATATGTGCAGAGTCCCTGCAGACTACAACTGTTTGCAAACTGTGGAATGCATCTCAGTTTCTGGTGCTCGTTTCAATCATCTCAGAAGTACACTTTCCTATAATATTCTGCTTATTTGTTTTGATAATAAGGTAGTCCATGTTTTTCACTTACCACACATGTTTAGATTCATTTATGTAATTGGGCTGATTCTAAGATTTACTTCAATATCTTATTTTCTTTGTGTGTGGCCTGCATCATTTACTGGTGACATTAGTTGCATTCAATACTTAGTTTCATCAAATGCTCTCTTTTTGAAAAATATTATTTATCTTAGACATATATGCTGGTGGTTTGGTTCACAAGATCCATCTTACTGGGTCAATTCTGCCAAATTATGCAGGTTACCAATGAAGAAGGGATCTTGAGTACTCTCATCGCTATTAATTTGAAAGAAAAAAAATGTGATCTTTTGAAGACGTACATTTACCTTGTTTTGACACAGAACTGGCTCTTGCACAATCCAATTTTAGAAGAAAGGCCAATGATTTATGAAATGTGGGGAGTTTATCTGCAGAACTGTTCCTGCCACATCACAAGCACAGATTTGAGGCCATATGCATCAAAGGTTTGTGCATAAAATGTTCTTATCTTTACACACTTACCGTTTTATGTTAAAAAATCTGTCACTTTTCAGGTTCGCACTAAAGCTTCATATCTTCTATATGGAACTACCAAGAAATAAGTATTGTCAAAGATGTCCCAAACCCATTCAGGAGAGAAATCAAACAAACTAAGACACCAGATGTTATTATTTTACCATGTATAGATTGTAGAATTCATATGTATCTGGTGCCCATCTTTTTGTTTAAGTTTTTTAATTTGAGGTCAAGCTGCAACAGGCGGTAAGGCAATAGTCACAAGTTGACTGTAGCAAAAGCTTCTGTTCTGAAGTGTTTTTGATACTTTCATATCCTCTGCTCACCATATAGGTGTGGCATCAATTGTTCAAGTACACCATTTTCAGATTAGTTTGTACGCTCTTGTCAAATACAATCAAGTTGTCTCATATCTTCAACAGAATTTTCTTGGTTTTGGATATACCAATCAATCTGCATGCACGGACCAAGCGCAGACGTTCAGGCCGTGGGCTCCCAGGCAGTATGTTAGCTGGATCGGCACAATAAGCCCAAAGGCTTTTGCAATGGACTTGAAGTGACGTGGTTAAATTCTTGCTCTAAGAATTCCAGGCTTTGGAGAGTCGTGGGAAATGGGAATCGTGGGTGCTGTTTTGCTAGGTTTCTGACTTGTACGTGCTGTTGTATGGGTAGAGTGTTTCTGCCAAGACGAGACTGGTTGCGTGCAGTTTCGATTTGGGTAATAAGGCTTTTGCCTTGTGGGTTTTTTGGGTTGCGTTCTATGTTGTGCGCTGGAGTTTAGACTTCTAAGATTTGTGTGTTTTGCCAGGGTTCTTAAGGGCTTGGGTCGATTTGGGGCTAACCAGGTAAAAATGAAGCCTCTTGAGGCTAATTGAGAATAGGGTTGGGGGGGGGGGGGGGGGGTGGTTTTAAATTGCTTTTAGTTCTAGGATTTTTTATTTGGGCTCCAGAGCCCAATTGAGTATAGGATTTGTGTTTTGCCAATAATATTGCTATTGATTCTATTCGATTTTTTTTTTTTTCTACTTCAACAGAATACTTCAAGATTACTTGCCTAGGTAGCTAATTTATAGGCCTTATGGTAAGAGAAGAAATAGGGGTTGGAATAATATTTCTTTCATTTTTTATATATATATATATATATATATGTATGGACTACATAAATTTCTCCTCAAATAAAAATAAAAAATAAAATAAAATAAAAAAGGCTTTGCAGCAACCAAATTGAATAATGAGAATTTGTGAATTCAGGAGCCAATCCTTTCAAAGACTGTCAATAATTAACAGAAAAAAATAATCCTTGAGTTTTTAATCATGCAAGAAGCAACAAAAAAAATTAAAAAAAATAAAAAGGTGTTGGTGGGGGAGGGGGGTGAATTCAATCAATTTGTAGAGCTTTTAATAGAATGACATGGGTTGAAATTTTGCTCTCTTCCACTTTTTCCACACGGAATCCTTTGAAGATTGTAAAACGAAATAATAAATCTGCTATTTGTAGCTTTAAATTACTCTCTCTACTTGAATGAATTTAGGAAGGAAATTATTTACAGTCTTTTGCACCGAGATGCCATGCTCGCGGTTGTCCCGTGCGTATCAAGACAGGGAAGTCACGTATAGCCATCAAAATCTCCTTTTTTATTGCAAATCAAGAGGTCTTATAGGGCCATCATGTCCCAACGACCATTTACCTGCTAATCAGAATCCCGTCACATGCTTAGGTGGAAAAAGAACAATGTGGGTTGTCTCGTCGCCTTTTTAGACTTTTGCAGCGTTAAATGATCATTGGACAAATTAAAAAAAAATTTAAGATAAATCTTTAATTTATTTGTTTGGAGAACCATTAACAGTTGCTTGTCTCCAAACATATTCTTCTCTAATCTTGCTCATGCACCTTTTATTTTCTTTTCTTTTCTTTTTTACTATTGCGTCATGGTTAGTGGTATTCTCAACCAGCTTGTACAAATATTAATTTATATCTTGCCTACATCAGTTAACATTCGATCAATTACTTTCTTATCATTTATTATATTATAAAATTAAAATTTTTCCGATCAAAGTGAAGACTAAACTCACTTATTAATTTATTGCAAAAGCTGCAATCTCATCCTGAAAATTCTTATGTTGAAAAGACTAATCAGTCACACTTTGTTTGGATTCTAAATGAGATGTGATAGAAAATTGTGAAAAAGAGAGTGAAGACAAGAAAAATAATTTTTTCGTAAGTTGTTTGAATAAGGTAGTAAGAGAGAAGAAAGAAAATGAATAGAAAATTATAAAGAAAGAAAGTTTTGTCATAAGATGATTATTATGCCCTTGCCTGCAAGTTTCCCAATTGATGTGAAATGCATTTAGAAACTTTCCATTTTACTTAAGTGAACTCATTAGTAGTAAAATTATATATATAAAAAATAACTATACTAAAATCAAATGGTCTACCTCAAATCAAAATGAAAGTATTGGTCTTGATTAATAATGTTTTTTTTCTAAAAGAAAAATGAGGGCAATGTCCATTTCCTAGCAATATTAGGATTATATTGACTATTTTACACTTAATTAAAATAAAAATAAAATCACTTGGAAGAGATCAAGATGAGTCTAGTTAGAGATTACCCCTTGTCTTAAACATATTGGATTATAGTGTTTATAATTGGATTAACTGGTAAAATCGAAAACCTAGAACATATCATTAGTAGATAATAAAATGGGATTGAAGAGCCTTGCAGATGCCCTATGAATTATTTGTTACAATCAAAAAGAATGTTTGCTTCTTTTTTGGTCTAAGGTTAACTTTGAAAGAACAATATTGTAATTTCGTAGAAACTTATATTGATTTTGGTCAACTTTCTTATGCTTTCTCACCAAAATGGTGAGATACAAATACACAGATCCCAACAATAATTTTCACCCCATTATCTTCCTTTTTTTTTTTTTTTTTTTCTTACGTAAAACCAATTCAGAGTAAGGGTACTTTCTAATACCTCTTCTTTCCTATGATTTTATTTTCCCTTCTTTCCCTATAATCTATGAGAACCGCCAAGTCTTGTATTAGGTATAATAAATTCTTGAAGTAATATATCTTTGAATGTTATTTACTTGCTCGCTTTAATGCACGAGCATACGGACATGAAAACAGAATAACATAACACAGACACAAACATATGAACACATAAACACATTGAAATTATCACAATTATGACGTGGATATGACCATAAAATGTTTATTAAATACATTATATAGATATGTTTTACTAAATTTAATATTTTTTTTAACTTATAATTTTAAAAAAAATTTTATATTATTTTATTTTACATTTAGTATTTTTTAAGATATATTATATGTACATGTATATGTGCATGTAACATAATATTTAACAATTTATAAATTAAAATTACTTAATATAATTATTTGAATAAAAGATACTTATTTATCATTAATTTTTTACCAACGAACTATTGACCAATATGTTCAAAGAAAAAATTCTTCTTTAAGAATTTTAAAATTAATTTTATATGCGGTTCCTATGCATCTGACGTTTTAATTATACGTACCTATCACGTGTAATTGAAATGTTTGAAATTTGTGTTTGAATTTCTTTGCATTTTTTTTTGTCTTATACGTTTGCATGCCTCAAGCACATTGAAGTTCTTGGGAGACAAGATCATCTAAGTGTGGGTTGGTGTTCTATTTTCAACTTGGTAGGTTATGCCGCGTCCGATTTATTAGGTTAGATTTCGAGGATATCCTATCGTTCAATGTCGTTTAATTCCTATCATTCATCACTGATTTTGATCTCGTGTTGCATAAATTGATTTAGGTTTAATCGAGGTTACGCGATTGATGTTGGACTTGAGATTCAAGGCTTGGCCTTGTTATTTGTAAGTAGTCAATGTTGGGTGTATTTTTTGTATACTTTTCAAACTATTGAACGTTTACTACTTGAATAAGAAAATCGCTCTCGAAACTATTAAGCAATGAGTCAAACCTGTAGGTGTTTCCAAGAGAAAAATAAACCCTAAATATCGAATAATGACTTGTTGGCGCCAGTCTACCTCTATGCTTGATTTATGAGTTGTATTGCACCATGCTCTGAGTTGTGGGTTTATGGACTTTTTAACATTATGGAAACTTGATTTATTTTTCTGTTGGCTATGACTTGTATTTCATTTTTCATTGCATTTCAGCTAGATACAAAATGGTTGTTTATGAGATAATTATTGAATATGAGAGAAAAAAACTTTGGTAGCTTATTTTTCAGTTATGAGAATTGTTGATGATAATTATTAAAAAAAAATATTTTGTAATTAAAATGAACCATTTAAAAATAAAAACAAAAACCCTATTTGTATTATTTGTTATATTTTAGTATATCAATCAGAGTTCATATATTAATCATTGTAGGTATATTTAGATCAAAAAATTTATCTTTGGAGGCATAGCTATTAAATTGAACAAGTCATACTTTTGACTACGTTCCTCTTTCCATTTTATATATTATAACCATTTACTAAGTTATTTAACATTTTAAAAATAACTTGCAATCAGTGGGACTGCCTTCAATATTCTTTGGAATTCTAACTGGACATGGGGATATTGCACTGCATATCTATCTTGATGATCATATTTAGGGTTAAGGATTTATATTTTAATGTCTAGATTTCATAGTTTCCATTGTATATCTCAGTGGGCCTTGGAGGTTGAGAACTGTTATTGAATCTGAATTTAATTCTGATTGTTGAGATTACCGATTGAGATGTGATGAATTGAGTTTTGTGGTAGAGTCCACTTGTATTTATTGCAGAATGAATGTTGAAGTTCCTTACAAGGTTGTGTTGTTCTTGACAAGTCTCCTTACCTCGCGAACGACATGTAGGTCACAACCCTCAACCTGGGTATCAATAATAACCTTATGGATTGTATCATTTGTTGGATTGGGTTTCAATCCAAATTTTCCTTATTATGCATCTATCAAAATTAACTTTTAGCAATAAAATTGATGTGTTATATATATATATATATATATATTTTGGGGGGGTAGCATGTTTAATCTAAGATTTGATCTCAGATTTTTCAAGATCACTTGTCAAATTTATGTAGCGACGTAAAATCAACCACATGCAGAGTTCCAAATTAAGTTTGCATCAAGTGACAAAGACACTTTGAGCGGTTGTTAAAGCGTTTGAATCCGATGTTAAGAAAATGGACAAAGTGAAATGATGGATGATAGAGAATCTGACCCGACCTTTTAGGCTGAGGTTTTAAAATTAGGATTGTTATTGTAATAGCGTAGTTTTAAAATTTTGGTATTCGTTCTGAACGATAGCCTAAAGTCCGTGAATTATTGGCCCAACTAGGGGACTTAGTTGGACCAGCAAATAACTTCCTCCTTAAGAAAATAGTAAAAAGCACTAATATATTAATCAAAACAAGAGGGTTGTAGTTTTATTTATTTTAAAAATTCATATAGCTCAGTGTTGAAATTTCGCAATGAAACAATTCGTGATTTTTTGTCAACAAGTTTGAGTTTTCACGGATGAAAATTGAGAAAATCCAAGCTGTACAATTGATTTGTAAAAATTTTAAAAAATAATAATTAAAATCAAAACAGTCCATTGGGTTTGAAAACAAAGCAAGCGATTTACTAGATTAACAGGTCAGCACGTCTGTTCAGTTCACTCCAATTCAATCACGCCTTTTTTCGGTTTTATTCATTTTTCAGTTGAATTGGAGAATCAGACTGGTTATCAGTTCCTCCAGCTTGACTGCCACTTCAATCCCAGTTCTTCAACTACGTATAAGAGTGTCACTGTTAGCAGCATAAATGCTAAGGAAGACGATAGACTATAAAATGCTGAAGGAATAATAAAAGTGAAATGATACATAAGGTATTATAAATGTTAAGGGGGAGTATGATAAATGAGATAAAGGTTAAAGGGAGTAATGAATACTAATAATTTGGGTCCTAAACCAAGATTAACATTCTAATTTCACTTTTTTTTTTTTTTTTTTTTTGAAAAAAAAAAGTATTACAATGTTTTACTCCAAGGCATACCAGTCCCAGTTGGATTAACATTTACCCCTTTTTTTTTTTTTATTTATTTCTTTCATCTTCCTGATAAATCTCATTTGATTTCTTGACCTTTACCCTTCAGGTCCAACAAAATTAAATGTTAAGGAAATCTTTTGGGGCAAGGGTACATTTTATTTAACTTATTCTCTCCATCAACAAGTTCACTAACATCTCACAAGCAAGATGTAACCTTTCTCTTTGTAACAATTCGGGGTTTCTTGCTTATCCCAAAAAAGAAAGAGTACGTGCCTTTAGAATGAACATAATTAAAGGCTTGATGGTATAAAAATTAAAAAATTTATTAAAATTAAATTAAATCATGGAGTCCCCATATTGAACGAGTGTTTATTACATTCCTATTATATTGTGTCTGTGATTCCGTACGTTTTTATGTGCTTACACTCAAAATAAGTGTTAATGAGTCCCCACATTAAATGAGTGTTTACTACCCTACATGAATAATACAGCAGGCCCCAGTGAAATTTAAATTTTCTTATTTATTAATTTGTCCTATTCAATTTTTTTTTTTTTGGCCCCACTTCCTTTTTTTTTTTTTTTTTTCCTTTTTGCTCCCACTGTTCGGAAATCCTTAGCCTTGCCATTGGGAGCCTGCCTGCCTGCGTTTAATATTAAATAAAAATAAAAGAAAGAAAAAACAAAATGTACGTGCAGTAGCCAGATTCCCATCTAACTAGAAGGACCAATGCCCTGTACAAAGATGCAGTCCTTGTAACTTCATTGCAAAGCCAATAAGCATCTTTGAACACAGCAACGCAAAGATTCAAAGGAGCCACCCGAATCAATTAGCAGCTCTGTATATGTAAAGCATATGAGAGATCTCTACTGTCCTAAAAGAAATTCGTTAGTTCCTTAGGAAAACTCTTTCATAACATGTCCTGCACACTTTTTTGGTTATACCCTGTGTTCCTCCTTGTTCATTGCTAGTGACATTAACATAAACGTAGATCAAGAATTATACTTTTAGTATACAAATTATAAATGTCAATCAATAATTTATAAAGACCCGCTTTGTCTTTTTTTTTTTTTTTTTTATCACGAATAAAAAAGTTTATTCATCATACCTAATAGAAATATTTTTTTTTTTTTAAAAAAATGTAAAGTTAAACCGTTAGACAGTTGATTACAAAAGACGTTGTGTGCTCGAGTAATTTAGTTTTGTTTCACTAATGTTTGGGACATTGATCATGCGTGCAATTCCTTTCTAATGAAGGATCTTGTCCATGGCAAAAGAAGGAAGAGAAAAAATAAAAAAGGAAATCTATTGTCAACAAGAACCTGGCCGACCAAATATTGCAAAGAGCACCAAGTCTTCAACCTTAATAGAGAATCATATCCACTTATATATCCTTTAGATTCATACATATAATTAGTTAGCTTTGCAGGCTTATTTCGAGTTCATACTAATTAGTTACCAGTGCTCAACGAAGGATACTGCTATCTATGTTGCCAACCAGATCATGCTCTCGGCTATGGCTTGGTGCATGTTTAGTCGGTACTAGTCCAAAAGGAAAAGCCGGAGAGATAATTCCGACCAAAAAAAAAAAAAAAAAAATCCAATGTGGCATTAATAGATGAAAGGCTTCTTAAATTAATTGACTTATATATTGTAAAATCAGTTTAAAGAAAAGATACACGTACATAACTTGATCTTTATTTTCATAATTTTTTTTTCTTGACTTGAATACATTATCTGTAAGTCACAATAGAATAATTTATCGTTAATAACAATTTGTCCTTTGCACAAGTAATTGAGTAATAGAATACAATTTATTTAGGGTATCCTTATTTCTTAAAGACAATACGTCTTCTTTTCCCTTCCCCCCCCCCCCTCTTTTTTGACCAAGTTTAGATATGGCTTTATCAAAGGATTTCTACTCTACAAAGAGAGTGGTCTTCACGTTAAATGGAGCTTAGCATGTGTTCAATTATAATTCATTTTATTGTTTAAAAAATGATTACACTGACAAGCATCATGATTGTCTATAATGACCATGAGTATAATGAGTACCATTCTCTTTTAATTGACATGCTTGAGAAATTGCAGTGGGGACTCACTAATTTGTGGTTAGGGGAAATTGGTGTGACCAAAAGACCTATTTCTTTGAGCCCCAGATGTGTCACGTAGTTCACACAAAATATGTTTTTGAATAGCATCCATTAGGGCATGGCCTGCCAATACACACCTGGAAAGGGTTAATTTATGACGTCTCAGAGACCTTGAGCAAGAAGATAACTCCCTCTATTTTGTACCAAAAAAGATTAAAAGGAGTTATTATAGTTGTTTAAATTTAAAAGAAAAACAAGATAATTCTTTGCTAATTAATAATGTTAAGAATCAATTTTTGAATTATATAATGGATACTCTAATGCATATTTTCACATGATTCTCGTTGCAACAATTCGGAGCCACTACTCAAGTTGGGAACTAAGAAAATATTAAGAAAAGTAAGGAGATATTACTTTGAAGTTTAAAAACTCAAGAGATTTCTAATACATTAAGTTCAAATATTAAATTTAGAAAACTATTTATTAATTAATTTATTAATTAAAAAAATTTAAAAATTTTAATTAATTGATAAGATTAAATAAAATTCAATCAAAATTTTAATTTACCATATTAAATTATATAAACCAATATAAACTAAAATTTTTTAAGCAAAATTTTTTTTTTTTTTAAAAAAATTATTTAATTAAACTATATTATATATATATTTAATATAATAAAATATTGTTAATATAATTATTAATAATAAATAAAAAATAAAATATCAATTTATAAAAGTATTTTTTATTTAATTATATAATTACAAATTTTTTTAATTTAATTAATTAACACCGAACCAAAATTTTTAGTTAATTTAGTTTTATTAATAAAAAATTTTGATTCAATTTTAATTTTAATTTTTAAATATAACTAAATTTTTCAATTCAATTTTAATTTTATTATTTAATTTGATTAATTAAACTATAAAATTTTCTACCTTTTAATTTCTACGAGACAGATGAAAAGTTTAAAAATTAGAGAGGGTAAATGAAGACAAGCAATGAGGTTTCATTAGTGAAACTATTGGAGTGACAAGTAGCAATTACACGTTATAGGTACATTTTAGGGTTAAAGCTTGATACTTTTCTTATTTCATATGAACAATAACATTTTACTAGGTTTATTATTGTTTAAATATTTTCTTAATTAAATTTACAGTTCGACCGTTAACTTAACAATTGAACCAAAACCCAGATAACTCTAATTATTGGTCGAGTAGCTAATGACCCAATGTGATAATTATGTTCAACGGAAAAGTGCAAGATGTATTTGCGGGTTTCCATTGGTGGCTTGCGACAACTCACTTGCGCAGGTTAATTTTGATAAGATTCCTTTCCCTAAGCACATTATTTAAGTAAACACAATATGATTTATATCATATAAGATAATATTAAGTATTACGTTGAAAATGTTGATTTCATATAAATTTTACTCTATTTTTATATAACTTAATTTTTTAACAATAAATAATATTCACGTAATTTTAAAGTTAAACAGCTATTTACCCACCTAATATTTTCGTTATGATAAAGTTAATCTGCCACCGAGGAAACAAACCTCGGATGGGACATAAAGTCTCCGTTCCACTTTATTCCTCCTTTGACATTTTGGATGATTAGCTTGGATTTTACCATTACCTTTTTTTTGTTTCACTACTAAATAAAAAGAAAAGAATGAAAAAGACAAAAAGCAAAACTAATGGTCTAATGCCGCCCTTAAATTCAATTAATGTATTGAATGCGACAGTGACTCACACCAACCAGGGTTCCATGTCATAATATTGCAAATGAAATGGTCAAATGTTTATTTTGTGCATTAGCATTAGGCGTCTTTAAGTTAGTCAAAGATAGCCTTCATCTTTCCTATGGAGAGGACCTTTTGTAGCTCAAAATGGGCCCATGTCCTTTCTTTTTCTTTTGTCAAATATTGGTGGGAAAGTTTGGTTACCAGCTCTTCTTCCTGTCGAATGAGACTTTTGCAATCGCATCTGCTTCTTAAATATAATTAAATATCAAACACAATCGAAAAAAAAAACAATAAAGCAAAAGAACATAGGGGGATCGTTAGTGTGTTTCACTACTTCAGATCAAACCATAATGTTAGAAGATCCTTCAGAAATAATTAATAGTTAAATGCTTAAATTTGTATTTTAAAAATTTAAAATTTTAATCATAAAAAATGAGAAAATTTATTTTTATTATATAAATTACTATTTAATGAGTTTTTTTTTTAAAAAATATATATAAAAACCCTACAATGCTAGAACTCTTCACTAGTGTCCTTAAGTCTAACATCGATGTTCCATCTGCTATAGGACTTCAAAGATAAATCCTGTGCCAGATGTGCAGCATGACTAGTCATTTTGTATTATTATAATTTTCTTTTTACGAAAAGGAAAAGAGGGATTTTGGCATCAGGAACAAATAGTTAGAGGATAAAAGGCCTTGAGTTGAGTTGAATATATTTTATGGTGGGAATGAAATGGCATACGCACAGGCATTTCGTAAGTCAAGAATTGAGAGCGACGAGATGTTTTAACGTCTGTAGCATTTCTTGCATCATTTCTCGTGACTAGATGTATCCAACCCATTTTATCTGTCTCTTTCTGTCAACAAAAAGAATTTTGTCAAAAGAATTTTCAAAAAAGGGAACAGGGGGAAAAAAAAAAAACGTACTCTAGTGACTCTCTTTTTTCTCTACTGCGACAAATATTTGTTTTCTGATAATTCTAAATTAGTGAATTTCTTGGAATGAATTTTAAATTTTAATATTTTGTAAAATTTTAATTTTTTTATCACTTAAATTAAATTTTAAATTGTGACATAAAGTAAATTTCAATTTTGTTACTTTTTAAAATGAATTTTAATAAATTTTACATTGAGTTTTGATAAAAAGATATAAATTTTAATAATTTTTACAATTCAATATAATTTTTTAAAATTTTTAAATAAGTCAAAAATTTTAAATTTTTATTACATATATTTCTTTTATTAGATATAACTTGATCAACCTATTAGATTTTTAATTTAATTTAATAAAAATACTTAAAAGATATTCTAAAATTATATTTATATATATATTTTATTAAATTATCACTCTCTTTTTTTAACATATACAAAGATAAAAAAATTTTAATTTTTTTCTCATTTTCTTCGAATTCATTGACAAAAAAGTTAGGGCTTTTGCTCTTAATATTTAGAGAAAAAAAAAAATTTTAGTGAAATATATACATGGACATATTTTTGTAATTTTATAGTATATTTTGAGAAGGTATTTATGAAGTCCAACAATGTATTTAAAAGTTTGACTAATTCCTAACCAAAAAAAAAAATTATATGGAAAGAAAATTAAAAATTTAGGATTGATTGAATATTTTAAAAACTTTATAAATTAATTGTAAAAATCTCTAAAAATTAAGATTTATACCATTTCAAATAGCAAGAAACAAGAATTTTTCTCATTTATTGACATGTGTATACCATGAACTTACCCACACTACAAAATAACCCCTTTTCATTTTATTTTTTTAATTCTTTCTTTGATCCCTCTACTTAGGTGTAAGGGAATATGCCCAATTTGCTTAACCCAACCAACTCGATTGAAATTAAACTGAAACCACCAAACCATTAAGAGCATATTAAATGTTGTTTTCAATTTAATTAAATTAAATTTGATAAGTTGGGTTGTGCTTTTGGGGATTAAAAAATTGCTAAACTTAAACTAAAATGCTTTATAATATTAAACCTTAAATATGTATTCATAAGGATATGACCTACACAAGTAAAAAAGAATAATAATAATTACTTAACCATCATCATAACTCACACACATAATCCACCCATACCCAATACACTGAATAAAAACAAGTTGTTCATATAATATTTCTTGTCAAGTTTTCAATTAGTTATCCTTTATAATAATTTTTGAAAATTTACATTCTTATTTTGATATTTCGTTCAATTGTCCTCAATTTTTTTTTCTTGATATCGATGAATCTGTTTTATCGACATGTCAAAAAAATAAAAGACATGAATAACAATTTCATTCATGAAGAGCATAATTTAAACCACCAAACAAACCAAATTGATTTGCAATTACTACTGATGATTTAATTGGTTTTTCTCTTATTTGGTTAGTTGCAATTTTGAAAATTTTGTAACTAGTAATAGCAATTTGATTAGAATATAATTATCAAATAGATTCAACTCTATCTACTTACACCCTTACCTTTACCTTAATATTTATTTATTTTTTCATTGGTTTTCAAGTTCTTTCTTCTTCTTCCTCTTCTTTTGGCATAAGACTAATGGTAATTTAGACATATTGATAGTTACAACTTCTAACTATACAGGTGTGCCAAACAATGTAGTTAGCTGGAGGTAAGAAGTGAGATGCAGTAGTAGAGTTGGAGTTTAGGGTTTTGGTGCATACTATGATGTATGCATAGCATGTAGTCACTAAAATGAAAAAAATTAGGGCTTGGTAACTTTGTAAAGCTTTATTAATGACTCTTATGATGGTGCGTGGCTAACACACTAACATAAGTTTTTGGTAGGCAAAAACATAATGATTGCTATAGGGATTCAGGCATTGCCTGTTTCTACTTTTGATTTTTGGGTTATTTGATAACCAACCACATTATGTAAGTTTTAGAGGTCCTATCCATTCTATCATTTAATTCCACCATTTATTGTCAATATTTATCTTATATTCCACTTGCTAAATTTGGTTTGATTGAGGCCATACGATCGATGTTGGACTTATGATTTGAGAATTTCATGATATGTGGATTGTCCTAGTTTATGCAATGTGTTAGGTTTATAATCTATATACATATTTAAATTAGTGCATGCATATCAATATTTAGTAAAAAGTAACTCTAATCTTTAAAAAGTTAGTTAAATAGTAATTAATAAACTAAGTGTCTCTAAAAGATGTAAAAGTTTAATTTAGATAAAATTATTATGATGGAAATGACCTATATGTATTATAGGGTATGAATTCTATTTTATTATTCTTTGACTTTATGCTTTATGTGACACTTAATATTATCAAAATCCAAAGACATTTGTTGTTGACTATAAGAATATGTTTTATTTTTTTAACTTTGCTTGAGCTATGATTCAAATTATTTGTTATCGATGTCACTTGGTTATCTTTGGAATATTTTGGTTGGTTTTGAATTGATGCAACTTAAAAATCTTAATGGGCTATTTTTCTATTATGTGAAATATTATAATAAGTAAAAGGAATTCTTTCATAATTTAAAAGAATCTTTGGAGTTTGAGATCATACAGATTTTAATTTTTATATTTTGTGCTATGGATGGACACTTAACCACCAGAATGAACAGTAACCTATTTGCACATGATTTGTTATATGGTTAGCTAATATATTCTTTAGTATAATGGAGGAATAGATGGTAGGTATGATAGGTGGCTATGTGGTATACATGGTTCCAAGTTTTAGATATTTATTTGGTGTGAGTTTAAGATACACACACAAACTAGATTTGAGTCTGCTTGTTTTGCAAGTGTTAGATATATATTGAAAAGTAATAATATTAGTTCAGTTTGGTATAGACATATACTCTACTTAATGTAATTTGATTATTTGGTTAACTTTTAGAGCAATTTAAAATGTTGGGATGAGAAAGATTTTAAAATCCAAAAATTATTAGTTAGACTGCATATCAATCTAGTTAGTACAAGAAGAGAGATGCATAGGCAAACACTAAAAGGTAATGATCCATCAAGCTTTTTCCATCCATTATGTTCTATCTTACTGAAAACAGGGCAATGTGTTTAACATAAGCAAACAACTTGTTCAATCTTAGGAACCAAATGTATTATACAATACAAACTATTCAATTCAATTTGATCCAAACCTTTTCCCTATGCCCATAAAATGGATGCAATATGAGCCATTAGCAGTCAAAATTGATGATTATTTTTAAAGACTATCAAATGGTTTTCATAAAACCCTTTCTGGCACAACATAACATAGCTTTTGTATTATCCAAGTCATAAGAAACTAGAGCTTTATAAGGCATATTATTTTTTTTTTATTTAAAACATGATAAACTTTAAAGAATACACAAATAAGAAAATTGAGCCACTTTTGCAAATTCCCATCTTGTGAATTCTTTAACTAAAACAATTGCAATACTCACAGTTTATCCCAAAAATAAGAAAAGCTTAAAGTCATCAAACTTTAAACCTTTTTGGTTTTACAAAAATAACATATCTTTTTTCATTTATTAAAAGTCAATGCTAGCATTATTTTAAACCCTTACCTAACAAAAAAAGAAAAGTCATCAAAACTAACCTACTCAATAAAGAGATAAAAATTATGAAAAATTGATACAATAAATATTAAAAAAAAAGTTCAATAAGATATGCTTTCCCTCATCATATTGGAACTAGGAGATAGAGAGTTTAGAAAACAAAATTTAATCAATGAGACTTGACATCATCTTACACTCTTTCTTGTCAAAAAGAAAAGTGAAAATAAGTAACTAGCTTAAAAGGGAGAAAAAATTACAAAAAATTGATGTAAAATGTATATAGTAATATTTTAATAAGATCCACTTTTCCATTTCACGAGTGAACTAAAAATCCTTTTGCTCATGAGTTTAAAAACTAAATATTTCTACACAAAAATCATGATTAAAAAGATGGGTTATGT
This sequence comes from Rhizophora mangle, assembly GCA_037832345.1. Classification (NCBI taxonomy): domain Eukaryota; kingdom Viridiplantae; phylum Streptophyta; class Magnoliopsida; order Malpighiales; family Rhizophoraceae; genus Rhizophora; species Rhizophora mangle. The sequence goes on along the minus strand of JBAPLJ010001955.1, from coordinate 310,594 downwards.
TGATATCTTATTTCCATTAAAATAATATGAAAGGCTAAAATTAAATTAATAAGTTAATATCAAATACTACAAACTAAGTCAATATAAGAGTTTAGTAAGAAAATTAGAACTTAAATCAAATATGTAAATATTCATAAAATTAAACTTTATCATATTAGCATTTTTGGCTCAAAAAATTGTTGGACATTACCAAGTTTTCTCTCAATTTTAACAATATAAATATACACTAGTTTTTGGCATACAAGTTGTGTAAGTTATTAAGAATTCTAAAAGTTTGTTCCCAATTAGATTAAAAATCATATGTTTGACCCTTTAAAGCTAATTATACAAAAGCGAGAATCAAAAATAAAGGAAAAATAATAAAAATCATAAAAAATTAAAGTAACTCAAATGTCTTGACACACAATGAAAACATAAAAATGAACAAAAGAAATATATATTAGTATTATAGAAATATTAAGAGAATAATTTAAAAATATCATTATATAATAGTTGTAGGGTTTCCCATAATTGCAAAAGTGCAGTAATAATGATGCAAGCTGATTTTATTTATATTGTGAAAAAAAAACTAGATACAAATTAAAATTTTAATTCCATTAAATTTTTAATTAGAAAAAAAATATATATAATGTCAAATTTTTGTATCTTTTATACTTTTTTATTATACAATTTTAATTTTTGATAATAATTAATTAATTATATAAAATTTCATTAGAATAATTTTACATTTAAGTTACTAAGTTTTTGATCACCCAAATTTGGTTAATAACTTCAAAATCATCTAATTAAAGTTAGCACTATTAAAAATAGTACACAAATGGGTCAAAATAGTTAGTTTTCTCAAAAGTGTTGCTAAGTGTTTATATGGAGTTGATGTGTCATCACGTGTGGAAAATCTTATGAATCCAACTCAATAAAAATGTGTCATATAGGCTAATTTTATCTCTCAGACTAGATCTTACCCAAATGTCTCTCTTTTTGTCTCTTTTCCTTATAAGCTCTATGTCTATCTCACTAGCGAGAAATAAAAACCACAAAAAAGCTTTAAAAATTTTCCTTTTTTGTTTAAGTGGAAAAAATCCTAAAATCAAAAGTATTAAAGAATTATTTACCTACCCTAAGGGATTAAAGCTTTTAAAAATCCTTTTGATTGAGTGGTTTTGACAAGAATGAGATATTTTGTCATTGGCATCAAGGTATGTATACTTAAATGATAATGAAAACCATTATTCTAAAATTATTTTGAACCCATTATTAAGCTAAACTACATTTATGTTAGTCTATCAAAAGTTATTATTTTCAACCCTTATTAGTACCCTTTATTTTATATATTTGAAACACATTATTTTATATGTGTAGAAACTGACAAAACAATGTTTAAGTTTGTATTTGTGTTGTTTGTTTTGTTAAATTAGTGTAATTTGATAAGGTTAATGTATTTTTCTTTTTGGTGGGTTATTAATTAAAGATCCTATCATTTTCTATGTGAGGCATATAAAATGAGATAGATATGGTTCATCCAAATAAATTTTGTATTTCGAATGTTAGAAATACTACAAATTATCCACTAAGAAGTGATATATCAAATGATGTTAAAATTAAGGTCATGTATTAAGGATTATGAGCTAATCATTAAGTGAAGGACTTTGAGAGTTATGTAGTGAAGATATTCTTAGTGATATGGTAAAGCTTATTTTAACACCGAAAAAGTTGAAAAAAGTGATATTACTTAAGTAAAAATTTTTGCCAATGGACAAAGACTTATAAGGTCTTAATGTTAGTGTGACTGAGACTAATAAAGAGTGTTTAGGGGTGTAAATATTGTTAAAGCATTTGAGTCATTTGTTGATGTTTCTACAAAAGAAGCACAAAGGGATAGGGGTAAAAAGCCAGTAGTTGGCAATTATGGGAAAGAGGAAGGTGATTTTGAAAATTTTGAACTTGAATTTGCCTAAGTTCTTGTTGAAATAATGTTAAATGATGATAAAGATCTCCATATGTAACATAATATGTGTAAAAATTTTACAATTATGAGATTAACAATAATGGATGAAAAAATGGATCAAGTAGAGATAATGAAACTAATTGGCATAAAAATACTCTACTTGGAACAATGTAATTGATGGAGTCAAAGCCAATATAGATGAGACAATAGGGACCATAATGATGATGGATAAAAAACTAATTATTTTAATTTTGATGGAGAAGGGAGTTATAAGTCAATGTTAGATAGAGAAAGTAATAAAGATGAAGCTATGAGAAATATAAAAAAAATAATAATAAAAAAAAGCAAAACCATGGGTATGATCAATACTATAAAGATTCCATAATTTATGCTAGGGGTGAGATTTCTTAGATGCATATCAATTCAAAGAAGCACTTGCAAAATACATAATTGCCAATAAAGTAATGATATCATATTTAAGGAATAATTAGAATTTTGTGAGGCTATATTGTATTATACCAAACTATCCTTGAAAAATCATAGTTTTAATATCTTATAAGGCTATCTTAGTGTAATTAAACTTGTTAAGCAAGATCAAAACTATGCCAAAGTACATACTAACAAAAGGGCAACTACATTATGGCTTCTAAAGAATGTCTTTAAGAAATATGGTGTATTTAAAACTATGAATTGCACTGATATGCAAGTTGTCCAAAGAATAGTACCTTTAGATGTTAGTATATCTTAATTAAAAATGGTAAAGAAACTAATACTAGAAAAACATACTAGTAATTTTGATTAGGAGTGCATGCAACTTTATAGGACTACAAAAATGAGCTTTTAAGGTATAACCTTGGAAGTACAATAAAGTTGGAGGTTCATAGGCCATCAATAAGTAAGGGATTGCTAATTTTTGACTACATGTGCATGGCATTTGATTATTGTCAAAAGAATTTTTTAAAAGATTACAAAAAGATATTTAAGATAGATAGTGCATTCTTGAAAGGATGTGTTAAAGGATTTGTTTTGTCTATAGTTGGTTAAGACAAAAATAACTAAATGTTTCTCTTTGCATGGATTATGGAGGAGAATGAGACTACTACAACTAGGAGTTAATTCCTCTCTTTAGTTAATGTTGACATCAATATGCTCAATAGCGATGGATGGGTTGTCATTTTATGATGCCAATACAATAAATATTATAAGTCTTATTTTATGGTAAAAGTTGGCATACACCTATAAGTGTTATTTTATGATATTAATACTGTGGATATGTCTGTGATTATGCTACTACTTGGCATTAAATGGTTAATTTTCTAATTAAGTCTAACCTAATTATAAGCAATTTAAAACTTATTAACCCATTTTCAAACTTATTTAAAGTAATTGACTCAATTGTGATCTTAATTAATATTTAGTATCTCAATTATGAACTTATATTTTACCTTAAGACCCTTAACTACTCTGATTTGCAATGTATCCATGATCATGTGCAGGGAATTCTAAAAATTATCAAGGAGTGTTTGCCTAAGGGAAAACACAAATTCTATGTCAAGTACATTTTTACTAAGTAAAGAAGGAAACATAGGGGTGTGAACTATCAAGTTTGTTCTAGGATTGTGCCAAGGCTTTAAAATACCAGATTTGGAGCAAAACTTATTATAAATGAAACTATTATCACCTGACTCACAAAGTGACTTTGTAGGGAATCCTATTGAAAGGTGGTGCAAAGCTTCCACTAATATGATTGTCAAATGTAACATTATGGACAAAAATTTGTGTGAGCCATTGAATGGTAGGATTAGAGGTGTTAGGTCTAAACCATAAAAGAACTAGGATAATCCAGAGCAATGACTGTTGTATGTGACATAACATTTGTTGGAAGGCCGTAAGCTTTAACTTAAAAAGAAATCCAAAATAAGTTCACTTTGGCTAGTTGCTCATCACCTTTCACCTCTTGTAAGATGAGAATATTTTTATCAAAAATCTAGGGACCATTCATAAGCATTAATTGTCAATTAGATAAGCTCTAAAAATAGGAAATGAGTAAGTTATTATTTAACTCTTTTGCCTCTATAACCTTCCTTGGCTTCCATGTCATTCTCATCGTGTTGAGGAGGGCCCTTGTATTAAAAGGTTTTTCAACCCATAGGCTTCTAAAGAGATTGAAGCCTTGAGTTAAGACCCTTCTAGTAGTCTTATCATTTGATCTATTATAATATCTTTATCTTTTAGTAATGGAGCATACTGCTTGTCTATGGTGGATAAGGTTAGGTGAAAGAAAAATAAGCAAGTACAAAGTCTAAGAAACTAGAAAACAAAGACTCATAAAAATGAGCAGGAGGGCTTATGTGAGCAAGACAAGAGAACTCTTATGAAACAAGAGTCAAGGTAAGAGATTATATATGTTTTTTTTATCCTAAATAATTACTTTGAAAAGAAATAAATACATATAAAATGTCAAAATAATGACTAAATAAAGAGTCAAGATTTCATTTAACTGATATAGATAATAGTGCAATCATAAATGAAATCAAATTTATTATTTTACAATATAATGTTAATTTTTTAAAAAAATTATATAAATGAAGTATTCAAATTTAAAACAAAAAAAAAAACATAAACCTCCTATAAGTATTTAGTAGTATAGTTTCATCACGTTAGCTTAATAATTTGGTTAGAAATCATTTTAAGCATAGTTAAAAGAGTTATTTCTTTTAACTTTCACATTCCTCACACAATCAACCATTTTGCTAAAAGTTAATATACAAAAAGGTCATCGTTTTTTTGTGATTTTTTTAGATTTAGTATGACCTTTCAAACATTACATTTTTTGCCTTGTAAAATTAATTTGTAACAAATTTAGCATGTCGTTAGGACCCATTAATGGATTGCATTTGCCTTGCTAACAAGGCATGTTAATGCATTAGAAGTGATGGCGTGTAAGGGGGAAAAATGGATAAGTGTGTTTCACATCAGCAAGTTTGGCTAATTGGGCTTACAAGCACAAAGACGAAGTAATTATTATAAATTGTATTTTTTTTTAAGGTCTTTAGTAATTATTTCATTAAATTAACAAATAAAATATAATGGCATTACAAATTATGAAAGCAATAGACAAACACTTAAAAAAAAGGTTAAAAACTCAAAAGACCTTTAAAGATAGAGAGACAAACTATCATAATGGAGAGAGAAAGAAATTGAAAAAGGCAACTAGTCATTTGAAAAAGGGAGTGGTCCTTGAGAATTTGAAAGCCCTAAAGCGTAATAGAGGGAATTATAGTAGTGATTTTCATTTAAGAGACCAAAGCTACTCCATAATAATCGAGTTTGACAACCTATTATTGAAGGGATGTGTTTGTTCCTTTTATTATGGTAAAATTGCTCCTCCTTTAAAATACAATTTACTTGTTATTTTTTGAGATATTGTTTTAGGGTTTGGAAAATTATATTTTTTAATTTTATTGGAATCATTAATTAAGGTTTTTTAATTAAATTGGGAATATATATTTAGGCATCATAATTATATTTGGATTTTTTTAAATTATGACTTTTTGGTTAAATTAGGATTGTTAATTGTTAATGGGTTTGTTAATTTAAGTTTGTTTATTAAAATGAGTTTGAAAAATTAGGAATATTTTAAGAGGGGTTAGGCTAGGTATGTTAAATTAGAGTTTCTTTATTATATTGGCTTTATGAGATTAAGGTTATTTTATTGTAAAATCTTTATTAGATTTGTTTTTTTTTTTTTCCTTTCTTTTAGAGATTAGGTTAATCAAATTAGGATTTTCAATTGATTATTGCTTAATGGGTTAGTGAGATTAGCCATTAATATTTATATGTAGAAGAAGTTGTTTATATATGTAATATCTCTAATTATAGAATTTAATTATGTAGGATGTTGTTTACCATGATAATTAATCATGGTGAAGCCTTAGAGTTGACACATAAGATGCAATATGTTAATGGTGAATGTAATGTACATGAAGCCATCACTATTGACTCTCTATCAATGTTAAATATAGAAGATGCATTAAAGAGGCTTAGATATAAAAATATTATTGATTTCATATACAAGTTAATGACTAAAAAAATTAAGTAGTTAAAGTCATTAAGTACGATAAGTAATTTACCATAATTGTAAGTGTTGTATAAGATGGCTGATACACAAGAGCACAGTGTTAGGATTCATATTCTGCATATGGTGGATGAGGCACATGTGGTTGGTGACACAAAAGCAATTTATGATTTATGGCAGAGTTGATGAAATGTTTGAAGTTATGAAAGAAGATTTAAAGTTAAAAGAAAGTGCAAGAAATAAAGTTAGTGAGCAAGATGAAAGGGTGAATAATGGGTTAGGGAATGAAGTTAATAAGTATAATGAAGGGGTGAATAATGGGTTAGGGAATGAAGTTAATAAGCATAATGAAAGGGTGAATAATGGGTTAAGAAATGAAATAAGTGAGCATGATAAAGCTATGGATGGTACAATAACACAATTTAGTCAATACTTTGCCACTAGTGGTGTTGAGCAACAATGGCTAAGTGATACACATGAGTATAAGAGGTAGTATAATGACACAGAGGAAGACAATTCAATATCAACATGTAGAAACCTGTATAGTAAATGAAACTAATGGAGCTCAACAAGCACAAACTCATGTGAGAAATATAGTTAGTGAAAAACAATTATTAACTTTTGATTGTTTTCAAAGAAATTTGACTAATTTTCTTTAAATTGTTGTAGGCTAAGAAAATAAGATGGCCTAAAAAGGACTCTAATGTATAAACAAGTTACAAACCCATTCATGCCAATTTGTTAGGATGACTAAAAGGACAAGAAGAAGGAGAAATGATACACTTGTTGAATTTGATCCTTCATAATTGATATATAATGATGCTTATAATTTGGAAACATTATTGGCAAACATCAATAATTAGTAAACATATATTCTCAACCAACTACAAGTGCTTGTATTTATTCCTCAAATACTATAATAGATACATAATATTTCCATTTATAGAAACTTTCATCAAGTAGGTAATTACAACCATTACCATACTCTAAAATACCAAGGCACAATACACCAATACCCCATCTACACTTTTTATATATCTTCAAATATTCAATCTCTTCTACTAGTTTCTTGTTTATCATTTAGGGCTTAACACATTCAACTCTTACTTTATCCATTCTTAACCCTTAAACTAGATTTTGTTTTTCTTTGACTTAATTTTAGTTTCCAATAACTTAATCCAATTTGAATGAAGGCTTTTTCCCTCATTAATGCTCTCACCTTATAACTCTAGTCCATTGTTTAGGCTTCGAAGTGACCTAATGATCCCCTTATAACATTCTTTTGCTTATGTGTTACACCATTTAAAAAAATTGACATTTATATTGTTTCTAAAAGTAATAGCCTATGAATCTTTGTCTAGAATTATTTTGGTTTATGAGGTGTAAATCTAGGCAGTGTCCTTATCATTTCAGAAAACATTTTCTAATGTAACACTTGTTGCAAAAGAAGAAGCTCCTCCGATCTCCCCACTTTCATTTCTCCCTATGGTTTTGTCATACCCTAAGAAGCACGTATTAATATGCATCTGAGCAAATACAATGAAGATTAAATGCTTAATTTCTCACTCAATCAAAGTTTCTCTTTCCAACATCTTTCAATCTCTCTCTCTCTCTCTCTCTCTCTCTCTCTAACATTAAAATTTTGGTATGAGTTTTTGCCTTATTCTTTTAAAAATTTTAGGCTTTTTATTGTAAAAGATTATAAATCAAGTGAATTTTGTAATTAAGTGGATTTATCAATAAGTGGGTTGTAATTTTGATTAATTTGTGTACTTTAATTTAGTTCATTTGTGTAATTTAATGAAATATTTATTAAAAAAGTAAAAAAAATGAACAATTTAAAATAATTTCTTAGGTTTTAGGCTTGTAAGCCTAACTAGCTAAACTTGCTAATATGGAGCACACTAATCTATTTTTTCCTTTACATGTCATCACTTCAAATGCATTAGTACGCTATGTCAGCAAGGTAGATAGAATTCTTTAATGGGTCATAATAGCATGCTAAATTTAAGAAAATGCCTAAAGGTGGTGATTTTTTTTTCTTTTTTCAAGTGCCTACATCTTATTAAGGTTGTCTCCCAAAGGAGTAGATTAGCATAATGGGACCATCTTGCCTTCCATAAGCAAAATATAACCAAATTAAATAACATAATTTCAACTAAGTTTATCAAAACAAATAAAAAAAATTAAGGGTTACCCCATGACCATTGTGTAAAAAAAAAAGGGAACAATGTACAACATAAGTTTGTTACATTGAAAAATTTAGGTATTGAAAAAATTGGTTAAACTTTGTTCCTTTTAGTTTCAATTGGAAGCTTGAAAGGATTTTTGCAAAGGATGGGTTTAATAATTACACTATCCATTGAATAATCTACTTGGCGAATATAGCTGTATTCTCATTTTTCCATTGTCTTTGGAATTATTCTTTTGTCCATGACCATGACTTGGTCCCAAAAGAATAATATATGGAAATCAAACATTTCATTCAAAAACAAACAATCAAATGTCTCTTGTGTCAAAGCATTTATGTTTCTTTTTTTTTCTCCCTTAATCTATTCAACATTACATTTAAAAATAAGTAAAGTTAGAAACTTGTTTCATGATTCAAATATTTTTATTTATAATTTGTTCTCTACATGATCTAATCATCTAAGTTTAAATTTCAATAAAAAATTTTACAAAAAATTTAAACAAAAATGAGAGATTTTTTGCTTTTTCAAGCAATCATATATCAATCTAGATCTATATTTATATGCATAAGTATATTGTTAAAGTTAAGAAAAAACTAAATAAATCTAATCAATACTTGAACCCAAAAAAGCTTATTTAATGTCATTTGCTTACTTTATGGATATTGATAAATCTTTTAAATTAATTATAGTAAAAAAATTTTAAATTAACTAAAATAATAATCATGGTCCATAATATAAATTAATTATGATATTATTCAACCACCTTTTTTTTTAAAAAAAAATTTATTGATGATTAAAAATTGTTGTGTTCTACGTTGTATAATCAAAGGATACCAAATAATAGGGATGCAAAGGGTTTTGCTTTGATTAATGTTACTATGTTAAATATGTTATTTATTTGTTTTTTCTATAATTCTTATGAAAGGCCATTATTGAATTAAAAACATTTTGAAGAAGGATGGCAAAGAAGAGTATGCAAGGGGGTTTGCTTAATTAACATTATTATTATGTTAAATAAATCGTGTTAAGTCTCTTGATAGCAATATAAAATAAGCATTAGAATTGTGCATACATCGGTGCCCCTCTCTTTATCACCCTTTAAACTTGAATTCTTAGTCACATAGAATTTGGGATAAGTTTACATTTAGGTTACTAAGATTTTTATTATCCAAATCAATGTCACTAAATTCAAAATTGTCTAATTAAGGTCAATACTATTAGAAATGGAACACAAATAGGTCAAAATTGTTAGTTTCTATACAAAATTATTGATAAGTGTTCACATAAGATAAGTTATCACACGTAGAAAATCTCAGTAATTTGACTTAATGAAAATGTGTCACATAGGTTTCTTCTTTCTTTTAATAGATCTTACCTAAATAACTCTTTTTCTCTCTCTTATCTCATGTTCTATTTCCATGTTTCTTTATCATAATAAGGATGTTTTAGGTTTAGAATTGACTTTCTTATTACTCTCTCCCTTAGAACTATTCAACTTAGAGTAAAAATAAACCAAATTTAGCTTGAGAATTGAAGAAACATAAAAAAATGAGTTCAAAGCATGTTGTATTATTGTAACCTACCTTCACATTTGAAGATTTTTTAAATAAACATTAATCCAAGATGAAAATTTAGGGTATGTGCCTTATTTTCGACGAGTCAAAGTGGTGTCATTGTGTTTTTATTTTATTTTTTTAACTAAAATTACCTTATAAGTGTCAATTTTGATTTTTTTTTTTTTTGTTGTGGTAGATGTAAAAAACTAATGATTCTTTTGTGTTTTTTATTTTATTTTTCAACTAAAATTACCTTATAAGTGTCAATTTTGATTTTTTTTGTTGTTGTGGTAGATGTAAAAAACTAGTGATTTTTTTGAATAGATTGATCCCCTAATGTGTTTGAGGGCATAAAAAATCATTCATAGACTTTTAAGAAAGCCTACCATTATTGAGATTGCAACAAAAAATGAACAAAAGCCAGTAAATTCCTCTTGGGATTTTTGATTCTTACATAGGTGTTGTTAATTTTGCTTTTGATTATGATGATAGGAGGAGAAGGGGAGTATAAAATCGGTCAAGGAGTAATTGTGGATAACAAAAAATGGGATCTTTGTGTGGTTCATGGTGGAATGTAGATGTTGCTAGTATGCTAATGTGGCAAGTGTTTTATTTGGCTCAATATGAGAATGACATAAATATGTTATTTATGGTGCCAAATGCATGCTTTACCATTAGATCCTTGTCTTATTGTCTTGTTTGTGTTGCTTAATATAAAAAACCTTCTTCTTTCTTGTAGAAGATGTATTATGCAATGAAAGATTGTCATTTAAATGAACTTTTAATATAAAAGGTAGCAATTTTCACCCATTCAAAATAAAAAATAATCATGTCATTTACAAAAATATTTGAAGTATCTTAAGTATACTATGTATACCAAGCATCCAAAGATCCTAAAAGCATCAAAAAAATCATCTCAAGAGTCAATTATATGGGAAATTTGACCAAAGAGGGAAAAGGCATTATATCCCTTATACAAAAACAAAATGAGACATTTGAAAATGTTCATATCAAAAAAGCATATCAAGAGTTAATTATGTAGAGTAAACTATTGAGTACATACTCTTTGGATGAACTTTACCATAGATTTAGGTCCACCATCATTTATAGGGAGGCTTAACATTCTTTAGTCCCTTTCTTGTTGTAACTCTTAAGGACATATGACATTAGGCATCTATCTTTGGGTAGGCAATTGAGATTTTGCTTTTTTGCTTCATTTTATCTACAAAGAAAAATGCCAATAAATTCACAATTTCATGATTAACAAATAAATAATCAAGCAATCAAAGTTAAATGGCTTATAAGTCATTGAGATTTAAGAGAACATAGAGCTAATGTATTTTTGCAGCTTCTTTTATTATATCATACTTCACGAAAATTTTTACATGTCATGATAAATCTGCTCTTGCTCAATTTGGCTATTTGTGAATAAAGCTCTCCATTAGTTTTGATACTCTACTTCTTTAGCCTACCAATCATGCTCCTCAAGAATGATGGATCAATAAATTCATTTCCATTTTTTTTCCCAAATGTGTTGACCATATACAAGATTTATGATGAATGAGTTTATCTCCAAGTATTTTTGCTTGTTCACCATGGGTAAAAGTATTCAATAAAATCTTCTCCTTTATTTAAAATAGCAAAAATGGCATGACAACATGTTACATCAAAAACATCTCATTCCCTGCATGAATAAGTTCTCCTTTGTAAGTTTACAACAAGCCTGACACTCATATACACGGTCTTATACTAATAGCTTTATTAAAAACAACTTTACCATCAAATATTTGTTCCTTCCCATCACAAAAATTTTTCCTATTTTTATAGTGAAGACCATTCTTCTATATAATGTATATATCTTTATTTATCCTTAGTCTAGTCATCACCATCACTCTAATTTCCTCAAGTATTGATATAATGAATTATGGATGAAGAAGGGCTAGGTAATTAAGGTTAGTATTTATGGTTCAAACTTCATATTAATATCAAAAACCCATTGTTTAAAGTTGCAAAAATTAAGTAGGGCAATGGCAAGGTGCCTAAGATCTCCTTTAAGTACAAAAAATTCTCAAATTTATACTATTTTTGTAGTTTCCTAGGATATCTAAAGAATCACAAGTTATTTTTATAAACAAATTTTGATGAGGATACCCCTTTCCTCAAGTTTTAACTTCTAGGGATTCTCTATATGCCTCTCTTGGTAGGGTTAACATGCACTTTAAAGAATATGATGTCTAACCAGGGTAGCAATGCAATCATTCCTCCCCTATTTCAAACTCCTTAGAGCCAAGGTTCATCATTTGTTGGTGCTCAAGTAACAATTTTAGCTAACACTTTAGTGGTAGAAAGAGATATCTAGGAAACTTTCAAAGTTCAAAACTCATTAGCTAAATTTATGGGTTTTATAAAAAAAATTAATTTGAAAAAATACAACTAAGGTAGGGAATTATTTTCGATTCCTCTAAGACCAATAAAATCATTAATTTCTTACATGTTTTATAGGTTAAAATAGATAAGGCAATCTTATACTCCCTAAGCAATGCTCGTCTAATTAGCAATCATCTAAAATTTGTGATAGTCCCCATGCATAAGAATAAAAGGATTGATAACAATCAAATTGGGCCTATAATTCCCACTAAGGAATCTAATCTATTGCCAATTGGCACTTTAACCTATCCATTGAAATTTGTTGCACCTTTTAGTTTAGTTATAGAGTCAACAAGAATAAAACATCCAAAATTTAAGCCCTAAAAATGCCTCACTTATGGAGGCAACATCTTCAAGCAAGGTGAGTATGATTCTTTAATTGTTAGTAAATGAGAATGTTGAGCTCGCAAATTCTAATCATTCAATTAAGGATTATTAAGCTTTAAAGAGGGAAAAACCAACATTATAATGGCTACAGGCAACAAATATTCTTCACTATTAGTAAAGGCTATGGGATAGCCTTGCTCAAAGTTATTATTATCTTAAGTTGGACATGTTAAGACTGAGAGATGCTTTGTGCAATTTACAAAATAAGGAATTTATTCCAATTTCATGTCCCTTATCTAGTTTTCCTTACGGGGACTATACTCAATTTCTTTGAGATAAAACATATTAAAATGTCTCAAGCATGTAAATAATTTTTTTTTTAGATTATAGAGGCATCATACATGACAAGGGAAGGGGTTTGGCCTTTTTTTGGAATAACTAAATGTAGGCTAATTTACAATCCCTTTTAGAACACAATATTAACATTCTTATATCTGATGGTAAACTTGGCTTTAATTAGAGACTTACAGGTTTCTATAAATGGCCAAATGATGAAAAAGAAAATTCTCACTTAGGACATTTTATGACAATTAAGGAATCAATCTCAACAACCATGGTTATATGGTGGTGATCTCAACGAGATTATGTTCTCATATGAGAAAAAATGAGGTCAAATCCATCTACTAGAAATTATCAACAAGTACAAATCTGTTATTAATGATTATAAAGTAACAAAACTTAATTTTAAGGGTTCCTAATATACCTTATCAAATGGGAGTGTAAGCGAAGATAATATCTAAGAGCATTCAAATAAACTTTTCACTATCATAGAATCTTCTAGCTCTATTTTTCAACTTTAACTCATCTACTATCCAAGTCCTATTTAAATCATAACATTCTCAAAATCTAGCTTAAGTTGAATTCTTAACCCTTCTCTCATAGGCAAAAACCTTTTTGTTTCAAAAATATGTGGCTTTAGCATACAAAATGTGAGACAACAGTGGCAAATGCATGGTTTATGGTTAATGCCAAGTTAACAATCACCAACTTGTCAAAAATTGTAAATTGTTATGGACAAGTTTTGTTATTATGGTGTAAATAAAAATCTTCCCACATTAATACTGATTTGTAAAAACTTTTACAATAGCAAAGGGAGCTAAAAGTTGCCATTCTAGTTATTGGTAATCTTATGGCTTTATGATAGGTGTCATCTGAGATTGATAAACTTGTTAAGCATAAGGAAATTATATAGACTCCATATTTTCGTGCTTCATGGTTAAAAGGAGATTAGAATAGAAAATTTTTCAAGTCACATGATAATGGTAAATGACAAAATTCTATCCAAAGAATTATGGATGAAAGTGGCTTGGTACATATATTTGATACAAACATTATGTTAGGAGATAAACTCCAAATTATAGCTCTTAAAGATAATAATAGAAAATAAAAAATAAAGTACGAGAAAGAATAATTGAAGATAAAGGACAACAAATTCATGTGATTTAATTAATTTGACCTACATCCATAGACTAAAGTGAAAGAAAATATTATTAAAATGGATAAAACAAAAAAAAAAACCTCTTTTGCAGCTCAATTGACAAAAGTCTAAATAATAGATTAAAAACTCTTAGAGTTTACCTCTTTAATTTAAAAAAAAAAAATAATTACATTACTCATTATTTATAAGGAAAAAAAGTTATTAAACTTTGCTCAATGCCTCAATGTGAGACTTTAACCCCCAATTTAATAGATCTCAACATTGGCTCAAGTCTCACATATAGATATAGTAACAATACTCCACCTTCACCATGAGCTCTCAAATCATCATACCATGCCAATTAAGTCTAAGCACTGCTTGAACTTAGCAAATAGAAGAGGTTTCGTAAACATATTTATAGGATTATTTCTAATACTAATTTTTTGTATAAAATCTTCCTCTCAACAATTATTTTCTGAATGAAATGATACCTCACATCAATATGTTTTATCCTCTCATGATACATTTGATCCTTAGTCAAGTGTATTGCACTTTGGCTATCATAATGCATGGTAACAACTTCTTAATGTAAACTTAGCTCGCCATACAAACCTTTCAACCATAAGGCTTCTTTGATAGTCTTAGTCACTATCATGTATTTTGCTTTAATAGTAGACAATGCAACAACATATTATGAAGTAGCTTTCTAACTAACAGCCAAAACTACCAATACAAATTACATAGCTTGTAAGAAATCTTTTTTTATTAAGATCAATAGTGTAGTTGGAATCCACAAAACTAACCAATGCGCTTAAATTTTTACCAAACTCCAAACATATGTCTGAAGTACCTTACAAGTATCTAAAAATCCATTTCACAACCTGCCAATTCGATTTACCTGATGAAGGCATATACCTACTAACCACATTAACTACTTATGAAATATTTGGATATGTGCAAACCATCAAATACATGAGATTATCAACTGCATATGAATAGGGAACTCTTTTCATATACCTATTCTCTTCATCTAACTTTGGTAATTGACTAGTTGATAAACTAAAATGAGTAATAATGGGAATACTAAGAGGTTTTAACATTTTTCATACTAAATCATTTTAAGACTTACTCAACATAATTCTTCTAGGCCAAATATAACTTACAACCTTCACAATTCCTTTTGATTTTTTATGCTAAAAATCTTTTTTGCTACTCATAAGTCTTTAATCTCAAATTCACCTTTCAAAAGCACTTTCAAATCGTGAATTCCTAATGAATTCTTGGTTGTAATGAGCACAACATTAACATAAAGTAACAAATAAATGAATGAGTCATCATTTAACTTTTAAAAGTAAACATAATTGCTATACATGCTATTAAAATAACCATGACCCTACATAAGAATCAAACCTCTTATAACATTATCTTTGAAACTACTTCAACCCATACAAGAATTTTTTCAACAAACAAACATGGTCTTCCTTTACTTTAACTTCAAAACCTATGGGCTACCTCATGTATATTTGCTCCTCTCAAGCTCACCATATAAGAAAGTTATCTTAACATTAGGTTGCTCTAATTCTAAATTATACATGGCCACCAAGGCAAGCAAGATATGCATCAAATTATGTTTAACAATAAATGAGAAAACTTCATTAAAGTCAACATCTTGTACCTGACTAAAGTCTTTCGCAACTAAGCATGCCTTATGCCTTACTTTTTTGACCCCTGATATACCTTCTTTCTTTTTGAAAATCCACCTACAACTAATGACTCTCTTTTTTGAAATCAACTTCACAAGAACTTATATATGATTCTTGTTGAGAGATTCTATTTCTTCATTCATCACAACCAACCACCTAGATGAGTCAACACATAAATTACTTCTAAATATGCAACTGGTTCCCATCTTCAATAGTTTCTTATGCAACTAAAAGGGCATAAGTAACATAATCGTTATATCTTTATGATAGTCAAATCTTAGTCTTGGTCTGTCTTTCACTATGGAATGATTCTTCTTGTTATCACCAAAGAAATTTGCAATATCTAGTGAATCTGAGAACTATACCATATGACATCTTCATTCACAACTTCAAACTCTACCTACTTGTGTGTACTATTACCTTTACATGCATAAGAAGAAATATAAGACTCTCCTTTTGAATGTAATATAAAGGATTCATCAAATATAACATTTTAGCTAATCACAAATTTTGGTGGATCAAGATGATATAAATGATACTAAACAAAATGCACTTTTTAACTCTAAGTTCCAATTTTTCATCATTAATATATATATATGCAAGACATTTAAATAATTTCAAATTAGAGTACTTAGTAAGAATACTTGACCAAACTTCCTCTGAAGTTTTGAACTTCATAGATGTTAAAGGTGCATGATTAATGATATGATAAGTTATAAAAATTGTCTCTATGTAAAAGTCTTTTAACAAACCAACATTGGAAATTATATAGTGAACTCTCTCCCAAAGTATTTTGTTCATACATTTAGCAGCACCATTTTGTTAAGGTGTCATCTTAACTATACAACGATGAAAAATGCTTTCATTTTCACAAAATTCATTAAATTCACCTTTATAAAATTCTAAGTCACTATTTGTGCTAAACTACTTAATATGTTGTTCTATTTACTTCTCATTCAAGACTTTATACTTCTTGAATGTTTAGAAAATATCATTCTTATGCTTTAAAAAGAAAAACCCAAACTTTCCTTGAATAATCATCAATGAAAATTAACATGTACCTAACACCACCTTTTAATAGGACATGAAATGGCTTCTTAAGATCTTAGTGAATATAATTCAAAGCGTTTTTTATTTTGTGAATTGCTATATAATTGAAAATGACATGCTTCCACTTTTTAATTATGTAATCCTTATAAATATCCAACTTCTTAATACATTGTCCACACAGAAGGCCTCTTTTATTCAATATAAATAGACTCTTCTTACTCATACACCCCAATTACATAGGCCATAACTTTGTAATATCTACTTCTGAATTAAATGATGTAAAGATTACAGTAGTACCTATAACTATAGATCCCTGCAGAATGTATAAATTTCTAAACGTGTGAGCTTTCATAACAACAAAAAACACATTTACTAACTTTCAAAACTTCACTTTCACTAGTGTATTTATAACCAAGAGCCTCAAGTATTCACAAAGAGATAAGATTTTTAATTAATTTTAGAACATGTCTATCCTTTGTGAGTGTTCTCATAACACCATCATGAATCTTGATTTTAACCACACCAATCTAACTAATTTTATGAATTACATTGTTGTCCATCATAACAACTCCACCTTCAATAAACTTATATGTGGAAAATCAATCTCTATTGGGACACATATGGTATGTATAAGTATAATCCAATCTTTATTCATTAGCAAACCTTAATTTATCATTAGTAAATAAATTAATTCATTCACTTTCATCTTCTGCAACATTAGTTTGAGCTTATTCGTTACTTTTGTGCTTATCTTTATCCTTGACTTTTTCTTTATCTTTCAACTTAAAACAATCAGTGTTTATATGTCCTTTTTTTTTTTTTTACAATAATTACACATTATATTTATATTTATGGATTTAAATCTAGATTTGAAACTTTAACTATCTGCATCCTTCTTATCTGATATGCCCCAAGCCACCAAACTATCAGTTTGACCACTATTACCCTCCTTAGTTATATCCTTATTGATTTGGTTTTTTTACTTCAAAATAGTCTTCATTTCTTTATAAAAAATAGTCTATTTACCATAAAATATTATTTTTTTTTTTTGAAATGTTTAAATGACTAGGGAAGAGAATACAAATAATAATAAAACTTGATCTTTATCTTCAATATGAATATTTATATTACTCAAATTCATAAGTAAAGAACAAAATTTATTAATGTGTGTCAATATATATTATTTTTTAAGAATATGAAATATATACAAACTCTATTTTAAATAAAATCAATTATCCATTATTTTCTTCATATACAAAACCTTTAATTTCACTCACAAATCCTTAGCAGTTACATCAATAATTACTTGTCTTAAAACCTCAATAGAAAGATTTAAGATAATACCTGATCTAGCCTTTTTGCCAAGACCAACATATTCCTCCTCTAACATCTTTTTTGGCCCTTTCTCTCTTACCTAACAGTGTTATGCCAACACCATCTTGAACCACCATGGCCTCCATCTTCAACTGCCACATTCCAAAGTGGACACTTTGATTAAATTTTTTGAAATAATACTTAGTTATTGTCATAATGTCTATTTTCTTGGTAAACTTGACTTTGATACCAATTTGTTAGGAGATAAACTCTAGGTTATAGCCCTTAAAGACAATAATAGAAAATAAAATAAAGCACAAGAAAAAATAATTGAAGACAAGAGACACTAAATTTACATTGTTTGGTTAATTTGACTTATGTCCATAAATGAAAGTGGAAATAAATATTACTAAAGTGAAGAATACAAAACCAAAAAAAAAAAAAAAAACTCTTCTAAACCCCAATTGACAAAAGCCTAAGTAATTGACTAAAGACTTTTAGAGTTTAATTCCCTAATTTTTAAAAAAAAATTACATTACTTCTTACATATAAGGAAAAAATTCATGCAACATCACACAATGTCTTGATGTGAAACTTTAGCCATTAACTTAACACATTGTAGTAGTACATATTATCTATTATTAATCTCTTTTCAATTTATAAGGGCCCACAGATATGTTACCGATTGTTGAAAGTGTGTCTCTTAAAGTCATTAACAATGAAGGGTTATCTATTTATGTTGTTCACAAAGGAAGAAGTCTTTTAGGCACTTAAACAAATGCATCCATCAAAAGCTCCTAGTTTGATGGGATGCTAACTCTAACCTATTAGTCATTATGGCATATAGTAAGAGAAGATGTGGTGATCAAAGTATTACATATCTTAAATCACCATGATGAGTTGAGCTTCCCTAATCACAAATATATTTGTCTCATCTTAAAGTTGCAAATCCTATGTAGTGAAAAGATTACCAACCCATTAGTTTATGCAATGTGGTGTTCAAGATTATCATAAAAGCCATAACTAACTAGATGAAGATTACATTGCCATAAATTATCTTAGATTCTCAAAGCACTTTCATGCTAGGATGCCATATGACGAATAATGCTTTTATCATGTTAAGGCCTTTCAACACATGAGACATAAAATTAACAAGAAGATAAGTCACATGGCATTAAAAGTTGATATAAGCAAGGCTTACAACCAGATTGAATGACATTTTTTGGGAGCTATAATGTCTAAAATGGGTTTTGCAAGTAACTAGGTTCAATTAATAATAAAGTGTGTTATTATAATCTCATTCTTGCTTATGGTTAATTTTTTTCCTTTTTGAGTCCCTTCTCCTTTCATGGGTCTTATGGCAAGGTAACCCATTGTCACCATACTTATCTGTACCATACACTATATGTCTTTCCTCATTCATGTATTCAATTGCCTCCTAAGACAATACATACAACCTTTCTATTATCAATCTCTTTTCAATTCATGTATAAATCATAAAGTTACTTGTGATATTAGTTTATTATATTTATTTTTATATAAATATTTTTTAAAAAAATTTTTTAATTTTTAAAAATTTAATTTAGTACTTGTAAAGTATTTATAAAACTATTTACTATATATATGACTAGTTTTAAGAGATACAAAGATTAGATTAAAATCTTATATTTTAAGAGGGTAATATCAAGTAAAATATTATTAAAAATTTTAATTAATTTAAAATTCTACATATCAATTATATTTATATAAATTTATAATTTATCACGTAATTAAAAATTTAATTCATAATTTTTAAAATAATAATTTAGTAATATTAATAAAATTTTTAATAAAAAATTTAGGCAACTATTAAAAGAAAATTACTATTCTATTAATTTAATTGGGGTAACCAATTGAAACAAAAGAAAAATTGACCTGTCAGTAAAAAAAAAAGTGTCAAAAAGATATCATATAGATTTAAAATATTATTGCATTTAATCCAACCCAATTAAAGTACAAAACAAAATTTTAAAATTTTAATTTTATATTATTTGAAATTCTCAAATTCATCTTTAGAAGGATGATCTTCTTGTTTTTGTTCATGGGAACGGTTGAGCTTGGACCTGATCTCGTTGTAGGGAGCCCAAACGGCAGCGTAGAAAGGTACGCTGTCTTTTTGCAAGGTCAGAGGTTTTCGATTACTGCTTCTCTCCATTTGACGGTGGTTGGTGGTGTTTCCGGCGTTTGACGGTGGTGATTGTAAGACGCTTTATGTTTCTCTTTTTCCTACAATTGGGGGCATCCCAACGTATGTGGATCCCATTGGAATCTAGTGGTTCCGGTGGTTAGAGGCGAACGCTCAATTATGGTATTAATAAAAATATATATATATATATATCCAAACTCCACCGCTACCAAGAAAACAACGAGAAGATGACCTTTGGAAGGATGAAATAATATAAAATTAAAATTTTAAAATTTTATTTTAAATTTTAAATAAATTAAATTAAATATATTAACATTTTAATTTTATATAAAATTTTTTTATTATTTTATTTTATTTATACGTTTATTTGAATTAATTATTTTAATTAAATTTATGAAATTATTTTCTTTTATTATTATTAATTAAATTTATTATTAAAATTATTTAATTATTATTTTTATAATTATATAAAAAATTATAATTTTAAATAACGATTAAAAATACAACCCCTTTTCATGGAAATTTTTGAATTAAAAATATATAACTCGTTTTTTTTGGTATCTTAATTCAAAAATTTTCATGAAAAGGACTTTTTAATAAAGAAAAAAAAAATTTAATTCATTCCAAACAAATAGACATTGATATTAAAAATAATTTTCTTTTCTCGCTTCCCGCCACTGACAGACCAGAATTTCTAAGTCTCCCATCAAAATAAATTTGTCACAAATTGACTATATACCGAAGATAAATTACTTTGACGTAGTCTAATTAAGGTAACATTTTCTTTCATTTTCTCTCTCACCAAACAAGTAGCTCGAAAATTTTCAAGAGAAAATTTATTGGTTAAAAAATTTCTACTTTACTTCTAAAGTCTTGATTTCTAATTTTAAATATATATATAAATATATTATAAAAATAAAAACTTTATTTTATTATTGATTGACAATTTAATGAATTAAAAAAAAATCAGAAAATACATGGAAGCTTACTTGTACCACAGGAGGAGTTAAAATGAAAAACCAAAGGGGCCCCGCGGGGGTAGAGAAGGAGTCTCTTCCCGCTTTCACCGGCTGTATCCATATCTTATATTTTCTGGTTCCAGTTTGTACTTACATTGAGGCAATAGACCTGCTTGTACAGAAGAATAATATAAGGACGCTTCGTTCCCATAGAAACTAGAGAGAGGCATTAGGATATGGAAATTTGGCATTGAAGCTTTTGGATTTTTGTGCTTTAGTCCAACCCCTTGAGTTGGAATTGAGAAAAAAAAAAAAAAAAAAAAAGCAGCAGATGGTGAGTGGCAGAAAGAGAGGATAGAGGCAAAAGAAAAGTTGGTTCTTATAAAAGCTACTAAAACCACTCAAAAGCCCCCCCTCCCCCCTTCCCCCCCAATTGGTTGTGTGTTTCTTTCTCTATTCAGCTTTTTGTTTAGTTGAAGTAGTTTGTTGGATTTGAGACCATAATTCAGGTGAAGAAGCATGGAG
Organism: Rhizophora mangle; assembly: GCA_037832345.1. Lineage (NCBI taxonomy): Eukaryota > Viridiplantae > Streptophyta > Magnoliopsida > Malpighiales > Rhizophoraceae > Rhizophora > Rhizophora mangle. The sequence goes on along the minus strand of JBAPLJ010001955.1, from coordinate 288,856 downwards.
AGCCAAAGAGGTTCTGTTCTTAGCTGGGCTGCTTACTACTGCAATGGAAAGGTAAATTATTTTCACAATTTCATTCCCTTGCTCAGTATTTTGCTCCCTGTTTTGGGTTTTTGAATTCCCATGTTGGGAATTGGATGCTGAATTTTTATGGGATGTTCAATAATTCTATGCTTTGTCTAATGCAGACTATGGAAGAATTAAGGCAGTCCCTTCTTTACACAACACTGGAGCTTGACCAGACGAGGATAACAGCTCAGGAAGAGCTAAGAAAGAGAGAGGACCAATTGATTCATCTCAAAGATCTGCTAAGCAGAACCATCAGTGAAAAAGATGAAGCACAGGAGAAATATCAAAGGCTGCTTTTAGAGAAGCTTTTACTCCAACATCAGCAGCAGCTGATGCTGATGCAGCACCAGAATGCTCCTCTTTCTGGGATTTCCAGCATTGAAGATGAACCCAGAAAAGGGGTTGACTCCAACAATGGCTTCTCATCGTCTGATTGTGAAGAAAGCATTGTTTCGTCCCCTGCAATTGATGCATTTCCACAACCACCCCAATTGCCACCACCACAACCACCAGCAGAGGCACCAGTGGCACCGACATCTGTGACTGAAGCAACAATCGAAATAGTGCCTGAAAAGCCATTGCCTGAAAAGGGTAAGCTTTTGCAGGCAGTAATGAAGGCTGGTCCACTCTTGCAGACTCTTCTTCTGGCTGGACCACTTCCTCAATGGAGACACCCGCCACCACCACTCGAGTCTTTTGAGATCCCACCTGTAACCATCCCTTCGCCACCACCACAGCTCACTTATCAGGGCCCTTTGGCCAACAAAAACTCTGGCACTAGAAAAAGGGCTCTCTTTGATGGCTTTGACTCCGCAACAGAGGCCAAGCATCAGAGGATAGCCCTTCACTGATCACTATCATTACTGAGTTATCAAATTTACACGGTTTTTGTAAGTTACATATTTACATCATTTTGTAATATCGCTAAAAGTTAGTGAGGAGTGGAATTGCAAGATGGATATGCGATTGATCTAGCATTGTTGTACAGAGGTTTGTTTTAGTCTTTTAGACAAGCTATTCCAAGTTGACTCAAGTTGAGCACGAGAAGCCAAGTAGCTTGTCTTGAAATTGGATCTTTTGGTGGGGATTTCTTTTTTATTTTTTTATTTTTTTATTTTTTTGGTGTCTTCCCGTTTTATCTTTCTTCCAATCTAGTTTTGCCCCATGGTGTGTACTGGGGCTGCTGATTTCTCCAAAATTGGGTTTGATATGGTTAGCAATAGTGTATAACCCACGTACCTGCTCTCAGTAAGTAACTGACATCTGGTGTGCAAGCTTTGAGATCTGTCCCATCTCAAAATGAAAGACACCAATGATGGGTGTGAAGTTGTTGGGGGGGTTTGGAGACGGGTAAGGCCAACAACCATTAGGCCTTTAGGGACTTGCTTGTCGGGTTTAGTGGATCCTACAAATCGGAATCAGGATCTACTCCCAGTGTGATATATGATGATTATTTCTCTCTTTTGTTGAGTAGTATGATTATATTAATGCAAATCCAATCCAATCATTTTCTCCCCTGGTCTACCGTCTATGGAAATGCCTATTTTATCAAAGCTTCTTTTTGTATTTGCCTCGCTTTACTTCCTTCCTTCTTTCATTTCATTGTATCTCACTCAATATTTACTTTTGAAGGACGAGCTTTTGTGTTATTACAGGAAACAAGTTGTCAATAAAAATGATGGTAAGATTTGCAAAACATCCCTCTCTTTCGTGTCAGCGTGGATGTCTCTTGCTCAACTTTTTATCCTTGTAAAGACGTCTCAAAAACGCGTCATCCCTGACTGGGGGACACAATGGTCTTCCGCAGAATAAAAAAATTGACTTGCTAGTAGCAAGGAGCGCATGGCAATGAAAAGATGGCCAGACTAGAGTCTGTTGCACAACCGTCTTGGATAAAGAAGGCAGACGCCAAGGTCTACAATCGTGTACAAGGAGGAAAACATTGAAACTGTCTGTTCAAAAATTGTTGAGACTAGCATAAAGGTATTGCATTAGAATAAAAATATATATTAAAAAAAAAATGCTTTTTGCTCCGTCAACAATTTCTGATTTGGCAATAATCACTTCTACACAGTGCTTATGGTTATGAGAGAATCAAGAGCATGTCCATCTCGGCAAACAAAAACAATCTAAACAATCCACCAGCCGTTACTGTTAATGTATGTCTTATTCCTCAATATCTTAGTTATTATGATAAATACACATTTGATATTTTATACATATTATTGATAGATTAAATTTGTAAAATAAATATATTTGATAAAAATAATCATGATAAAATTATAATTACGAGGTATTTATTATATTAAAATATTATTTTTAAATATTTTTAGTTTAAAAAAAAAAAAAAAAAACAGCTTGTTGGCTCTGCCAACAATTTTTGATTTGTCAATAACCCTTTCCACCCGGTGCTTATGGCAACGAGAGATTAAAGAGTCTTGCTTCCGCTTGTGGCCCCCAGTGAAGTAGTACGTCTATGTCCAAGTACCCCATTCCGCAAAGGTGTCCTGAGCTTGGCCCCGACGTATAGATGCAGTGGGATGGATGCTTCCAAATGACAGTGGGTGGAATGAGCTTAATGTTTTTTGTCGGGTATGGGGCCAAAAAATTATAATAATAAAAAAATAAAAAAAATCAGAGGGGGATTAAAGAGCAGGGATCCTATTCAGCAAACGAAAACAATCAACCATTCGTTATGTGCATACATGCAACTGCTAGGGAAGGGAAAGTAGCTTTGAGTTTAGGCAGCTGATTCCATGTAGATGTGTGTTCGTTCTTCAGCTTCAGTTCCAAGGCTCTCACCATAGTCCATTACCTTGCAGTCCGAGACCGGTACAGAATCTGGCGTGTGCACAAATGCCTAACCAGCGCAATTAAAGGGCAAATTGTGAACCAAGTTCCATCTATTATGCTCTCATAGGATTAGGAAAAATCTTATAATTATTGAGGTAGGTCTCGTAGATTACAGCTAATGTGAGTGAAAATACAGTTCCAACTTATCTAACCCTATTGAGAACAAAGGAGAATGGTAAACAAAGGAGGAATTGTAGCTTTTGATCTTCCGGGGAGCAGAAGAGACAAAGGTTAGGAATGTTAGGCAGCCAAAACCAAAATGGCCGCCTTAGGCTTAGAAATTCGAACTAGGGAGAAACAACTAATACCCACCATCAATCATTTTGATTTTTTTTTTTTTTTTTTTTTTTTTATACTTCACCACCATACCATCAATTAGAATATATATATATATATATATAACAAACAATTAAAAGAATTAAAAATAATTGAGAAACAGACAACCTACTGTCTCAACTAGCCTCCAAAATAGTTTTGAGACCAATTGGAACATGTAATTTTATTTAGTAAGAGGTGGCCAAGCTAAAAAAATAATAGGTAAGGTATCTGCATCAAGCCAGTTCGTTCTGTAACTAATCTCCCTATCGTAGATTTGAGACTCATCACATCCGCAAATCCATTGACCTAATTAGCATTGAACTAGACAATAGTCCATATCTAATGATGGCCTAATGATTAAGCCAACAGAAGAAATTTAGCAAATATGCCACCTTTATTAAATTATGGCAAAGAAAAAAAATTGTTATACTTATTTATGTGTTTATTACTATTTTAAAATATTTTTATATTATATAAATATATTTTATTTTTTAAAAAATAAATTATATTAAAAAAAAAAAAAAAAAAAGGATCCCTCACAATAAGCAGGACGTCGAGTCTGATTTCGGTCCCAGACATTTTCTTTTTTGCCTTCTATTTTGTTCAATATAATTTAGTCCATTTTAAAAAATTTATAATGGTAATTTTACAATTATTTTAAACTTAAAACACATACTCATCGGAAAAACCTATACGTTACAAAAATCAGATATTTGCATTTTCGGTTTTGTTACATTTGCAAATGCCGAGAGTGAAGTTATTGGATCCTTTTCTCGCTATTGTATGCATAATGTAAATCTTGGTTGTGTCAACAACGCTGATGGTTTCTTCATACTGGCAGCATTATAAACCTCTATTGTCTTCATCGTCTCGGCAACCTGGACAGTTGGAAAGGGTGGGAAAAATTAAAGAATCTTTTGTTCTCATTGTTTGTGTCAATGAAACTATGGATTTTTACATCCTGACCGCATTAACCGCCTCAATCGTCTTCTTCATCTACACGGTTGTTCCTGTTGTTCTTTTGAGCATTATACATCTCAGCAACCTGGAAAAAAGTTGGAAAGGTAGGGTTTTTGGGGGGAAAACGGGTAGGCGAGGAAAGCATCAGTCCTATTACATGAAGATATTTAGAATTCTTTCCCATTTTAATTCTCTTTCACAACTTTTACATTACCTGATCAGATGTAGTGGCATCCTCTGGTGACTTCTCTGTACGGACTTTGAGTAGCCGTGGAAACCTGAGAGAAATACCCTTGCAAGGACAAAAAAATGGGATGGAACAAAGTCAGCCTGATGGACTCAACAGAAGGACGAACTGCTAAAAGCAGAATTCGGAAGGCATAAAATCTAGGCATACACCTCATCCGTTTTAATTCACAAAAACCATTTGAAAAGCATAAATGACATGCCACTCATAAGGACAAAAACCCAGCAATTTACAAAACAAAAATGCAAGGAACCAAATCATTATAATTGCAGGAGCAAAAGGCATCTCAAATTAGCTCTATTTTGCATTGATACATATTGAGTGTTTCAGCATGCCTATTTCGTTTGCCGGGCAAGCAGGCATGAGGGTTTCAGTTGGGAGGAGGAGAGAGGTAAGGGCAGGTGTGTGGGATTGAGGATCTTACAAATGAAATGGAGAAGTTGGGATCCATAGAACAACAAAGAGGGAAGGCGTGCTGAACTACAAAACTTGGCCAAATAGCCAGTATTGAAGAATGTGTGACATTGGAGAAAGTATGCCAGTACATAGAGTACAGGCACCTAGCCCTCATATAGCCAAGATTTAAGTTGGAGGCTTCCAAGTTGCAGTCCACTACTCATGGTTTGGTAACATTCTTCTAATGGCTCATTCAGTTTTGGCAAAACAAGAAATGGCTAAGAAACTTTCATTATGTCATCTTGTGTGAAGCCACAACTTCAGTGACTGACAAAGCAAGCTTCTAACCAGAAACAATCTATTTTTTGTTAAATACACAAGCAACAGGAAAACCAAAGAGATGGGTTTAACCTTATCGGGATCAACTTCACCAATTGCAGCACGATGAACTGGGCTAATAGTCAAGTCTGCAGCTTTCACCTCCCAAACCTGGTTTTACACATACAAATATAAAGGCTAAGCAATTGAAATTAATATTCATTTTAGTAGGAAAAATAAAGGTATTTACAGAAAACCAAAAGAAAGGATGATTGGAATTATTTCATCAATAACAATAAAAAATTATAAGTATTACCTCACTGGGCTCAAACCACACATCTGGATTAATTGTGTCTCCATACCTATAGTATGGCTGGAGCCAACGACAGTGTCAGCATAGAAAGTAACAAACAAGAAATTCAATGGCTTCACTGAAAAACATAAAAGCATACCTTTGGTTTTGGAATCACTTTAGGACGTAGACTGGCAGAGCGTTCTTCAAGCATTGCTTCGCTAAATCCAGTGCCTTTAAAACATGCCAAAGCCACAGACAGAGAGAGAGAATGACTGTAAATAGTTGAATATGGTTTAACAGCCATGAAAAACTGCAAGAACAAAATTCTTTCTCACCTACTTTACATATGCTTTGATATTCATCATTCTTGCTATCATAACAGGCAAGCAGAAAAGCACCATAGACACCTAAAGATGAGTCATTAGCATCACAAGAAAACGTCAGCTCAGAACAAAAGTGTAATACCTTTCCCCTCTCTCACTTCCCTCCCTTCAACCCCCTCCTCACCACCCATTTGGGTAAACAGATAAAAGTTACGACCTGTCTAGTTGGTGATTGCATATGATAAGAACAATAGGTAAGTAACAGTTCCATCAATCAAAATATGAGTCACCTGTCCGTTTCCCACGTCCATGAAAAGCAGCAATAGGTACTAGATCCAGTGAGTCACCAATACTGCAAAGCAGAGACCAAAAAGTTATAGACAAGAATTCACAACTACATGTTGCATTAGTGCAAAGCTGAAATTTCATAACACCATACCTGTCCATGTAGTCTTTCTTTAATTTTAACCAGTTATTTGATCGCTTTGAAGGCTCATATGTAGCATCTTTATTCAAGGTTTTGATAATTAATCCCTCACAACTGCAAGCCAAGATATATGAGTTACCAAAAACCAATTACACTAGACAAATAGTAGTGATATCTCACACACAAAAAACCATATAACTTGTAAAATTATCCAGTTTATGAAATGTCTGGTTCCACCAAGAAAAAGAGAGTAAATTAAATATAAGCCTTTTTTTTTTTTTTTTTTTTTTTGAGAATAATTGTAGACCAAATTCCATTTTAGCCTAAAATCAGCATATTACAGCTGTCAAATCCCTTTCCCATTTAAATGACAATCATCAGAGTTTCAGCAGTACAGATGAGGCCATTCCCTGCTTCAAACAGTGATGTTGCTCATAAGCCTTAAGAGTCAGAGCAGAACACCTCAAACTCAAGCTTTGGTAGGTAAAAAAATGAATGTAGAAATGAGATCTCATATACCAAAAAATCTCCAAGGACCAGCAAAATGGGACAATTGATGAACATTTTGCAATTACATCCAATAAGCCAAGCAGTTGGCAATTAGCAATTAAACATATCAAAATAAGCTTGCTCTTAAAGAGTTGAGGCATACTTGCATCAATAAAGAGGGCAAACAGAATCTCTCAAAGGTTTGCACCAAAACTTCAACTGGCCAGATAAGCCATCACAATTAGGGCATCCTAATACCCCATAGCTATTATCATGAGGTTCCCATTAAATGCAACTTCAATGTCTAATATAATATACAGGTCAACAAATCATATAGCAGAGCTATGTCAAGCTGTCCATAGTCTGTCAAAAGGGATTAGATAATTACCTTGCATTGACAGCAGCATCGAGGAACTTTTGTATCTCCTCCAAATCATTTGAAGTTATCGCTGTTGCAAACTCAAAATATCCTGGTTCTTTCTCAAATGCATTGTAAAGCCGCTGCAAAGAATTAAAGCCATGGGCCAACCAGCATGAATATTACATTCCATATTTTTGTTACATGTAAGTTGACCTCAGTATGTCGTATCTTTACAACAGACTTACAAGCACCTTCAATTTGTTAAGTTATGCCAGTTTTTGGATTATCTCTTTCTAAAAACATCTAACCTTAATTATTGAATTTGAGACACAATTCAGGTATAATAAGATGGAGGACACCAATGCAAGCTCCAATTTCAGTGATAATATTGCAATCTCTTTTCCTTTGGTATTCTTGTAAAATTTTCAGACTTGCAATCCAAAAATACTACACGTTTCAGAATATTTCAAATATCTTGGCATTGATGGTGAATTGAAATGATCGTACCTCTCTCCGAACATCAAGTTGTTCTTGAATAAGTGACTGGCCATTGAGATACAACAAATCGAAGGAATATATGCAAACATTAACCTTGATGTCGCTCAAGACCACATTCTTGCGAGGCCGAGTATTGAGGACCTATGACCAACGTATAGACACATAACATTCTAGATGCACAAACAAGCAAACAAAAACATTCATCTAGTGAAAAGGCTGACAAAACTGCAAATAAGCTCAATATTGAACTTGCAAATGAGTGGAATGGAAGATCAGCATAAGTTTGATTTAGCCAATTAACAGCCCTGGTGGCATGCATAGGCACACACATAAGACACAAAACCAACTTGATTTCTAATATCACTTTTCAAGAAAGCAACAGAGAAAAGCATAAAATAAACTTGTCCAACTTAGATTGCAATTACCATTTTACCATTTTGGAGAGCATAAAATGTTTAAACCATCTTGGATTGATTTTCAAATAATTCAGACCATAGACCATCTTGCCAGATAGAACCACTCAATCTTCTGGCTGGTATGGTGATGAGTTACTCATGCAGCAACCATAAACTTGGGGATCAAGGGATGGTGCCAGCATTTCCAGTATTCTAAGATAGATGGTATAGTACAAGGAAAAGGCATTGACTACACATATACCTGAAAGGGCAGAATTTTCCCTTTTTCTCGATCATAAGCAACTAGCTCACAGTCCAAGATAAATGATTTCACAGATGAATTCTTTAATCTACACATAACAAATAATAATCAGAAACTGCCAATTGCCAACATTATTAACAAACCACTACAATACATTAACTTTAGGGGCATTAGAAACAAAAAGTTTACAACCACTACATTTTATTAACTCTTCCCATGGTTAAACGTGAACTTATATTGTTGTGGCAACATATTACAACCTAAACTAACAAGTTTCAAGCCTGTAAATTGTCTCAATACTCCCCCTTCCCTGCAGAGTGCCAAGAAGACAGTATTAACAAAGTCTTAATCACAGATTTAATGGGGTCAGCAAAATCAATCTTTTCTCATCATTCCATTCAATTATGAACTGGGTTTTGGCTATTTAATTGTTCTAAATCCTTCTTAAGCAAAGATTTTCAAGTCAATCTAGGTCATCCTATATCTCTATTCTTTGCACCCATCTACATTTGGTCACCCCTCTTAACTGGATTTAGTCTATGTTGGACATGTCTAAACCAACACAAAAATCACTCCTTTAATTTATCTCCAATCATCGCTACATCTACGTTATTATGAATTCCTTATTTCTTATTCAGTCCCTTCCTAAGGTGACCACATATCCATCTAAGCATTTTCATCTCCACCATACTGATTCATTTGGACATTTTTCTTCACAGCCTAACACTCACTACAATACAACATCGCTAGACTAACTGTTATTCAATTAAATTTTCCCTTGAACTTAATAGGAAGTTTGGAGTCAAACAAAGCACATCTTCATTTTAGCCCCAAGGTGCCAAGAAAAATTCATTGGATATTCAGTGTCAATGCAAGCGAAATCTCTTAATAATAATTTGGACAAGTGTTGCACAACTAAATAATGAACAGCCATATGGATGACAATACATTTCTAAATAAAGAAGATAGAAATAGTCTCCAAATACTAACCACTAGGCAGGGCCTAGTGGCCATCAGGAATAATGCTTGGGGTGAGATCTTTGAACCCCATACCTCACTCAATTTACTTACTCTCTCCAATTCAGCTAGGCCAAAAAACTGAAAAAAAAAAAAAAAGGAAGAAGAAAAAATAGTCTCCAAACACTAGAAAGATCCATTGTAGTTATTTGCATAAAACATAGGAACCTGTCTGCCCCCCTCCATCCTACAGAAAGAACAGACATGGCAGCCAAAAGTTCTCCACCCATAAATTTCTCTACTGGGACAAAATGTTGCAAACATATTTATACCTTGTAGCTGTTACAAGTTATACCAGTGTTTCCATTATCAAGGGGCATCAAACAGCCCATTCCTTTATGTCATACAGGCAGAATGCTCAATGGTAAATAAAGCCTACCTTGAAATTGCAGCAACAACATCAGGATACTTTCCAGTATTTCGCTCAGCATTTCGGCTGTATATCTCAACTGAACCATCCTCCATGTAATGTATCTGAATGTGTAAGTGGCTTGTATAATAAAATGCATATGAGTCAACTAGAAGCAACATAAAACCTTAATCAATGTAACCAGTTAGTATCACCTGGGCACGTTCCCCATCATACTTGTATTCACACGTGAATACCATATCCTGGAACTTATTTGTTATCTCAGAAACCTCCTTTGTTGCTTTTGCCAGCATGGGGCTAACAGGAACACCTGGTGTAAAGCTACATGATTTGGGAAGATTCCATATACCATCTCTTAGAAGTGCTGGGACTATCTTGTCATAGACGGGAAGCACAGAGTAAACCTCTTTTATGATCTTCATGGCCTGTTAAAAACAAGATCTTATAACACCAATTAGAAAAATCACATAACCTAAAAAATGGGATAGTCAAGATTTCATTACAATATGATCTTGCCAAACCAATTAAAAGGTTAGCAAATCTTGGAAAGAAAAGGATTCAAAATAAAAAGAGTGCAAAAAAAAAAAAAAAAACTCAAGGGATTGATAATCTATTGGAAATAAATAACACTTTTGCATGATTGAGGAATCATAACATTGATTGCACGCCACACCTTAAAACACCAAATATTGAGACACAAATAATGTATAAATTTAAGAGATATGGTATATTTTGTAACCTTATTGTGGCAGCTGAAATGCATTAGTTTCTCGAGGGCAGGGCACATTTTTAGAATTTCTTAATGTCATGGTCTAAGTTTTACCTTTTCTGTCTCCCTTTTTTTCATGCTTTCCCACACATCTCATGCTCACAAGACCATCAATCTTTCTTGTGGAGGTCCCCATTTACTAGCCATTCAAGCATGTAGACCCAATTTGCATGACAAACAATGGGGCATATTCTCCATGGGATCATACTCAAAAAAAAAAAAGGAAAAAAAAACAGATAGAAAAAATAGAAAAGACATTTCTAAGACTGACCTAAGAAAACAACAAAATAATTTCAAACAAATAGCATTACTAAGTTGATGTCAATCACGATGTCATGCTTCCAACACGATGCCTCTTCTAGAATGACTAGCCTTCAATAGTATAAAAGGCAAGGGAGGGTTATCATCTAAAGATAAATTGTCTTCCACTTCATTATGCACTACAGATGTAAAATGTAAAACTACCACAATTCAACTAACCTCTTCTAGAGGAGACCGGATATAAGAAGGTTGAGTTGCGTGTTTTTCAGTATATACAGCAGCTTGCCCAAGTGCGGCTAAAAGAGTTTTTTCAGCCAATCCTATACGCAATTCTTTCTGTAAAATGAATCCAAGAAAACCATAAACAGAGAGGGAAAAACCAAAAAGAGTAAACCAAACATGTTAAATTACAACCTGAAGCAGACGAATTAGATACTGAGGTTCACAGTCAATCGCTGCAACAAGAAGTGCCTTGATATGGTTCTTTTTCTTGTCTTGACTGTCCTTCCCAGATTCCTATCAAGATTTAATCAAAAGGAAAAAAGAGAACATGTTAATCCCAAAGTTATGCAATACTGTTTAATCGGAGCCATAAATTCACATCTATCTTACTTGGCTGGACTTCCTCACTTTGGTTGGCAAGCAAGGAAAAGATAAGTTCCATAATTAGCAGCTCCTAAAGACCTCCCACAAAAATCAAATATCTAATCCCCATTACACGGGACCAAAAAGAAAATTGAAACTAGAAACTTTGTTGTCCATCAGTTTAAGTCAACAAAATAGCTAATTTAAACAAAAAACCACATTGCAAACAGCTCTTCGAGCAGGACAATATCTAACAAGTAAATCATGCCAGTGGTGCAACAATTGAGGAAGTAATATGGAGGGGAATTTTCAATGAAACACTAAAAAATTGTATCTCAGGAAAAAATTAGGGAAATCTGCCTTTGTTTCACTAACATTTTATTAAAATTTCCTAAATTTGCTAAATAGGTGAAAACTGCAATGTTACAATGGGTAAATCTCTTGCACACATCCCAGTACAATGCCTTTAAAATCCATTAGCATTGTCCATGAGCATAATCTCAAATGTGGAAACAAAGAGCAATTAAGATGACCATCATCAAAGCAGAAGGTGCCATCACCAGAAAAATATACAGAAATCATTGAATATAAAAATAATAATAAAAATAAAAATCTCAAAAAAATGTACAGTAAACATCTATAGGGAACAACCTTGGCAATCAGCCGAAATGTATTGAAAACTTTAGTGATAGTCAATGCATCAGGCATCCGCATCATAGACTGAGACAAGCGGCTTTCTTTTGCAACAAGGCCCAAATCTCCCTTGTCCTGCCAATTAGAGTAAAAAAAATACACAAAGAGACTAGTAGTTACAAAACTTAGAAGTGGGATTGTTAAAGTTTATTTAAAGCAAATTGAGAATTGAGATGATGGCAGCCATTGCCCCATAAGATAAAGGACGCATGTACAACACTTGGATATATTCTTAGGGTGAGTATCATAAGTATTAAAATAAGCAGAGGAATTCTTTTCCACAATAAACATACATTACTGCAGAGATAAATATGCAAGTGCTAATCGAGTTGTCATCTTACCATTTGAGGAAAAAAAAAAAAAAAAAAACATCACCCTTCCCCTGCCCCTGCTTCTTTTCTGTCAAAACATAACTAAATAAAAAAAATGAAGAAAACTAATGGTGAAATGTATGATGTTATAAGCAGCAACTTAGTCAGTCAAACCTAAAGATCTAAATTTGCTACCATGTCATCCTTTAGTTGTTCCAGTTATGAACAATTAACTATTGATAAGAACTTCTTACATTGCTTTCTACAACAAGACTGGCTAAAATGAACTTTTTCTTTCTTCAATTCCTTTTCAATTTATTGTCTTTGCAATTATCAATAACATTTAGAGATGGAACGAAGAAACTGATAAAGAAATCACCTTGGCCTGCTTCTTAACTTCTTTCTCAGTCCTCCCAAATGCCTCCGCCAGTGCTTTAATGATACTCGCTTCCCCAATCCCAAGCTCCACTCCCTCATGTGCAGGGGCAACTTTGTTAGCCAACAAATACACCACCGCCAACAAATCATCCGGTGTGGTATCCATTACGGTCCTCAACATGTTGCACACAATATCAGTAATCACAATCCTCCCGCCCTCGTTGGCTATCATGTCCATTGCTAAACACAGAAAAATAAACGGAACCCTCTCCTCTTTCTCCCAACAAGCCATCCCTTTCGGGTCAAAATCCGCCGACTTGTTCTTCAACAACCCGATTTTCTTCTTCAACTCTACAATTCTATTCTCATTGCGCATCTTCTTGGAAATGCCAATTCCAAATTCTCCCTTCTCCGCATTCACATTGGCCGGTGGCGCTTTTTCGGTAGGGTTTTGCACATTATGTCCAGTCGACAAACCTCCCTTGCCAATACACAAGGGCGATTCGACAGAATCAGCTAGGGTTTTTGCAGCAGAGACTAGTGGGTCTGGGGTTTTGGGCTTCTTGGGGGAGATGGATTGAGAAGGAGCAGGTTTCCGCTTGGCGGCGGCAGCAGCGCGTGCGGTGGACATGAGGGCGTCGAAGGCGGAGCGGCGGGGACATCGTGGTGAATTTACTGGGGCTGAGAAAGACGAGAGAAGGAGAGGATTTAGAGAATAAGGAGAAGCGATAAGAACGGGTGATTAAGCGAAAAGAGACGCATGGCCGGAGACGGGGACTAAGAGTGTGCATCCAATTGGTTTTCAAGGGGACAAGCCGACCAAGTGTGCAAAGGAAGCTAGCCAGTTCCGCCAAGACCAAAGACCCATAAATTGGCGGGCTTTGCCTGGGTTTTTCCTCATTTTCCATTTTTCTTTTTAAAAAATAAAAAAAAATCTTATTTCCTAAAATTATAATTATATTTCTTTTTTTAATAAAAATTTATATTTTCAAATAGTGAGAAATTATTAATTATTTTAATTAATATAAGATCTAAAAATTTTTATATCCCAAATTAAGTTAAGGCTGTTTATTGATTAAGGTTATATTATTATAGAGTTCTACATAGAAAAATTAAAAATTTTTATTTATATTTAAAAATAAAAAATAAAAGTTTTTTTTAAGTTATAATTATAAATAATAAAAATATAAATATTATTTAATTTTAATTAATAATAAAATTATTTAAATTTTTAATTTAAAATTTAAAATTTAAATTACAATTCATATAAATTTAAAAAAAAAAAAAAAAAAACAAAAGCACAACTATTTTTTCTCTTTTTCTTTCAATATAATTGAAGTATAAAAAAAATTTTTAATTAAGAGTTAAGATGTGCATTCAAATATCTTCCATATATATATATACTAAGGGAAGACAATATACCATATTGTTAGGTAAAATCCTTTTTGTATAATATAACAAAAAAAAAAAAAAAATATCATGTATCAGCCACACCAGGAAATCAAATCGAGGAATTGCAACACAAACCATGTCCTAAAAAAGAAGCTCACACATATTAGGTGAGGGGATTTGCAAACTTTGTAATGTGTTTCATATAAGGTAGTCAGCATAAATTTCTCCAAATAATTAATTACGATTCACATTAATAGAGGCCAATAAATATTAAATTCCCAAATTAGATATAAGATATGGGATTCAAATCTTGCTTATAAAAAATATATCTCTCTAATCCAACTAGACCAAAATAAATAAATAAAGTTCCCATCTAGTTTTAATAATTTGGATTAATTTAAAAAAATATTTTCTACTATTTATTTTATAACAAATATAATACCAACTTTAAAATATAACACTTTTATGTTTTTTAATCTATTTTTTTTTTAATAAATATAGCACATTGATGAATTCTATCAAATGTGTTGACATGACATATTGACTATCCTTTTAGCATATGGTGGAGAGTATTATTGTCATGTAATTTTTTTTTGGCTAATTGGGTTAATTGAGTTTTAAAATGATTAGCCTAAATATAAAATTTTTCAAATAAATGATTTAAATTGAATAATTATATTAAAATAAAAATTGAATTAAAATAAACCTTATAATACAATTAAATAGATAAACAATAATTTTTAAAATGATAATTCAAAAGTGTGTTATATAGAGAAAAAGAGAAAAAAAAAACATTTATTATCAATTTTTAAAAGTTTTGTTGGAAATAAAGTGATCTATATATGATTTCAAATTTTTATCATACATTTTTTTAAGAGATTCTAACCTTGAATTTTCATTCCAATAGGCATTTATTTTTCAATTTTAGATCAATACACTCACTCTTCAAAACTACAATTTCATCAACTATAAACCCTATAGCCTTCTTCTTCATTTATGATTTTATCTTCCAACAACTTAATCCAATATTGATGGATGTTTCACACTTTATCAATATTGTTTGATCTTACCTCTAACTCCTTATTTTTGCTACAAAGAGACCTAATCACACCCTTTTTAAAATTCATTAATTTTTGAGTCATGTCATTTGAAAAACTTACAATTATTTTGTTTCCAAAATTGACATCCTTAAAATCTCCTTCTTTGGTTGTTTTTGGCTTCACAAGTGCATATCTAAGCTTTCATGCCATGTTGCATAAAATCTAGTCCCAAAACTATACTTAAAGAAAAAATGAATGAAGATTTAGATGCACAACCAATAACCAAATCTTTACAAAACTCCATCACTATTAAATTTATACCAAAAATAATATGGGTTTTTTTTTTTTTTCTCTATGTATGTAATTTTCAATCTCATTTTCTTTCTCTATGTTTACTTTTATCATTTGTAATATAGATTCATCTAACACTAAAAAAGAAAAGGTTGGCTTTGTTATTTTGTTTTTATTATGCAAATTCAATTATAATTATTTTTTTTTTTTATAATTTTATTATCATTTGATTAATTGTAAGATTTTTAAAAAGATAATAAGTTGGGTTTTGAAATTACAAGGCCTAATATGTCCAACTAAGGTGATGTGGTCTAAATTATCTAGTTGGCTTTATATATATATATCACCACCTAATTCATGTCATGGTCTAAATGTGCAACGGTAGGTGATGACTAAGTGAATTGAAAGTCTCATTGTAAAACCCTCAATCCATTCTATCATATGCCTTTTTAAGGTAAATTTTCAAGGCCATAAGGCACTTTTTACCCTTTTTTGGCCATCAAATCTAATATATAGACTTTTACACCATAATAATATTATTATGAGTTAATCAACCTAGAATAAAGCTTGATTAAGATGTGCTAATAAAAGAATTTATCAAGGGTCAAAGAGAATTCATAATAACCATTGTAATGAGCATATATACCATATTATATAATGATATATGCCTAAAATGGCTCGTATATTCATCAAAATTTAACTTTGGAATAAGGACTAACAATGTCTAATTAATGTCATCTAGAACATGATTTGTCAAAACAAAATTTTGCATAAAATTAATTATGGACTCATTAGCACTAAAAGAAAATGGGTTGAAAACCATAAAAACTCGGAGCTTTATAGGCCCCTACACATTTAAGAAGAGCTTTAATGATTTCCTCCCTACTTGAGAGTGCCACAAAAAATTAAAATGAAGAGAATGTAAATGAAGCCAAGGTAAAAGTGCAAAAGATGGACTCCATAAATCTTGACACAAAAAAAAATCCATATGAAAGGCTTTCGTTATGCATTACACATGCTTTTGATTATCCATCTATTTACCATCATTATTCCTAAGGTAATAATCTAATTTTTTTTCTCCTTTTATGTGAAGAGGAATGGAAGAATTTGGTATTATGATCCCCAATAATAATTTTTTTTTAGACTTATAAAATCAAAATAGTTTTTCCTAGTATAATAATACTTCATTATATTGAGATGTCAACTTTGATTCTAAATCACAAACTCTTAAAGAATCATGAATGTGGAGTTACTTTTATATTCCTTCAATCTTATTAAGAATTTTTTCCCCTTTGAAAAAATATGTCACCAAATATATCTTTGTTCCAATCATAAATCACCTCCATGAACCTTACAATATTATCAAGATAAAAAAAAAAAAACCCTACCAATAATTATTAGCTAATTGCTCAAACTCTAAATAGGGCATCCATATAGCCTTAAAGTGAAAGGGATGTTTATGTTTAGCTTGTTGAAGTTAAGCTTTTAATTGAAGAAGAAAAGGACAATGATCATAATTGATGCATGGTCAAATGACATAACTTTATGTAAGGAAAGAAAAGTTGCCACTTTTCAAAGACAAATATTTTATCAATTCTTTCTTAAATAATTTGTGAGCCACTCCTACCATTTCACCAAGTACATTTTAAGCTAGTAAAATCCAAGTCCATTAAATGACAAGCTTCAACATTATTAGAAACACTTTATACATGCAAGTTATTTTTAACAATCTTTCACTCTTCTCTTAAAGGTCATATATATCATTAAAATCCCCTATAAAGGCTTAAGGAAGAGTGTTTTCCTTTACTATATATTGTCATCCATTCATAAATGATCCCAAAATAAAGGATTAGGATATATGTGATTGCAAGAGAGCAACAATGAGGGATGTTAATTCATGAGCACAACCATATGAATGACTTACAGTAATGCATGTAAAATCCTAAGGTCTATCTTAGTTTTATTCCAAAATAGTCATACACCTCTAGAACAACCAACAGGGTTGACACAAGAAACCTCATCAAACTTTAGAGTCATAATAACATCCACAACCCTATCTCTTTTAATGCAAGGTCCATAATAGCAATCGTGTTTCACTTTTATGAAATAATAAAATTCTGTAATATGGCAGTAAGTCTTACTTTCCTTATACACCAAACATTTTGTATAATAATAATCATTAGGTATTTTGAGCCAAAAAAGCACTACCCAACTGAGGCTCTATATAAATGATCTAATTAGGTTGTAAAAAGACCATTTACTCCTTAAATCTAAGGACCTAAGCAATATCATCTCCATGTTTACTTATGGAAAAAGGGAATAAGGATAAACCTAATTCCCTTTGTTGATTTTCCTTCAACATACTTCATTGCCAAACAAAAATGATTTATGAATAAAGGACCCATCAAGTAACTTAGGCTACAGAGCAGTTTGACTCACAAAAACATCTTAATTTTGTTTGTTAAAGGCCTTTACAAACAATATAGCCTAGTTTTGGCTCTGTATGTTATGTTTATGGTCTACCAAATGTTAATCATCAATTTTTCTTGGCACCAAAACATTAGCATTTTTTATTTGAGAGGAAAAGAATTGCTTTTATTAGCCTACTAAAATCTAGGTAGAGACTCTATAGATTTTGATATTTTTAAGTTTTTAATCAATAAATTATCCATTTGGAAATTCCAATTAATTCTCATATTTTTGGCTTTTGAAATTACCATTATTGGATTTTACTTTTGTTATAAAGATATGATTACTTTCCTTGGCATGGATATCTCTAAAATGTCCAAAATTAAGCTCATTATTATTACTATCATCAATCAAGAATTGATAAACATGATCTATAACACTCAAATTCTAATTTAAAGAAACTTCCTTAATGGTCACATTCCTCATTAATCCCTTTTTCAGTAAACTTCTTTCTCACTTCTAAGCACACATCCAAAGGCCAAATTTATCCACACATAAATAAGTAATCACATCCCTTTGTTGTGGGCTTTTATATGAACCATGATGTTCATTAGCAAAGTGAGCTAAATTCAAATATGAGTCCTTCAAATGGCTTATTTTCCCACACTCAAAACAATTTCGAAACAAGCCTTTATATTCAATGGTTAAGAGCAATTCATCAATCCAAATTTTAAATAAGAGTGACTTCTAAAGGTCAATTTCAAGACATTAGCAAGTAAACTTCCTTTTTAAAGCCAATAATATAGAAGCATTAACATGTATTGTTCTCTCTAAATTCAAACATGAGTCCTTCAAATGGCTTATTTTCCCACACTCAAAACAATTTCAAAACAAGCTTTTATATTCAATGGTTAAAAGCAATTTATCAATCCAAATTTTAAATAAAAGTGACTTCTGAAGGTCAATTTCAAGACATAGCAAGTAAACTTCCTTTTTAAAGCCAATAATATAGAAGCATTAACATGTATTGTTCTCCTAATAAGAATAGCAATTGTTTTTAAAATGTTGTTATTATAGTACTCCATCCACATCTCTAGGAAACGAGCCCACAAAATTACTAAATTATGGTGGCTTCAAATGGACAAAAATTTGAAATTTATTCCTACATCACTAAATAGTGACCTATTATCACCCAAAGGCATCATATAAAGTAGTACAAAGATTTTTTACACATGAAAACTTGAAATTAAAATAATCATAGCCCAAATCAATAATGTGCAATTTCCCTTTAGGCTTACACAAAGCCTTAAGGAAGTTACAAAAATGATTATAACTAATGGCTTTACTTAATAACCTTATAATAAAAGTGTTCTATTATTGATCATGTACAACTTGCCTCTTTCCTTAAAAAAAGTAACATAGGGACGTTCATCTATAAAAAATAAAAAAAAAAAAAATCTCTCCCTTTTTGGACCATTTAAAGAGTGTTATCATTTAAACCATTTCTTTGTAGGTGCAATGGCAATCAAAGATTGGACACACCTTGGACCTTTACTTTAAAGGATGGAACATGGGATTTTAGAAGGCCTTCAAACATGGTTTTACCAATGGAGTCCTCATTAAACTCATTATTTTTTTTTTCTTCTCAGTGCTTTGATTAAAAAGGTTGAGTTCCTCAATAAATAAAGCTTAAAGGTTTTCTTTTATCGAAGGAGAAGAAGGGAGCAAAAGGAGGGTTTTAGATGAGGAAAAGAAAATTATAAGTTAGAATTATTGGAAGTTAGTTGAAATATTTTGGTTTTATGGAAATAAAAAAATTTTAATAATGTTACACTAGATAATATTTTTTTAATAATTATCTATGATATTAATCTTAATGTCTAATTAATAAATTTGAAAATTTAATATATACAATATATAAAATATATCATAAATAATTTTATTATTGTTTACTATTATTCTTTAAGCTAATTAAAAAAATGAAATTTGATATTCACAAAGTAATCACCTTATTCCATCTTGTCCCAACACACCGCTAGAAGATGGAGACATGGTAGACAACAAAAGGTGCTTTAGGACATTAATAATTGAATAAGATATTGATGAACCATTAACAACAAATGTGTTTATGCCTTTGAAAAGTACTTGATAATAAGACAAATTATATGTTTACGAGTGTCACCTTAGGCTACCAAAATGTTGTAATAAGTCCCATTTCAACATTATGAGTTATAGGCTTCTCTTAATAAGGATGGGTTATATGTTTTATCTATTACACATTATAGTTCTTATTATATATTATAACTTTAGTCCATTCTATAATTCATAAACTAATACTACCTTGATCAACCATGGAATAAAAAATAAGAAAGCTTACTAGAGGATCCAATGATGTCATGTATAAAGTTAGATTTGTAAGAGACCCTAAAAAGCAATCTTCTAGGTTTAATTTGGGGCCTCAAAACTAAAAGTTCTTATGTTGATGCCCATTAAACTAGTCTAGAGAGAGAGAGAGAGAGAGAGAGAGAGAGAGAGAAAGAATCTAATGATGGTTAAGACTCTCTACTCTTAGCTTAGGATGAATTATAATTTATTTATATACAAACTATAATTTAAACATTGATTATTTTGCAATATTAAAAAAATAAAAGTTTTTTATATTATATTATTTTTTTTATTTTTATACCTTCTCTTTTTTATTTTTTGGCTCTTTTTTTTAAGAAGAAAAAGTTTAAAAGTACAATCACAATCCATCTCATATTGAGAGAGAGAGAGAGAGAGAGAGAGAGACTAAAAAAGAGAGAGAGAGAAGTGGCCAAAGAGAAAAAGAGAGAGAATAGAGACATAGTACAAAACACCTTTATATATAAGTGGCCAAACAAAATAAAAGTACAATACATCTTATATAAGAATTTATGAAATTAATATCCATTAATAATAACAAAACATTCCCACCATTTTTTTTAAAGTCATGAATTCTTTTTTAATCAATCAATTATCTTCATACACGATATGTCCAATATGGACCTACACTAATGATCCTAAGCCAGCACAACTCAAAAGTGAGATTAAAGTATATTAATTTCTATAATGTGATACATTTTTGATTTTAAGTTAAAAAAATCACTTATATATTCATCACATAAGTAATTCCTCAAATGTACAAATAATGTTTTGTTTTAGAGTTTTCATAACACGTTAGTTTAATTAGTTTATTCATTGAACAAATACCTTATATGTTTATTTAAAAAACATGAAAACAATTACCTATTCATGAGAAAGAAACATTAACACAGAAAGAAACATAAACATAACGTGTGTTAATGTTTCTTTCATAACTTTATTAGTTTTTATCTCTAATGAGCATTAACTAATAATATTAATAATAAAAAATAAAAATAAATATTTTATAATTATGATCTCATTATAACTATTTTTACAAACTATAAATTATTCTTTCAACATTATTTTTATAATTTATTGATAATTATATTATTTATAAAAAAAAATTTTAAGATAAAAATTATTTTAAATTAATAATTACATATATAAAATATTAAATATGTATATAATAAAGAATTAATTTATTATCTATTAATACATACATTAACACAAATTTACTAAAAAATCTTTTGATATTTGTAGCCAAAAGTTAGATTCAATCTAGTACCACTTATTAGTAGACATTAATGATACAAGTTCATAATTACCTATAAAAAAGTTAAAAGAAAAGACATAAAAGTGAAAGGAAAAAATTTAATAAATAAAAGACTTGAACTTAATTGGTACTTAATTAGGCTGCCTATGTATTCACTTAGAATTCAAAATCAATGTTCATATAGTACTTTTATCTTTGTTTGATGAACTACCTTACCTTTGGCCTATTAGTTTACATGTTACATTTTCTCGCTAGTTCTCTTACCTTAGGTTTATGAAACATGACCGTGAAATCTCAAATCTTTTCTTATTTTCTACGGGGAAAGAGAAAGAGAGAAGATTGAGAAAGATACGAGAGGAGACTTATTTTATGTTTTTTTTTTTTGGGTTTCGTTATATTTATCTTTTGCCAGAAGGTTTTGACATCAACTGGTTCCGCGATATTTTTAGCGTCGTGAGTGACTTTTTTCGCCCAACCTGTCACTGGATGTAGTATCTAGTACATATTTAGCAAAATGCGTTGGGGTTGCACATGGATGTTCCTAAAATTGGTCGTTCTTGATCAAAACTAATTGCAAAAATTTATAAAGGTAAACTATATTACTATAAAATACAATGTATCAAGAAATGAATATTGGCGACTAATAAAACTAATTGCAAATATTTTTTAAAAAAGTTTTAAAAAATAAAATGTACGTGTTAAGAAATTATTTTATTTAATTATTAAATTTTTAATTATAAATAAAAAAATTATATTTAAAATTTAAATCATATAATATTATATTTTATTTTTTTTTTGTCTAAAAATATATTGAGATTAAAAATATGAATAAAATAAAAATAAACTCATTATATTTGTAAAAAAATTTATAATTAAATGTAAGAATAATATAATTTAAATATAAAATTATTTGATAATAAAAATTTTAATATTATATTAAAAAAATAAAAAAATTAAATTTAAAATTTAAAATATAAATTATATATTATAATTTAATAATAATAATTTTTTTTTTATAAAGACCATTGATAGTAATCTAATGACACATAATATTCATGTAAGAATGAATTTGTCAATAATCAATTCAAATGTCATAGTAAATGCCAAAAAAAAAAAAAAAAAAAAATTAAATTAGCTTTTCTTGTTTTTAAAGCTTACGGAACGCATGCGTGAGAGTCATACTTGGTAAATGTACAGGGGCAGGGTTTGGTTAAAAACTATTTCACCTATAAGTTAAAACTCAGCTCACATTAATTCACAATTATAAATAAGTTAGATTTATTTGTATTTAAAGTATGAATAAATTAAAAATTTATAATTATATGCAAAAAAAAAAATATTTTAAATTGATAATTAATTTATTTATAAAAATTGTGATATTTTAAATTATTAAATAAAATTTAAAATATAAATTATATATTATATTTTAATAAAATTTAAAGTATTTTGGCAATAATTTACAAAATTTTTTTTTTTTTTTTTTTTTTTTTTTTGACCAAAACTGAAAGCAACGAGAGCTTTGCTTACGTGCCAAGCCCGGAGGCTTGACTTCTGCAAGTAATAAGTGTGAGAGCAAAGGTTGCACTTTACCTTTTACCAGCTTACTTTGCGCCTCTGGTTTGCCCTTCATAATCCTAGTGCAACTATCCTGTGATGTATGAAATTTAAAATTCTAGAACTTCACTCTTACCTTTGTTGTGCTTTAAACTTCCGCCAACACTTGAAATTTTTGAATTTGTATAAAATTAAATAACAATTGAAAATTGATTGCATATAAAATTTGTTTTTTTTTTTTTTTCCAAAAATGATGGGGGAGACAAAAGATTAAATGTAATTTTTTTTTATATGAAAAAGGTAAGCAAACAATTTAAAATTTAATTAAAAAAATAAATATTACAATTAGAGAAAATTAAGAGTAATTGAAAGAGAGAGAGAAATTAGTGTGATGAAATAACATGAGGGTACTTTGACTAACTTCCCTTTTTTTCTAATTTTTGGTCTCATTGAAGGTAATGCTTTTGGGGAATCAATTTGATCTATACAATCTATACATCAGTTCACTTGCTTTTATATTCATTTGCAAAAGTAGTTGGATCATATTTGGAAAAAATATCCTTAAATTTCATTGTCCATGGAAGGTAAGCAGTAATTATTCCTGGAAGGTAATCAGTAAAGTCGAACTCATCCCACCATAATTACCGTAGATTCAAAATTGGAGAAGATGAAATAGACAAGATTTAAAATTAAGTGGAAGGATCAATGATGACTCTGACCCATTGTAAATAGTGCTTCTACACGAAAAAGTAAATAATTAATCATTTTAACTTATTATTTATTTTTATTTTTATTATTAAATTTAAATTTATTATAATTAAATTATTTAATTTTAATTTTATTTAATTTAATTATATTAAATAATATTAAATAATTTTTTTAAAATTCACCTCTAAAAAGTATATTTGATGTACCTAATTTCATAATATTTATTTTTATTTAATTAATATCTTAATATATAAAATTATCACTATTCTAATTATATAGTATAATTGTTATAATAATAATTATAAAAAATAAAAAAATATATAAGTTCACTTAAATGTTAATAAAAAAAAAATTAAAAAATATTAAAATATTTTTTTAAAATTTTAATTTTTTTAAAATTATTAAATTTAATTTTGATGATTCATCATGATTATTTTTAAAAATTTTTAATTTTTGAATGTTTTGTGGAGAACTATTTGAGAGAACAAGTATAGAAGTGCAAAAAAAAAAAAAATATAAATATATTTTTGATAAAATTTTCTTTTAATTTTAAAATTTTTAGAATTTTGAAATTCTAAAAAAGAGATAAAATTTTATTAATATTTCAGTAAATTTAGAAATTTTTCATTTTTTCTAATTGTATTCTTTAATTATCTCATTGGATAATTTGAAAGGATCTAAATAAATCTAGTGTATAAAATGTTAAATAAAAAAAATAAATATTGTAGACTTAGTGCCATTTATAACTTTTGGTTTTATTTTGTTAATAGAGTGATTAAATTAATATAAAATTAATTTTAAGTAATTTAATTAAAAAAAATTTAAACTATGTGATGAAATAAAAATAAGTAATACATTTAGTAATAAATGAAATAATTTATCTACTTCTACACTTATGCTATTTATATTTTATTTGTTACATTTTAATTAATTATGCATTAAGTCATTCTCACTTGTAATTAAAACATTATATCGATCTATATTTATTTTTATTTGTAATTATCAAAGTTGAATCAAATACAAAATTTTTGAACATTATTATAATTCTTATAATTCTATTTTTAATGTTTTTACAAGATAATTGTGAAATCCGAACAAAGCAAGTCATTTTCAAGTGTGAAGTAAATTAAAAGGCAATATTTAGCCCCATTGGTAGAGTAGCATTTTGTTGAGGTCAAGCAACAAGCGAATTGAATTATAGCGGAGATTCACGCCAGCAGAAAAAATGGTAACTAACGGAACTGAAGTAGGGACTCCAACTAAAGTTTTTAAAAACTTTGTATAATTAAAATTATTTAATATATAAATAAATCTGAAACTTTAAAAGTTGTGATAAATATATCTCTTTATTTTTAAATAAATATATTTTTTTATTAATAAATACTAACAAATTAGTTTTTTTTTAGACAAATAAAGAAAAATAAAATCTGAGGAATTCTGATATGTTTTTTTTTTTTTTTTTTTTTTTTTTTTTTTAAATGTGTACCTTGCTTGTGTCCTTAAAAATCGGGGTAGTGTAAGAGATGATGTGCCTCAACTTAGGAGCAGTCACTGTCTGGTAAGTTAAACGTCATGTGCCACGCCGCTGGACCCCATCAATGGTTGCACTCACTTGGCACGGCCCTGCAAGTTGTGGCTGAGGTTTGGTTGAACGAAGGACCGTGACATTTAATGAGCACACAACTATCGGACAGGACAGGACAGGACAGGGAATGGAAAGGAATGGGAAATTTCATTTTTTTGTCTGAACACAGTGGTTAGTTATCAGGTGTCAAAAGAAAAAAAAGGATAAAGAAATTCGAAAATATTGCAAAATCAACAAAATACCTCAAATTCTACGTTGATGAGAGATTTGGAAAGACATTTGAGGAGGTAAGAGGCCAACTCGTTTGAAAAAACGGTTAAATTTGAATAATTATATTTATTCAAGTTCAGGTCATTACTATATGATATTGATATTATATTTTATTTTAAAATTTATTCATTCAACAAATTGAGATTAAATATGTTAAAAATTTGACCGACTTTGATTTGTTTAGAGTCTTAATCATACACCAACACAAAAGACTAAGTTAATTAGTGAGATTGAAGTCAAGAAGTACTAAGTTCAAGATTGACTTACCAAATATTAATTTTTGGCACTAAACGAGAAGTGCAAAATAAGTAATCCTAAAACGCCCCTTAATGAACAAATTTTTTTTTTTTTTTTTGTGCTAGCAATCTTAGCATTTTTTAAATTATTTGTTCATACAAAGTCTTTTTAATTAATCAACAATGTTATTAGCACCCATTCAACCAATAAAAGTGACCGTTTAGTTGACTTACAATTAACTATCGTCACTTCAAAACTTTGTCAATACAGTTTACAAAACTAATTCTGTAAAAGTGTCATAAATTAGTAAGTAGCTCGTAAAGGAATGATCTATTTATTATGTTTTCTTGACTTTGAAAAAATTAAAAGAATTTATATTTGACATATTATTAATTTTTATATTGGATATATTATGAATAGATGCCGCAAAATTTTATTTAAAATTATTGTTACTTCAATAATAAATTTATTTTATAAAAAAATTAAATTGAAATTGTAGCAGACAAATTTCCTACTAAGCCCCTTAAAGATAACTTGCACGTTACAATGTCTTTTTTTTATTTTTTTAATTAAGAAAAAAAAACTAACATCTTGTACAGTGATGATGCTGATTAATAATTAATTAATTAATTAATGGCAATTCTTAAGCATTTTGGAATTGAAGTCGGAAAAAACAAACAGGGACACATTCCTTCACTCACGTTGTCACGAACACAGTGTTACTGTTGATTAAGATTTGCTGCTTCCCGGAGAGGCAAGCTGAGGCCCACCCCCACCCACTGCCAGAAAACAAAGACCCAATAATAATATACAATAAAAAGATCACTAGAAGTTTGAAATAAATAAATAAATAATAAAATAAAAGCGAGAATCTGTAAAAAGAAAACAGACAAAAGTAAAGTCAGTGGCACACACAGCTCTCATCGAAGCGGCCTCAAACGCCCGCCCATCCATCCATCCATCCATCCATCAAGCCGTACCCAGGAATTAAGGTCGGTCACTCGTTCCGCACACAGCCCTGATCGAAACGGCGTCGTCGGTTAGGGTTTTCGTTAGATGCGGGGAATGGAGGCGGCGAGGATGAAGAAGTACAACAACAACAACAACAACAACAACAACAACAACAACAGCAGCAGCAGCAGCAGCAGGAGGCAAGTGAGTCCAGAGAGAGCCAAAGTGTGGACGGAGAGATCGCCAAAGTACCACCAGCAGAATCGGAATCGGAAGGTTCCGGTGGTTTACTATCTCTGTCGTAACCGCCAGCTCGAGCACCCTCACTTCATCGAAGTTCCTCTCTCTTCCCCCGACTCCCTCTACTTGCGAGGTGCGAGGTTTTCTTTCATTTCCTCTTTCTCTCTTAGCCTTTTTCTTTTTCCTTTCTTAAATTTTTGTTTTGAATTCTGAAATGGAAAAGAAACTAAAAAAAATTGTTTGCGTAGATGTGATTGAGAGGCTTAATGTTTTAAGAGGCAGAGGCATCGCTTCCCTGTATTCCTGGTCCTGTAAGAGGTGAGGTGATCGTTCTCGATCTTTCTATTATTATTATTTTTCTTTTTGTTTACTGTTTTTTTCCAATATATATGCATATGTTTATATGCAGAAGCTACAAGAATGGATTTGTTTGGCACGACCTCTGCGAGGACGACCGTATTCTACCTGCTAATGGAAATGAATACGTTCTCAAAGGTTCCGAACTCTTCCAGGAATCCAATTCTGGTATGCTTATTATCATCGTTTATTTGCATGAATTTCTCTGCTTCGAATTATTTTGCTCAATGGTTAATGGTTGTTTTTCTAAGAAGAATAACTAGGGAAAAGATTGGACCAAGATTTTTTGAGAGCGTAATGGTAGTAAATTTCATCATCTTGACAGATTGTTTGGCTTCCACTGGAACGTTAAAGATGCAAAATCTGAAGCAATTTCCAGAACAAGTGTCCTCTAGAAGTCATTGCGATGAATCCTCATCTTCATCCAGCTTGAATGGGGCAAAGCATACTCAAGAAGATGAACTGTCCCCTCCGGTTCAACGACCTGGGTCATGTGGCATGTCTGTGTCTCTGTCTACTGAGTCTGGTGATGGGAAGAGTTCCTCGTGGAATGGTTCTCTGAGTTTGACAGAGTACAAGGTCTATAAGAGTGATGGATTAGCGCATGCTTCTACACAGACAGAGGAAATTGCAAGCGGGCCTAGATCACGAGAAACTTGTACACGGGGTGTTTCTACTGATGATTGCTTGTTAGAATGTGAACCCAATTTGGAAAGCCAGGCTCCTCATGCAAAAGAAAACTCTGTGATGAGTGAGAATTTGCTTTCTCCTCCTCCATCTACATCTAGTGCATCCTCATCTGGTGGAAAGACTGAAACTTTGGAGTCATTGATTAGAGCTGATGTTAACAAAATTAATAGTTTTAGGATCCTTGAAGAGGAAGAAATTCGGACACCACCTAACATGAGGCTTAAGGCCACCAATCTGTTGATGCAATTGATCTCGTGTGGCTCAATTTCAGTAAAAGATCACAGTTTTGGACTCGTTCCAACTTATAAGCCAAGTTTTACCCATTCAAAATTTCACTCCCCTTTGTTCTCTACTTCAATGATGCTGGGAGAGCTCGACCGTTTCTCTGACAATCCTAGGGTGATGGGCGTGAGGTTAGAGGACAAAGAGTATTTTAGTGGGAGCTTAATTGAGACAAAATTGCTCAAAGAAGAAGGAAATGGACTTGTGTCTCTGAAACGTTCTTCATCCTACAATGCAGACAGGTTAATCTTGGCATCAACTCTATTCTCGGAATCTTCGATTCGGATATGTTGAGATAATTTTTTTTTTGTTTTTGATTGCTTTTACTTCTCTTTTTATGATGTAAAGGATGAGTTATGCCACAAGTTGGAATGGTTTATAGTCGTGCTAGGATTGGGAATATTTTGCTCATCAGAGGATGAAAAGTTGAATTGACACACCTTAGAAACTGCAATTAGTAGTTCACATATGCAAAAGTTGACATGTAGATTGTAACGAATGCTTCATTGGACATCCTAACAAAATTAGTTATATGACTTGTGGACTAAGTGGCAGTGTATAAGAATCTAGTATCTGAATTAATTTGAGCTTAATTTTTGGTTCAGTTGGAATGTTTGAAATGCTTAGTAGTGTCTTCACAAGAGGAAGCATCCATGTCACTTATATTTTCTTGGTTTCTTCTTCTTCTTCTTTGTAGTTTGTTAAAACATGTATTGGAGACATTTTTGAAGTTGTGAGAACATTAATTGACTCTATTTGGCTTGTGAGGCTTCTTTAGACGCTTGACAGGACATTTGCACAATTCTATGTAACATCAGATTGTTGTCTAGTGTTTAGAGGAGACCTTATATGTCACTGTACCACCCATACATTTTAGAAAGTAAAAAGTAGTAAATTTTCACTTACTATTGGGTTTCACCATCTACTAAAAATCTTTTCATATTTCTTTTGTAACTGAAAAAGCTTGTTATTGTGTGTGAATGAAATGCTTCTTTAGCCCATTTTGTACGTTAAAGGCATTAATTTGGTTGGTATCCAAGGCCCAATGCATTTATGGACTAAACATGTTCTGCATAACTGTGAGATCACTGTTGCAGATTGAGTCAGTGCAAGGTTGTCTCTATTTTGTCAGATTGGAATCTTTGTTAGGTGCACAGCCAAACTTTGGTGCAATTTTATTTTAATGGTGGTAGTTGAAGGTTGGATCTTGGAGTTATGGCATGGTCCATAGTTAGGTGTCATTGATTGATTGTCTGTTACCTTTATGATGGGGAAAATTATGTTTCCTGGAATTGGAGCATATGGATGTAATATCCCATCAGATCCTTTGTGAATTTTTGTACTTCACTATTGATGATAGAAATAAATAAATTGCAGGACAAGCAAGGAATTGGATATTGCCGAGGATGATGATGAGTCAGCCTTTGGACCTTCAAAATGCATTCCACGGAAGATAATGGCCTCAATAAGCAGACAGCCTAGAAGTGAATCAATGCGGTCACCTATGTCTGATAATCCCCGAAACTCTTCTGATGGGGGTGATGGTTCGTATTCCATATGCAGCAGTGCATCCAATGGTGGCAGCAAAAGAATCACAGAGCCAAGTAAAAAACAGTCAAGGAAACTTGATTCCTTCAGAGAAGAGAATGAGGGTGAGAAGGTGATCAAAATTGAAGAAAGTTAAGTCCTCCTCCCTATTTAAACAGATTTTAGTCAAATTCTATTCCATATGTAATTAATTTTTCTGCACGTAGCAATTGAAATTAGCTTATCGTCATCCTAACAGGCTTGCTTCAGGAGCTCGGGTTATAATTGAAGCGAAAGCACCTTGTGAACCGGTTGTATGCAGCTCGTAGAGAACATTTTCAAGGCCAGGCAAATTGTAGAGCAGCAGTTTTGGTTCTATTTTGGTAAATCGATGGTTCCCTGTGTAAAAACTAACTGGTCTACAAATTTGATTTGAATTGCAAGTGACCGTGATCTGTTGGCGGGGTTATCTTGTAAATCTGAAATCGTAATGGGGTTTAAAAGGGGCTAGACGTCAGCCATTTGCAGAGACAACACACAAAAGGCATCCTATCGTATGGATCAGAAGAGGTTGTATGTGAGAGAAGATGATGAATCGACTGGACGTGGAATTTTTTGATTAAAAATAAAAAATAAAAAAAAATAATTTCATGTCAAATTTATTTTAATTGAGTGTTAATATTTTACTCCTGTAATAGTGGTTTTGAGATTTGCGAAGATAACGTGCTACGCCACAAAGCTAGTGATGTATGCAGTGCTGTTTCTTCTACAGTTGGCTAAAATGGCACGCTTGTTGACCTGTCGCGGCTAAAAGGAGGCTTGCGCACAAGTTGAAAAGTGTTCTATCTTACCCGAAAAAAAAAGGTCAAACTAGTGCGGAAAAGAAAGCCTAGTGTCTATCGATCCAATCAATTGCTAGCTCGCAGGCCCTTTTTCGAAAAGTTAGAAGGGTCTGCCAAGGGCTGCCAAATAGGATTTTACTTGTTTTTTTTTTTTCTTAACGGAAGTTTACATCTCGTACCTGTAGGGTGGGTGCGGTAACAAACTGTACCTTAACGCACCCTCGGGTAACTGATGACATCTCATTATTAATGAGGTCGAGTCAAGAATAACAAAAAAAAAAAAAAAAAAAATTGTGAAAAGACATATTTAGCCTAAGTTATATGTGTTTCCTCGAAGAAAAGGAAGCGGATGCCGCACCCAAAAAAAAAATCCTTAAGCAGCTTTTGTGAAAACCAGGCGAACTAGCAAACTCTGATGGGTTTTCAAAGTCTCCGATGTCATTCTTAGAAAAAAGGGTTCTGGGTTTTCAAAATTTACAACAATCAAGGTCATCAACTAAAAACCGAGTCGTCAGGCCGTATTTTTGATCTCTAGTCATCTGGGTTAGCGTCCTTGGATATGTCAAGAAACCCATGTCAGGTGGGGAGGGAAACTTTGTCTCCAAATAGTTGATTTGTTTCTTTTTTTTGGCCTACAAATGTGGGTTGGAAGTGAATCATCGTCTCCAAGAAAAGCATATGCGATGGATTCTGTCCCCGTTTTTGCAATGGATAGTCCATATTTGAAGGTCCCTCCTATTCATCAATTGCAATGCTGATCCCCTCTTGATTCTTGTCTATAGGATCCCTCCTAATCTCGCCCCGATTACACGTTGCAGTTCTTTGGGCAATGTTTGAAGTGAAATATGACGCTGGAAGATGCGTTAAAATATTAAATTCAGTCTAATAAAAAGTAATGCAAAACTTCAAACAATTTTAAAACTTCTAGATTATATTAAATATTACAAAACAATGTTAGACAAAACATGAACAGAGAGACTTACGACATCTTCCAGAAGAAAACATTAAAATTAGACCTATAAATTTTATGGAGATTTTTTTGTTCAAAAAAATTATTTTATTTTTACATTTTTTATATCTTATTTATAGATTTGATATATTCAAAATAAACATATTTTTTAATTTTTCGTCATTATTTTTAATTTAATATTATTGTTTAGACTTATTTTTAAATCGAAATAATCTTCTGCACTTACACCTTAATTTTACTATCATTCAATTCAAAAGCACGAATCAACCTCGTTTCCAAGCTACCTTTTGCAACATGACTCACGAGTCTAGCATCATAATACGAGTTTTCAAAGTCTTCCAACACTATTTCGTCTCTGAAACCATTTTCCAGTGCACCAGGGACACTGCGATCACTTTCAGGAATCTCTGTTTTTGCACCCATGTGTTCTTATAGCTACGAGGCTTGAATAGCCTATGACAAACTTTAAATTACATTTCTTAAACCAGTCACTTCGGATTGCTATACCACGTTTCTTCTGTCCCAACACAATTTTTAACGCCGCTTTCAATCATAGTGAGATAGTGAGAAAACGAAACTTTAACAAAATAGTTAAATTTGTTAAGATTCGATCCCAAATTTGATGTAAAAAACTGAATAAAAATAAAAATTTAGGAAGAGAAACGAAGTTGCTAACAAAAGGGACCCTTATTCAAGCCAACCATTTCTTTTCTTCCACATTGTTGTTATACATCATATCGGTATCTTACCCATTACGAACTAAAGCTTTGCTTTTCATCTCTCTCAACGCTACGATCTCTCCCTCCTTCTTCCGGACTCCCTTTCCCTCTCTTCTTCCGAGTTGGCGCCTTTGCTACTTACACGATCTGCCCACTATCCTGCACCTATTGACAATCCACGTTCGAGGTTGAACTCGATCATTCGACCCCGTAAGAGAACAATCATAGCCGCCGTGAGAATAGTATTGCCAAACTAACATCAATTTTATGCTTTAATTAATTTGAGCAGTGGTGTCATTTCATTAAAAGACTCTCTGTACATGTCCATGTAAGGGCTTATTAGTTGATTAGGACTTGGGTATCACCTTTTTTTTTTTTCAAATAAGTCAGGTAAATTTCATTAAGAACCCCACTTTTGTGGCAGTTCTCGTAAAACGTTTTTCTGGTAACACGAGGCTTTTTGGGGTTGCACTAGGTTATACATAAATAGAATGAAAGTAGGCATTTCGATAATTCGATTATATACGTCATTGGCCATGCCAGGTGGGAGATCAACCGGTCGACGTTACATGGCGTGACAGACCATACATAAAACAAACACTGAACTTCATGTACAGATGTCGTTCATCTGTGACAATTAGGCAGAAACTTTCTGCATAAAAGCACCATGCATCCATCGAAGAATTTGCCACGCTTGCAATTACCCCCCCCCCCCCCCAAAAAAAAAAAAAAAAAGAGGAGGTCTCATTTTTCCTTCAGCTTCTTTAATTGTTTTTGGTCCAATATTTGAGCTATCCTATACTCCTACAGAAGAAAAACGAAAAATGATTTAGAGTTGGATATGTGCTTTGGTTTTACACAAATATTTTTTTTTTTTTGTCGAAAAAATACTTTATTTATCGGTTTAAAATTTTATAATTAAATATTTAGATGGTATAATTCAAATAAAAGACTATTTAATTATAATAATTTTAATATTATGTCAAAAAATTATTATAATTTAAAAGTTAACTTATAAATAAAATATAAAACATAAATTATATATTATATTTAATACTTACAATATTTACCATTTAACAAAACTAGTGTCATTTTGGATTGACTAGCACCAACAGTTTATGTCCTTGGGGCTCTAATTTGGATTCTGGCCATTATTTATACTTGCCACATGGTGTGGATTTTGAAGGCAAGAAGCCTAGGCGGCAGAGACTAAACCAATGGCAGAAAGGCATTGCCTTTGCTGAATTCCTTGCCAACGAGATGCCTAAGCAAATAGAGGTAATCAAATCTGGTGAATATAATATGATATATAGTGATATGATCAGAACACAAGCAAATAATCACGAAAAATTAAAATTCTCTGATTTTCTCTTTGCTGATTTATTTGATTTAAAGCAGAGACTCTATACGCGTGGCGCACGAAAATTTTTGGTTGCCGGTCAGCCAGCTGGGGTGCCTTGCATGACGAATGAGCCCCAATGTGACGGATACAAAATGAAGCCTACTTTCAGCAATCAACTTCATTGAGTTATCGAAAAAATTAGAGTAAGAACAAACTGAATTTAAATATTTTTATATAATGACATAAGTTTTGTTATTAAAATTATTTTTTATTATTTATAAATTATATTATAATTATTATTTTATAATTTATTTATTTATTTTGTATTATTTTAATATAATTAAAAAATTTAATTAAATTATTTTAAAAAATAAATTATTTGAATATTTTAAAATATTTTTTTAATTTATTAAATAATTTTAAATTATAAATATATATATATAACGTAAAGGATAAAATATTTTATAAATAACAAAATTATAATATTTTAATATTTGATATTTGATATTTTTTTTTATGAGAGTTATCATATTTTTTATTAAATTCTAAAAGTCTTTTAAAAGATTCAATTCACAGGTCTCAATATCTTATTAATGCTTTTCCTATCATATTAGTTGATTTTCTTATAATGAATAATCAAGTAGATGATTATTTAATATCATTATTTGTTAATGTCATTATTTACATGATGATTTCACAAAATAAGTTGTTGGATTATGATGAAGATCTTAATTTATTTTTTAACATTTGTTCTTGTGATATGGAAGACATCAATTTTTAATTATCAATTTAGGCCAAGTTTTTTCAAGTGAAGGAGTATAACATAGGATATATTATAAATATTATTTTTTATTATTTTATAAATTATATTTTAATTATTATTTTATAGTATTTTGTTATAATTAGCAAATTTAATTAAATTATTTAGAAATGACATATAAATTATTCAATTATTTTAACATATTTTTTTAATTAGTTATTAAATATTTTTTCATTTAACTTAAAGTTTTTTTTTAATTAATTAGATAATTTTAAGTTATAAATATTTATGTAGTGTAAAGACTAAATTTTACAAATAATGGAATTACAATATTTCAATATCTATTTTTTTTTCTTGTGAGAATTGTTATATTTTGTGATGGATTTCACAAACCTTTTAAAAGGTTTAATCAAGTGTTAGCCCTTTGATATAGTTATTTTTCTGCATTTCTATTTTGTGTTACATAAACACTAGCAAGCTTGCAACAAATATTTTCAAGCCCCCCATTTGTTTATTTAATGTATGCAGATGGTTTTTTTTTTTTTTTTTGAATTTTAAATTGTTTGTTATGTTATTTATAAATCACATAAATGGGGTTTTAATTTAAAGTATAACAAACATTTTTTTTTTTTGTCATGTAGGCATAAATAACTAATATCATAAAACCTTGTTACATGGTCAATATGCAAAGCCTTATACTAGTATGCTTTGAAAATGCCCTAATATGCCTTAATACAAATGCATACATTAAATTTGAAAAACAACACTTAATTAAAGTTGTGCACTTCTTGATAATGAAGATTTGCATGGATGACTCCTCTATATGCTTTCCGACAACTTTGATTAAGTTGGTACAATCCTAATAAACTAAACTCTTATTTTGATATGTCATTTTGCTCACTTACAGTTGTCGTAATAGTTTTATCTTTTCTTTGAATGCCACTATATATGTGGGTGTAATTTTAAATTAGAAAGGAGCCTAAATACATATACTAGCTTATAATAGGAAAGGATGAATTTTCATCAATGTTCATTCCTCATGCTAAACTTAGCTTATGAAGCATGAACATATGCTTATGGGGTTCAATTGATTATGTAACATACTTGCAATTGTGTGGAAAACTTTTATCGATGTAACAATATAGGTTTTATATAAAAAAAAAATAACAAAACTTTAAAAACAATGTGATAACAATAAAAAAAAGTCAATTAATCACATTTCATTTGGTCTCATAAATAAATAATTTCAAATCTTATGGTAATCTAATGACCACCTTCATAAAGTTGAACAATAATGTAAATGATAAGATTGTAAATAAAAAGAAGTATAGAAGTATGATTAATAATCTTTTTTATCTTAATGCTAGTATATCAAACTTGATGTTTATTATTCATTTATGTGAAAGATTTTAATTTAGGTCAAAAGAGTTACATCTAGTTATCCTTAAGAGAGTGTTTAGGTATTTGAAGAGAACTACAAGTTTAAGACTATAATATCATAAGGGATTGGCCTTTACTTAGTTGGTCACTCAAACTTAAATTTTGTAGGAGATAAAACTAAGAAAAACAATATCACAAGTACATGTTGATTCCTTGACCAAGCCTTAATCTTAGGGTATAATGGAAAATAAAGTTTATTTGCCCTTCCTACAGTTGAAGTAGAGCATATGGCAGCATGAACTTGTTGTACTTAATTACATAATATGAAATAGATATTAGAAGACTTTAAATT
The DNA here is from genome assembly GCA_037832345.1 of Rhizophora mangle. Classification (NCBI taxonomy): domain Eukaryota; kingdom Viridiplantae; phylum Streptophyta; class Magnoliopsida; order Malpighiales; family Rhizophoraceae; genus Rhizophora; species Rhizophora mangle. Next base: position 252,708 of record JBAPLJ010001955.1, on the reverse strand, counting down.
GCATTATTATCATGTGTTTATTAAGTGTGATAATATAAGTACAATTAATATAACCAAAAACCTCATACACAATACCTAGACTTAACATATTGACTTTAAGTACTATTTTAATATGTATCATGTGTTTAAGAAAGATTTGTCCTTAGAGCATATGAACACTAAAAATTAATTGACTAATATCTCTATGAAACTCTTAAGTGAGGAAGGGTTTGTGATTATTAGAGAGAAATTGTGTATGGCTGAATTAGAATGATCTTTTAATTATGTGATTATTGTGATTTTATATGCTTTTGTAGCATGATTATAAGCATTTACAAGTTTGATATTTATGTTACATGATGATTTAGACATTTTTGTGCTTAAAAAATGAAAATTAGTTTTTTTTTTTTATCCAAGAGGGATTGGTTGATTGGACTGAAGCATAGGTTGCCCAATGTGAGCAATCGATTCATTGTTTACATTGGCTAATTAATGTTAATTCAAAAACAACTCTAATTAATTTTTCTTTTTTCAGATTTAAAAATCTTTGTTTTTCAAAATTTCCATTCCTATTTCAAAATCCTTATTAAAATCATTGTAATCAACTTTTAAAAGTATCAATTTCTCAAACCCATCAACAATGACACTTAAATTGACATTTACATTGAAGAAAGAGAAGCCTGATGCAAAGAGATGAGCTTCAATCTTTATAAGAATGTGTAGCACTGTCATTGTTCCCTTTCTCTCTTTCCCATTACTAGTGACCTTGACACCATGGCTAAGAGTCATATTAAGTACATGCAATCACCAATGTCATCTAGATCTTTATCTCTATTGGTTCTTCTTCCTTTTCACCTTTTATTGAGTCTTTAAAAAGAGACCAAAATCAACCATCAATCAAAAAAATTAAACTTATGCCAAAAAGCAGAATGAGTTAAAAACTAAAGAATGTAAGGTTAACACCATCCTTATTAGAGACATCCTTAATGCCCTCATCATCACTACCCACAACTTGACTATTGGATCCATCACCATGAATGACAATCACACAAGGTCAATCTTCTTCCTAACTATATAATTTATCAAAGTTATATAGTTTTTATTTTAAAACTTCTCAAATTAAGGATGACTTTTATAAGTTTAAGAAAAGAATAATGTGTCCTAACATACCATTCAACATAAATTATTTTGTTAAGTTTGAAAGTAATGGCTTTTTAGATGAATTTTCATTTTAAAATTGGATTAGATTCATCACTTTTAAATGTGATTTTTACACTGAGATAATGAAATATTTCCATGTAAAGATGAAAGTGAACGAGAGTTGCATTGTGATTACTTCATATATGTAATCACCCCACTAGTGATTGTAAATCACTTGAATTTGTCATTGGAAGGTTGTTATGTTGACTAGATTGATTCATGAAATTTGGACAAGTTTAATGCTCAGGAGCAAATGGAAACTATGTTTGAAGGGTAAGCTAAGCTTTGTAAAAAAAGTGGCAACATTAAGAAGCCTTTAATAGTGTCTTCCTTGCCAATCAAGTTGATAATTTAAAGGATTGTGGCATGCAACATTAATCTTTGAAGTAACCATTACAAATACTTGATCTTCCCTAACATGTGCCTTCTAACTTAATTGGTAAAGAATAAAAATTTAGTTTGTTAAAACATATGATGAAAGTAATTAAGAAATCTTTAAAGTAAATATTCAAAAAGTTCCCATATGGCATGTATCTAAGTTATTTACTTTAGAAGCCTCTTCTCATGTTAGCTTAGGTCAATTCATTAGTTACACTAAAATAGATGAATTTAGTACAAAGCAATGGAAAGTGGTCTACACCTTTAAGAAAATAAAGATCAAGACCAAACCTATTTAGTATAGTGCCAATATTGGTAAATTCATCATCTCTTCCCCAACCTCCACCAATGTTGATATGTCTTCCTTGACTGATGAAGATGAAGAGTTCAAAAAGAATGTGAATATATTCAAGGATGATGTAAATGACATTTATGTAGAGTTACAAGACTTCATGAAGGAATCTTAAGAGAGTTTTGCCTCCATTCTTAGACAACGAAGAAAAAAGGACCATTAAATGGAAGCTCTAAGAAAAAGGAAGCCATGATGTCTTGGTTATGTTCATTTTTTTTTTGTTTTTTGTTTTTTAATGATTCTAAAAGGAGAAAGAGATGATTGATGACTTTATGGATACCCTTTTCATCATTACCTTTTGTAATAATGGATATTTGCTACTTTTTTTTTCTTTTAGATGACTATATATAATTGGTACTTGGTTATTTTATGCTTTGATTGAATGTTTGCATTGATCCTTGCTTGTGCTTATTAATTGATCATGATATCTAGTTTAGCCTTGATATTTGTGCTTTGAATACTTAGTTATTGCTTTGATTACATCACTAAGAAAAAGAATATATATTTTGGGAGAGCTATTGCATTTTGTTACCCATCAATCAATTATAGTTGTTATCATTAAAAAAAAAAAAAGAGAGATTATTAAGATTGTTAAGTTTAGTGAGATTATGTGATATATTTTATTTTTCTATATTTTGATGTATCCCCTATGCTTGATTGATATCATTAGTTACTAAATAAGAATAAAGCTTATTTGAATAATTATTATTTGATTTAAGTTTGCTATTGTAAGATCTTTGAAATTCAAATTTGAATTATGCTAATAATTATGCAAAGGTCTTATTTTTTATCAAATTTGTATTTTTTAAAAAATATTACAAAGATCTTGAAAAAAGATGGAAAGAATTGAGAAGATTCAAAATTACTAGAAATTTATGATTGGTCAATTTATGGTATCAACCAGATAACTAATAGAAATAAAAAAATTGAGTTAGTTGACCAAACTAATTCTTATAATCACTCGGACACCAAAGAAGTTACAAAAAAAATAGTTATAAAAAATTTAGATCGGTTAACTGGACCATTGCCTGCAATCAACTGAATATCTAGAAAGTTGTGAAGTCAAAAGTTACAAAGATCTTAGACTGATTAACCCAGCTAATAACTATAGTTGGTTAGAGGTAGTTGAAAAACTGAAAGTTTCAACGTTGTAAAAGTTATAGAGAATTTAAGTCAATTAACCTAATTAGTTATTTTAATCGATCGGTGAAATTAGAGTTGAAAGTGATGAAGCTAAAAAAATTACAAAAATTTTGAGTTAGTTGACCAGTATAAGTGTTATGGTCAACCATTGTCTCAATGGTAAAGTTTTTATATTTTTAGAATTAATTTTCTTTATTGAAAAATCTCAAATTTAATTGACGTGTTTTATTTTATTTTTTGTTTATAATATAGTTGAGAAATTCTTTCATAACAAAACTTAGAAAAGTTATTCATTGTATATATCTAGTGAAAAGAGAAATAATCAAAAATGATAATTCAAGAGCAAAAGTTCTAAAAAAAAGTTGATATTGAAAAAAAAAAAAAAAGCTACTTTAGTGAAAAGCAATAGAATGAGTTTATGATTCTTTTAATTCTCGAAGAATTATTATATTTTTGTGAAAATTTTATAAAAGTTTTGTTATAACTAAAGTTAAGGTGACTTAATGCAAAAAAAAATTCCTTTATTATGTGAAAAAAAAAGAAAAAGTTAGTAAAATTAAAATTTTAAAAGACAAACCTTAAAAAAAAAAAATATAGGCTATTAGTTTGAATCAAATTATTATATATACTTTATTTTTTTTTTTTTTATTTTAATTAATTATATTATTTATTTATTTATTTATTTATTTTTATTTATTTATTTTTTTTTTTAAAGTTAAGATTAAGTGTAAATTAAATGATTAAATTAAATAAATTCTATTCATTTTCATTTTAATAGTGTTTCTAATTAAATTATATTTCTTAAATGTCTAAAAATAAATTTAAGAAAATAAAATTGTTACACATTATTGACAGCTTGAATTTTTTTTTTTTTTTTGTAATCATGTGTTTGATTCTAATAGTTAATAATTATGTTTTGTTATATGTAAAAGTGAAAGGGAGAACTTTCAACTGGACAATTAAGTATGATGACCTCGACTATCTCTTCTTAGTGTTTTTTTTTTTTTTTTTAAAGGTTGACCTCAATTTTTTTTTTTTAAGTTCTTTGGATGTTTCATATATTATTTCAGATTGTTTATTTGAAGTTGCTTCTTATGAAATTAATTAAAGTTAGCTTTGAAAGTACTTTGTCCTGTTACCAAAAACAAATTTTGTTTCGTTATAAAGCGTTTTGCTTTATGGTATGCAAACACAAGGGTCATTGAGGCCGATGAAGATATATATAGTTATTAAAACTTTTATCAAGTAATAAATTATATAATAAAAATAATTTTTTTAAAATTTTTATAAATTTTATATTCTCTTCCTAAAACTAATACCAATTTAAGTTTTTAATCAATAAAATATTCCTGAGAGATAGAGTGATAAAAATATTCTTGTTAGTTAATCTGTGATATGAAGAACCGTCCTATATAATGTAATAATACAGTTAAAAATAAAATAAAAAAAAGAACTATTTTAGTAAATTTAATTGATGTTTTTAGATAATGTACCACTCAACATTACATATTAACGACTAAACGGCAACATAATGTAAAATGTGTGCCAAAAGATTGTTAATTTTTAAGGTATTCACAAGAAGAACGATTGTTTTCTTTCCTTTCAAAAGATTCGAATTACCTTCATAACCCAAAAAAATAAAAACTGAAAATGAATAGGTTGCATAAAAATTGAAAAAAAAAAAAAAAAAAAAAAAAGAAATGGTCAATAATACCTTTCCTTCGGTTATCTATTTTAAGGCACATCCGCTTTAAATTTTTCAAAAGAAAAATCCAGTCTTTGTCATTGCCACCCCGCCTTGACTTTTCTTCTGTTTCTGCAGTTAGAAAACTCAAGTCTTTGTCATTGCAAACTGTCATGAGTTAGGAAAATGTCTGTTTTCTGACAGAACCGGAGCATTCTTTTGTAGGACAGTTCATGAATTGCTCTCTCTGTGCCACCCTCCATTAAGGGATACATCTGCTCTGGTTGGCCCGGGGCCAAAGATGCAGCACAATGTCACGATTTGCTTCCCTCCGTTTCCCAAGACCAATTCGAGGGGCGTGATCATTGAAAGAGCTGAGTTCATAAAGGCTGACTTGCCGCTTCTGGAATTGCAGTTGTGGCTCATTCTCTTTCTCGGCCATGCACTTCATTTCTTCCTCAAGGGTGTTAACATCTCTTTCTTTGTCTCGCAAGTTCGTGCACGTGAGTGCAATGCACTTCTTAATCCTTCTTACTTTTGTTCCTTTTTGGATCATTGGATGCTCGTTGGTCAGGATGAGCTTGCACAATATGGGATAATTCAAACAACGATTAAGCTTTTCCGAGTTCCAAAAAGCAAGCTTAATTGAACCCAAATACAAAAGGGAAGGCCTTTCTTTTAGACTGCTAATTCATAGCCAAGTCATTCAACCGGCACACCAATAACAAAAGAGATACGTAAGCACTCAAACCCAATAAAAGGATCTATTTATGAATGGGAATTGGCATAGGAGAGTTCCTTGTACCTTGTCCTCCTTTTCATGTCATTGATCCTTTTATTCACATAATGGCTGGCCAATATCAAATTCCCAAGCATATGTATCTGACATTCAAGTCTTACATAAAAAGAAAGTCATTTCATTTGTCATCATTGCTAGTAGGTCTTATACTTATAATGAAAAAAGAAGTTACTATTAAATTGTACATGGTTTGATAAGGGTTTGCACACATATTAATTGCAATCTATTCATACATAATGGTTGCCTTTTTTCTGGTGGTGATCTTCATTCTTCGCCCTTCGATGTCTTGGGTGATTAGAAGGACTCATGCAGAATCCCGTCGGCTCTTCATGTATCTACTCTATCATGGGAATCGCCTTCGTCTCTCTAATTTACTTCAGGTTATTCCACAAGGGGCAATATCTAGGCCCTTTGATCTTCGGCCTGGTGGTTCTGGCCGGACCGCCATTAGGCTTCTCTATAGTGGATAAGTTTGAGGTTGTTGTGTCGTCAGTGCTCCTACCAATCTATGTTGCTGAATCAATGATGCAGGCGGATTTGAGGCTCATAATGCTCCTTTTTTTGGCAGCTGCAAAATTCATGGGTATGATGTTCCTGGTAATGTCTTTTAAATTGTTAGCATGTTTCATACCTTCAATTTTCTGCAAGATTCCAGGGATTGATGCTCTGGTACTGCAAAGGCATCGTTGAGATAGCTATTTCTGGTACTTTCTTGGGCCTAAAGGAATTTCCATAATTTCATCCTTACTAGAAATTCAAATTTCAAAAGTTTGGCTATTGAACAGAACTACAATATATCTAGCCAACATGGTTTCCCTTTGGGCATCTGGGCCTTTTCTTTCGATTGAATTGCTGATGATATCTGAGTCGTCATTCGCTACATTAAGTTTGTACATTTTAATTATTGTAATCTTTGTTCCAATCCTTGTCAAATGCCTCTACGATCCTTCCAGGAAATATGCAGGCTATCAGGCAAGGAGCCTTATCAGCATCAAGCCTAATGAGGAGTTTCAGATTCTCAAGTGTATTCACAGGACTGACAATGTAAGCTGTGCCACTAAACTGCTTAATGTCTCATGCCCCACCACAGAGAGTCCTTTGGTTGTGTATGCTCTTCACCTCATCGAGATGGTAGGCTGAACCACGCCAGTCTTCTTAACCCACCACAAGCAGAAACAAAATTATAACATCTCTGAACAAGTTGTTTTATGCTTCAGAAAGTATGAGAGAGGCAACCTGGGTGTTGTGTCAGCTTATAACTTCACAGCAATATCTCTGCATAATCTCATGTACGAGTACATATGCAATCTTGCATTTCAGAAAACATCCCTCATACTGATCCCCTTCCACTGGAGATGATTGATTGATGGAAGCGTGTTACATGATGTCTCAAAGGTGAAGATGACTGAGGTGACATGGCAGAGGATACTCTGCTGGACTCCCAAGAGACAAGAGATCTTCAGGAAAACACGGTTTGTGAAGACTATGTATTCTACCTAGAGCATAAGGTGAGTGCTGGGCCAATGACCAACGCAATAATTCAGTCCATGGCAGAAGAATATGTCTTTTTATAGTTGGGAGAAGAAAGAGCGTAGGGTGCCCTCAAACAACAGGTCTATCTGATTGGAGTGAAATTCCAGAGCTGGGGGTGATAGGAGACCTGCTTGCACCTGCTTGCCTCCAAGGATTTTGACATACAAGGATGTGTACTAGCTATGCAGAAACAAGTACAAATGAAGTAACTATGAATGGGAGAGAAAAAAAACCACAAATGTACAGATGTTTTAAGGTTTAGATGACCCCTGCATTTTTTATTTTGTTTATTGAACCAGCATGTTCAATTGTTTTCTTTTGTATCACACAGCTTACTTGCATGCTTGGATCAGTATTTATTTCATATACCTGACAGGACAATTTGTGGATTGATGTTGCATTCACCTCACATCAGTCTTGCTTTTTCAGCTTATTAATATTGGTTGCGATTTTCACCTAACACCAAAATAAGTGTTACTTCGCCTATCTATGTTGTATTTGTATAGTTGGGAAATCGGAATTAGCACTTGGACGTTATGAACGGTGAGGAGATAACAACCGTCTATTTTTGACAGTTGTATATATTTAGAAGAATATTTTCCCAGTTTCTCAGATGTAACTAACTAAACTTGCAACTGTCACGGCAGGCATCTTCTTAACTTTCATTTTGTATCCCTTTCTGAGCTGCTGGATCGCCTGGCATGCTTCTTCGTTTTTCAATCCAAAAAACTCTTAATTGATGCTGTGAAGAAGTGTTATAAATATATATACATATATGCGTGTATATGGATCTGAAGACTCTGAATCAGCCAAAGCTGCACAATGTCACGATTTGTTTCCCTTTAATCCCAAAGATCTATTCACGGGGCCTAATTCTTGAGAAAGCATCCGGGTTCTTGGAGGCAGCCTTGCCGATTCTGGAACTTCAGATAACTCTCATTTTCTTCCTCAGCCAAGCATTCCATTTCTTCCTCAAGCGCTTCGGGATCACTACTTTTGTCTCACAAGTTCTTGTATGTAAATTTCCGGGCACTAGCTAATTCTATATAATTGACCATGATGATTCTTTTTTTATTTTGTGCATGTATTGATGGAATTTAATTCATTAATTTTGAAACAGTCTGGCCTTATCCTTGGTCCTACATGTCTGGGACGACCTGATGTAATGGGAAATTCGCTGTTTACTCGTGAAAGCCAAGATGTGCTACAAGAAGCATCATCATTTGGATTTTCGTTGTTTATGTTTCTTGTTGGTGTGAAGATGGATTTAGGAATGATACCCAATACAGGAAAAAGGGTTTTGCTCATTGCCTTGATATCCTATGTGTTGCCTTTATTCTTTGGTTTGATCTTTGGAATGGTCTATGCCAGAGATGCTAGAACCGTGGACTTTATACTTATGCAATCGGTCACTTCCTTTCCGGTCATTTCCAACCTCATGAGTGAGCTGAAACTCACAAACACGGAACTTGGTCGCCTAGGCCTATCTTCAGCATTAGTTGGTGACATGGTGAGTTTGTCAGTTGTTATTTCCAGTTCCATAATGACGAGGTATTCAGCCACACGATCCAAAAGGAATGGAACAGCAGCAGTTAGCTATCTTCTGGTTCTCGTGTTGGTTTTCCGGCCCTTGATGCTTCGGGTGGTTAAAAGGATTCCTCCAGGGATGTCCGTCAGCTCCGGCTGTGTTTTCAGTGTTGTGGGAATTGCCTTGGCCTCACAAGCGTATTTCAAGATGTTTATTGGTGCTCAGTCCCTCGGACCATTCCTCATCGGCTTAGCTGTCCCTCATGGACCCCCACTAGGATCTGCTTTCGTAGACAGGCTTGAGGCTGTCGTTTCAGCAATCTTCGTGCCTCTAGTCGTTGCCATATCAATGATGCGGACCGATCTAAAGCTCATCCTAACAGATTTTTGGGTTATTAAAGAATTTATGTTAGGCATGTTCCTGATTATGACCGTTAAATTGGCAGTATGTTTGGCCGCTCCATTGTTCTGCAAGCTTCCAAGAACTGATGCTCTGGTGCTGTCCCTAATCATGAGTTGCAAAGGAATTGTTGAGCTAGCCTCCTACACTGCAATCAGAGATAAAGCGGTATATACTCCTCTAGTATGTTATAACAACATCTAACTTCCCTTTCCCCTTTTCTATCCTTTTCAGTAATGTGATTCATTAAATTGCAGTTGATACCTGAAGGGATGTATGCTACATCCCTATTGGGCCTTCTGATTAACGCAACCATAAACCCAATCCTCGTGAAATGGCTCTATGATCCTTCCTGTAAGTATGCATGCTACCAGGCAAGGAGTATTACTAGTTTAAAGCCTTTAGATCCGTTGCAGATTCTTGCCTGCATTCACAAGGCCGAAAATGTAACTCATGTCCTTAAACTGCTGGACATCTCACATCCCACTCGAGAGAGCCCCATCAATGTATATGTGCTTCACCTCATCGAGCTAATTGGTCAAGCCACCCCTGTCTTCATCACCCACCAGAAGCAGAAACCCTCTACTCACATATCTCAAAATGTCATCTCATCCTTCAACAGCTATGAGAGAAGCAACTGGGGACTTGTGTCGGTCCATAACTTTACAGCAATCTCTCCATACAAGCTGATGTATGAGGATATATGTGCTCTCGCCCTTGCAAAGCTCACATCCCTTATACTAATACCATTCCATCGAAAGTGGTCTATCGATGGAAGCATTGAATCTGAAGACAGGAAGTTAAGGGCCCTCAATTGTAGAGTCCTTGAAAGAGCTCCTTGCTCTGTGGGGATCTTTCTTGACCATGGCAAGATCATCCGTCAAGGCTCAAAACGAAAATCAGAATCATCTGTTACTGTATGCATGCTATTCTTTGGTGGTAGGGATGATTGTGAGGCGTTAAGCTTAGCCAAACGCATGGTCAATGATCCAGGAGTGAGCCTCACGGTCGTCCACTTTCTACCTCGTGGTGTCAAAGGTGAACAGTTCTCTAGTGAGTTGGACGAGGATAGCCTGCTTGACTCCCAGGAGTTGAGAGATGTTGAAGAAAAAACCATTTCCAATAAATTTGTATACTACTTGAAGCATAAGGTGAGTGGTGGACCTCAGACAGCAAAGTTAATCCGTTCCATGGCAGCAAAATATAACCTTTTCATAGTTGGGAGACGGAGTGGCATAGAATGTCCTCAAACAATAGGTTTATCTGACTGGAGTGAATTTCCAGAGCTAGGGGTCATTGGAGACCTGCTTGCTTCCAAGGATTTCAATATAAATGCATCTGTATTGGTTGTGCAGGAGCAGGTACAAATGAAGTAGCGAGAATCAGTGCAGAGAAGCAGCTGTCATGGTTTAGCTGCTAGCTATCAAAGTTCAGCTTGAGTAGAGCTTTAGCAGTAATAGGTCATTGTTTGCTTGGCTAGAAATGCACAAGGATCAAAGCAAACATAACATTCATAGAAAATTTATACCATTTGTCGTTCTTGTTGCTGTTATGTACAGAATTGTTCTAAAAAAACTTTGTAATCTGCCAAAGGAAACAAGATCGTGAATTGCATGCTCCTAACAGTTTCAAGGGCTACATGGTGGCCATGGGTTTTATTTTCCTTTTCCCTGAAAGGCAAAAGATTTTTCTGTCTTTCGTATGTGGAATCTTAACAAAGCTGCATCATGAGAAATACCAAACTTATGCCTATTTAACTTCAATTGTCCTTGCCAACTAACTGACTGAGAATTTCACATAGATCAAGTTCAGCATATGGTGCTTGTTAACACTGCCTATCCTGCAAAGATGCTCATCATTTTGCATACAAGCAAATGATACATTTTAATAATCAATGGTATTAGAAGAATCAATTTGTCTAGCAATCAAACTTGCAGCAGTAATAGGCAAGAGGAGTGTAATTACAGGCTTCGGAATAGTGGACAATGCAGAGTCAACGTTGATTATATCCTTTATCTAATTGAAATACTAACATTTTAAAAAGATTGAATTACACTAAAAAATTCTTGTGTTGATGCACATAATTGATTAGATATAATTGAGTTGGGTGATGAATATTTTTTTTGAGTATTCCCATAGAAAAGGAATATTATTTGGTATTATAATTCATATATATTTATTATGTCAAGTATGAGTATATGTGAATTAATTTGAATTGGTTTAACATATATATTTAAATTAAATTATTAATGGTAGTTTGAAAATTTATAAAATTTTAATTAAATTGATATAAAAGTGAAATTAATTAAATTATTATTAATAATAATGAGTTAAATTTGATTAATTTTTTTGATTTAAACTGTATTTATTAAAATAAATAAATTTTTTAAGATTTAAATAATATAAAAAAAAATATATGAATAATATAAATAAGATTTTATTGTAAATAAATAATCTATTATCAATAATTGTAAACCATCTTTTCAATTATTGATTTAAACATTATTTATAAAGTTAAATTAATTAAATTAAATAAGATTAGAATTTTTAAATAAGAATTTAGAATGAGCTAGAAAAATCACTCTAAGTTTCCAAATAATAAAATATCTAGCCTAATAAGGTAGAATATCTAATTAATAATAATATGCTAGATTATCATAATTTCAAAATATTAATAAATCATGCAAAATATGTATTCCTTTCTCTTGTCCATCATCATTCTTGTCTTGTTGAAAAGAATTTGTTCTCAAATTTTAAAGTGCTAGAGAATGAAAAAGAAGGGGCTTTGCTTGAGAGAATTTGTCTGAAAACGGAAATGACAACAACATAAACTTCACGAATTTTACTTGATAAATTGAAAACTGAAACTCGAGAAAAATGACAAAACCAACAAATTCCATGTTTTGTGCAACATCGTTGCTCACATTTGACTCGGATTTTCCTTCATTGACCAAAACTAATGTTAAAATTGGAGTAGCGGCAGTGTTGTTATCTATTAGATCAACTTATGCGAACAAATTCACCTCAACTGTGATCTCCTTGCCAACTTGAACATTTTGTGTAGGCATATGCACATCGATTATTGTCAACTATGGTGTTTCCGACATGTCTTTAGCAGCATTGAAAGAATCATTAGATTTCAATTGTAGAACTTTAGTATTCACGGCTTGCAACCAAACACCTTTAAGTAATCTTAAGAAACATTTGTTCCATACCAAACCTTGTTAAGAACTACACCATTTAAAAGATTAAAAGGAGAAAGATTGATAAAATCGACCATAGTCATCACTGCTTCATCCCAAAATGTCTTGGGTAGTTTTAGATTAGAAATCATAGAATCAATCTTCTCACATATTGTTCTATTAATTATCATTGCTATTCCATTGTACTATAAGGTCTTAATTGATGTCTTCTCAAACTTGACATTATGAGTTGTATAGTGCTGTTCAAACAATCCCTTGTACTCATCTTCAACTTTTTTCCAACTTCTCTTTCAACATTAGCTTAGAATTCCTTGAACACATCAAGTACATAGTCATTGTTCTGCAATAAGAAAACCTAAACTCTCTAGAGCGGGTCATCAACAAAAGTCACAAAATAAGAAGTACTACTAAAGTTCTTTTTTTAAGTATATAACATACATCAATATGTGTTAAATCAAGCACGCTTGCTTTCTTAATGGGAGGAACTTTTGAAAACTAACTTTGTGTAGTTTCTTAGGTAAACAAGTGTATGTTTTAAGTGGCATACCTGTCGTGTTTGGAACAAGTTGTTTCTTAAGGAGAATTTGGAGAGATTTCTCACTGAGTTGAACCTGTCTTTTAGGCTGGAGCTCTATAAAAACAACTGTATTTGCTTCATATTTCATTTGTCTAGCTTACGTCTTCTCATACTTCTTCTTGTAGCCAAATTCTCAGCCTCAAATTTAAATGAACCTTGCTTCTTTTGTTTAAAGTTTTTGTTGAGTAGCCTGTCTTTTACCCTTCTGGAGCAAAATTACAGAGCGATATTACATATGTATCCCAACTCTGTAGTAAGGAGCTCAACAAAATCAGTGTTTACGACTCTTTTTTTAAATGTCTTGGTTATCTTTTATAGAGAATCTTTTGAAAGTTGTTCAAATACTCAATCAAACTGAGCTCATTGCGATACTTCTAAAATTAACCAATCTTATAATCACGACCTCTTTTTTTGTGCCTTTTTTCGTGCTAATACAAGTTCTCAACTTCTATTAAATAATATAAGGGGGCCTCTACATCATTGGCCATAAAAGATGGAATGCCACTCCGATTGATCCACTGTCTGATCAAAGCAACTGTTTTTCTATTCATCTTTCGTCAATCTTCTTTCTTTGCACTATTCGGCTTAACCCTTTATTCTTAATGTTCTCCCTATGGAGTAATTTGAAGAAATAAATTTAAATCTTGTTGCCATTACTTCTTTTGTTATTCATCTTGGTTACACAAGAATAATACCCAGGTATCGTTCATCTGCTGGTTCTAGTCAACAGAAGTAGTCAACTAAACAAGCGTCGTTGTTTCTGGTTACCCTACCAAACCACTTGTTGAAGTCGAGGATGCGCGCCGACGACAGCGAAGAGTAGAGTCGAGGTGGAAATCGTCGGCAAAGGCTTGTGGTGGACAGCTGGCGGCTCACGAATCGAGGAAATGGTGGACAAACCGTTGGACGATGAGGTTGAGCAATGATCTTGACGTGTCAAGGACGGAGGAAGAGCAGATTGGAGGTCGACGCTTCATTTCATAAACGAGTGGTGGCAGCGCAAGCGGCAGATTAGTAGTGGCGCAACTCAAAAGCAATAGATTCTTGGCAGTCTTTCACGGCCTTTTCGTGGCGTATGGGATACTAGAAAAGTGTAGATCGGTGCACGGAGGTTCTGGTGAAGGTGGTTCACATGTGGAGGTAGTGATGGTTGCCAGCGGTAGCGCGCGTGAAGCCGCGATGACGGTCATCCGAGGAGGCAAACACGACAATTTTTTGTATGGATTTTGGATCAAAATTTTCTCTGATATCAAAATTGGTGTAGGCCGATTTTAAAGAATTAATGAAAAATAAAGAATAATTGTGAAAATCACGAACGTGCAACAGTCCGCCCTCGAAAACAAGAGAATCAGCACTTATTTAAAAATTATTATTATTATTAATTATAAAAAAATTTATTATTATTAATTATTAATAAATAAATATAAAATTTTATAATTATATCATAATTTAATATAAAATTATTTATTTTTATGTTAAAATTTTATTTTATATAAAAATTTTAATTATTAAATAAAATATAAAATATAAATTATATTTTATATTTTATAAATTTATTTAATTAAAAATAAAAATAAAAATATATAACAAATCAATCATTTGTTATAATAAAAAAAATATATTTATTAAAAATTTTAATATTAATATTAATTATTAATAATTAAAAAAATTTTTTAATAAATTAATTTAAATTTTAAATTATAATTAATTAAATTTTAATAATTTAAATTATTTTAATTTAATATAACTAATTAAATAATTTTATCGTGAATTTTATTTTTTAAAAAAAAAAAAAAAGCCATGGATTTTTATGACATGGAGGGAGACATCAAGACTGTTAGTGGGTCGAGCAAAAGCCTAAAAGCCCATCTCATAAATCCATTCCGTTCCAGTAGGGAGGCCTGGGAAAGCTCCTGTCTTCCAGTCTCATAGCCACCGCAAACAGAGTGGCATTATCATTTTTATTATCCGCTCTTTTCTACCGTACAGTCCAAAAAGAAATGCAAGCGGCGGTTGCGGCGGCCATGGCGGCTCACACAATTCTCACAGCCTTTCCACTAAAATCTCACTACACTCTCCTATCTCCGCAATCCGCTCCCATTGGCCACACATCCTCATTCCACGGCCTCACCCTCAAGCTCCCTCGCCAGTCCCTTCCTCTTTCCCTTGCCTCTTCCGCCACCCCCAAGAAACCGCTTGCTGTGGTCGCCGCCACCAAGAAGGGCGTCGCTGTCCTCAAGGGCACTTCCAATGTCGAAGGGGTTGTCACTTTGACCCAGGAAGATGGAGGTAGATGTCATCTTCTCGGCTGTTACGACTGCTTTCTTTTGGTTTGAAGGGTTGTGCTTATTGGTTGGAATTGACTACTGTGTCTGAACGATGGGAAAATGAGGGAAATGAGTAAATATTTGCGGTTTGATTTCGTTTGCAAATTGGGTTTTCTTTTGTTTTCGATATGCAAAATTGGAAGACGATTTTGTGACTGGAAGTTTGAAAGTTTTACCCTTTTCAGTATCGTTTTGCTTTGTTGGCTTTGCTTAATTGTTGATGCATTGCAACAGTGATTGTTACTTGCCAAACGACTTCATTGAAGTATGTGTAATGTGAAGGAAATGATAGATTGGATGTTCATTTGATTCCTCCGTTTTTAGGGCCTGCTTGGTTAAGATGGTTTGATCAGTGTGCATTGTTAGTTTTCTCCTTGATATACTCCATGTATCACAACTGCCTGTTAGGAGCCAATGTAGTCCTTAAACCTGAATTTACTACTTACTAGCAGTAGGTCCTTGATGCTTCTGTTCTGAAAGATTAGAAACACCACCCAGTTTAAGGGGGATAATCATATTGAGCTTAGTGAAATGTTTGCAATTTTATTCGTAAACCATGAATTGTTACCATAGAGGATGCTTCTGCTGATTGCTTTTAGTGCATTCATGGAATCACAGTGGTTTCTTTTGAGTGACGAGTCTCATGCACTTTGAACAGGTCCTACAATTGTGAATGTTCGTGTCACTGGACTCACTCCAGGGCCTCATGGTTTCCACCTTGTATGTACTTCTGCTTTTGAAATTTGTCATACATGGATTTAAACATAACTATGCTGTACTAATGTCTAATTTCATTCATTTGTTTCTTATAGCATGAGTATGGTGACACAACAAATGGATGCATTTCAACAGGTTAGAAGCACTGGGTGTGTTAACTTTTCTGATTCTGGTTCTGATATTGTTTTACTTAATGTACAGAACTTTTTTATGCTTGTCGTTGTGGATATCTAATTTTGGTTTTTCTTTGCTTCAAATAGGAGCACATTTCAACCCTAACAAAATGACCCATGGTGCTCCTGAGGATGAAATCCGTCATGCGGGTGACCTGGGAAACATAACTGCTAATGCTGATGGTAATGTCTATCTCCATTTGCATTCGGTTTTTCTATGCTTGACCAAGGAATATCTGATTTTCTTGCGCTACAGGGGTGGCTGAAGCAACAATGGTGGACAAACAGGTAATTTTAAAGTTGAATCTATGTAGCTCTATATACTTAATGTGCTCATTCTGAAACTGGTTCATTTTCTTATTTTAGCCATTGTTTTATTATTGATATGGAGTTACTTAGTTTTGGAATTCTGATAAAAACCGTGCAGATACCATTGACTGGTCCTGACACAGTAGTTGGAAGAGCATTTGTGGTTCATGAGCTTGAGGACGACCTTGGAAAGGGTTTGTGTTCATCCATTTCTTCTATGATTAGTTTTCCATGGTGATAGAGAGCCAATTGCATTGTTGTGGTCTTCAAGGCTGAAACCCCTGCAGCAATAACATTGTTGTGTGCCATTAGAAAAATTTTATTTAGCAGTTGTAGACATATCTTGTTCTTCTCATTGCATTTGTTGAGAAATGTGTCCTTACATCGAAGTTAGGAATCTGTGCTATATTGCACAGAGGTATATTGGATGTAGGAGTTGATAATAAGTTCTAAATGCATACCAACTTGCTAAATTTTTCTGTCCTATGACAGTACAATCACTACAGGTCCAGAACATTGTTTAAGGAGTTGCCTTCCATTCCTAAATACAGGGCAATTCTTGTGTGTTGTAATTGCAATGCAGCGTCAAACACTCTGCCTTGATGACTTCTGCTAGCTTTGTATTTTTAACGTCTTTTCTCTCTCCTGTTTGGTTATGCATCTGTAGGTGGACATGAACTTAGCCTGACTACTGGGAATGCAGGTGGTAGATTGGCATGTGGTATGTACCATAAAAGGAAATATTATGCTAGATGCATTTCTGATTTTCTGCACAATGCCTATTTGCTAGGTGGTTGCTTTTTGGTTGATCTGTCTCTCAATTAAATCTTATGGGAGTTTGTTTGATAGCTTGCGGATAGCTCTAAGTTTGTGCATTCTTGTGCATATATTTCTTGTTTGCTTATGTTTTTACTGAATGTTCATAATGGTTTATACATGCATTTGTTTTTGCTCGTACCAATGCATTCATACAAGTGCATAATGAATATTTTTTTGCTATTTGAATGGCAGTTGCTGCAGTGCCCAAAAAACGTACTTCTAAATCAAAAAAGCGTATTCGTAAAAATATTTGGAAAAGGAAGGGATATTGGGCTGCATTGAAAGCCTATTCGTTAGCAAAATCTATTTCTACTGGTAAATCAAAGAGTTTTTGGTGTGAGAGCTGGATTAAGGAGTAGATTCATTAGTCTTGTTCGAATCACAGAAACATGCGGACCTCAAAAACTCAACAGCAATCAAAGACATTTTGGGGGAGAGGGATACAAGAGTCTAAAGATCTGATGTCTATATAAACATCAAGATGGGTATCACTTGTTTATGTATTACAAGGAATGAATGAAAGATGTCCAATTTTGTTAGAGGATGACAAACACTTTTGAAATTTGTTGAATGTTGTTTTGACATGGTTTCCTAGACTTTCTCATGGAATGCATTTGTAATGCAGTTTGAACAATAATTAGTGAACCTTTGCTGTACATGTTGTCATATTTTTGTGTTCAAAACTTCAGATAAGGCTTCCATTCTTTTGTTTTGCTCATCACTAGTATGTTGAAATCTGATGGAGTCAGAATTTAAAAACAGTGTTAGGCTCTTTGAATGGCTAGCTTTAGAAGTTTAGGTGCTGTTGCTTTATATGGTATTTTTGGTGGGAGCACTTGACCAGTATTTACAAATAATAGGAAACACTTTTTTTTTTTTTTTTTTTTTTTTTTATATTTGTGTGATCACATTTAATGCTGGTCTTCTTTTAGTGATTAGCCTCTGGAGTTTGGTTAATTCATTTGCTTATGCTGGCTTCTTATTCACAATCCCCAGCTGGTATCTGGATGGCTTTCCTAGCTTAGGGTTTCTGTTTTACTATTTTGCCTTGTGAACATACATTGTGCGGGGCAATGGCTTTCTGTAGGAGTCCAAAAATTATGCAGTGACATCAATGCTCATAGTTTTATTCTGTACTGAAGCAACATGCTCCTTTTCGTTGATTGAGCATTCTCATTCTTCTCCGTTTATGCCATATCCATGCAGGTGTTGTTGGGTTGACACCAGTGTAATGGCCGCTTTTGTTTTGAAACCATTCTTGTCTGCAACTCCCGTAGCTTGTTTCATCAGTTTCTCCTGTAGGGTCCAATGTTAATCCTCGAAACCAAGAGTGTACTATAAAACTGCAATGGACTACGAAGTACTGAATGAAATATGACATTTGTATATGTTTATTGTAAATTGGACTTCTTGACTGAAAAAGTGGAGTTGCTGTGCATGTTTTCCAAATGGGAAACTCGTTTGATCCACTGCATCATAATTGAAGCTTTTTATTCTTCCTGGAATTTTAGAGTAGAGGCTTCTGACTAGAATGCAACTGTCCGCATAGGGGATTGATTGGATTGCTAAAGAAACCCCACCAAGGTCTCTTGACATTACATTTAGCTAGCTGCCTGTGTTTTGAAAACTCCACTGGACTGGTCGGTTCATAAAAAAAAAACGCGAGAATCGGCTTGGTTTTCGGTCCTAGGTATCTGCAACGTGTTTCTAAGAGACTACCTGTCCCTATAGAACCACCAAGAAAAGTGAAAAAGTATGCTTCCACTAACCTAAGCAACAGCCAACAATGGGAAACGTCACATGGACAAGTGAATGGGGGAAGGCAGAACCACCAAATTATAGAAGGAAATTGATTGCTTGAGGAACAATGCAGGGACACATCCTACAAAACTCTTTGAAAACAAAACGACATTTTTGGCCTCAATTGATAGGTTAATATATACCTTTTTTTAGCGTTCTAAAATGAAAAAGTGATTTTTTTTTTTCCCTAAAAATGCCAAACTTAATATCAGTTTTGACTGCTAAATGCTAATCCCAATTGGGTTGCCACTGTCCAGCATCTTGTTGGACAAGAAAGAAATCATGAATCTAGACAGTGGGAAGATTTTTGCGTTACAAAGTTGATTTCCATGAGTTGTTGGGAACACGTAACGCTAACTTATAAGGGTGTAATGTCGCTATATGGCATATGCCTTTCTTCCTTTCCTAACTTGATGCATGAGGAAAACCCTCTCTCTCTCTCTCTCTCTCTCTCTCTCTCTCCCAACCGGGAATATCTTTTTGCCACCTAATGAGTTGGATAGAATACTTAAAAAAAAAAAAAAATAAAAAAGAAAAAAAAGGGAAAAGTTGAGTACATTTTATATTTTCACAAAATATGCGCATACCTTTTTCTCTTAAAATATATTTTTTTTTCTAAATTAATGAAAAGAAATTATATATACCTAAAACTATTTTTTCAAAAAAAAAAAAAAGTTAAAAGTTGTTTTATGTTAAAGATAGTAGTCTGTCTTGTTTATCCTAAAAGTTGAGAAAATTTAGAGCCCCTCTCATAATTTTAAATTTTTAAAATAATTTTATAAGGTTATATTAATTTTCTCACACAAATTTAAAATTATTTTCTTCAGTTAAATATTTTAAAAATTAGATTGATAAATTGTCATGTGTTGAAAATTTTAATTGAAATAAATAAATAATTAAATATTTTAACAATTGTATGATTTGAAATATTATTAGATATAAATAATTAATAATTTTTTAAATAAATATTGAAGTGCAAATATAAAGGCTAGATTGACTTCGATATCTCCTTGGCCATTGAGTCGGCCGTTTAAAATTGTTTCGTAGATCGTGCCAGTTCAGAACACAGTGTTAAGTGTGTTTTTGATGCATTTGTAAACAGTTTTTTTTTTTTTTTTTTAGGGGAAAATTGATTTTATCAATCTAATCAAAATTAGGTCAGATTTAAAACCGCGTACTAATGGAATAGATAATTAAATAGCCAAGTAAAATTTGTGAAAACTTCCAATTTATCAGACTTTAACGGAAATAATAAATTTGTTTGAAAAATTGTTAACTTTTCATTCCTCAATTCTGACATTCTAAAAAATTAATATTTTTAAGAGATAAAATTTCATATATTTTGAGAAATTCAAACCATATTTGCCAATGAAATTATAATTTCTTAACAACAATCACTTCACCATGTCTTTTATTTTTATTGATTCATCTTAACGAAATTTAAATTAAAAACTTTTAATTTATAAATAATTTTAATATCAATAAATTATAATTTATTAGTCTCACCCATAGGCATCCTTGCTTTCAGCCAAAGGACTAGAAGTGGGCCCCCCAATGCTCACTCCATTTTCGCATGCTTTTTTTTTTTTTTTTTTTTTTTGTTTGTTATGGTTGGAGGGTGGAGAGAGAGAGAGAGAGAGAGAGAGAGGCTTGGCTTTCGAGCCACAAAAGTCGTGATAGTATGTTAGTTGAAACTAAGCCACCTCAGATTCATCTACGTCAACTACCAAACAGAGCATTACTTTTGTTTTTGTACATTTTTTTCTCCGTTGTCCAAACTAGGACTCTACTCTGTCTCTTTCGGTTGAGCCACAAATTTTGAGTTAGAATTTCCACAAGTGTTTGGTGGGCTAAATTTATTTACAGAGTGTATTCATCTAACAAGTCCCTTTTTTTTTTTTTTTCTTATAATATTGTAGAATATTACTCTTAATTTTTTTTTTTTTCTGAATTAAAAAAAAAAAAATCATTGTATGGTTGTGAATGCAAAAAAATTCCATGTTTGAGCAAACTTTTTCTGCTATAATTCTCAGATCAATGGCAAGTAATTAAACTTACAGGGTTGGAGAAGCATATACGAAGGATCAATCCCAGGGGAAAGAAAGTCACAAGTGACAAATCAATTTAAGAAATTGCTTGGAAGTTAAAACCTCTCAATAACCAGGTATTGGAGCGCCCATCCGAGATGTGAGAGTTGAATGTTTCGGATATGAAGATGAGTTGATTAAGTGTCCTTTTTGCATCCACTGCACCTAACCACTTGCCGTCTCTACATGTATGCATTTGAATTTTTATTTCTTTGGCGTAATGTATGTGATCATTTTGGAGAACTTTACGCCGGACGACGAATGCGTTCTAGTCAAGATGAAAGGAGAGAAGGCAAACGATACATGAACCGTTGACTTGCCCCAAGTAATTTAAATGTTCACTTGCAAAACCCCATTTCCAAAAACCATCGAATATACTATTTAAAAATTTAATAGATGACAAGTGAAAACTAAATAGAGTCCACATCAAGTGTTTCTTTTCTTTTTTTTTTTTTTACTTTGTCCCCTGTTTAATAAATAGCCTATATTTGACAACTCTAGCCCTTTTTTCTCTCTTTTAGAGCCTCCAACCGTACTGTAAACGTTATGATGCATGCATAGGCTTCCTCTTGAAGTTATCAAATTAGTTTGAAGCTTAACAATTGTCTTGTGGTTTTCTTTTATAATTAAGCACTTTGATTAGCCTTTGTCAACAATGGATTCCGAGTTAGATTTTTAATTTTTTTTTTTTTTTAAGGAAAAAAAAAAAAAAGACAAACATCCGCTTAGAAAATAAGGTTTCACTGAAGTTATCATAGTACAGAAAAGAGCATATCATGAGCAGTTTATTAACTACTCACGACAATGCGAGATAAATCCTTAAATCAGATTTTTAAAATTCTGACTTAAATCCTTTGTTTTGTGTGTTTTCTTGAGAACAAGTGTAGTTGAGCTGTGTTGCGCTTCTAAGGATTTAAGTCAGAATTTTAAATATTTTGTATATAAGAAAAAAAAAAAAAACTTTTGTGTGTACCGATTGCTGACTTTTGTAGAATATCTAAGTGTGGAGCAAATTTTGAAATGAAATGTGTTGCAAATATACCCTTTTATGCATTAATTTCGTAAGTGGAACCTGACCCCACAACAGAAAAGAAAAAAGAAAAAAAAAAAAGGTAAAAATATCAGAGTTTTTGGCGACATTCAAATTACAAAATTCGGTAAGCAAACGCAAAACGAGCTGTAAATTAAGTTAGGCACACCATCCTCAACTGAAAGGCCACTTAAAATGGTTACACCGTTGTCTTTTTCATTGCTGACTAAGCTACTTGGGTGTACCCTGCTGTCTCAAGCTTTGCACAAAATGAATAAGACAGCATACAAATGCATATGTAGACACACAAATGCCCATCGTCCATATTTTTGGGGAATTCAAAAATAAGTTACGGGTTTGCTTAAATGCTACCCATTCGAACCTCCAAAATACAAGTGGTGCTACAGTTTACTTTAAAACGAGACATGGAGTGAGTGAGAGAAAGCAGGTTTTCAACGTGTCACACAACCCTTCGCTCACCTCCTCCTCCTTTACTTTTGTGTGGGTTAGTAATTGAGCTGACTTTTGAGAATTTGTGTGTGGAACTTTCTTCTTCTACAAGGCTAAACTCTTTTTTTATTTGGTAGTTAGTTAGTAACATCTTAATACTTAAAATTTTATTTATTTTATTTTTAAAATTTTTTTATAAAAATAAAATTTATAAAAATGAAAAGAATTACATATAATTTACAATTAAATAAATCTCCTAAAAAAAATAAAACTCTTCTCTTGGTCTTTCCATTACTTTCTAACTATGCACCTCGCATGAGAATCTTGGTTATAATTTTTATGTATACCATTAATTTCCTTTCTTTCTATAACATTATAAACACGATGGTGTTCTTGAAAGAATCAAAACAGGTGTAGCTTAATACGGTAAGCATGAATTGACTTATAATATGGACTTGCATATGATATTACTTGACCATAGAATGGTTTGTTTGTAAACATATCGTAAATAAAGAGAATGTCCCCTGTTGTTTTTAATTACCATTGATCTATAAACTTCTTGGGTAAGATAGAATAAGGGCTTAGGAAAAAAAATTCCAAATCTCACGTATCGAATCAATGACTAAAATTTAGAGAACTAATATAGTTATATATCAAATAAAATAAACACTAATTTCATATTTTATATCATATTAGCATAATTAATGAGATAAATCTTCTATAAATACCCCCCAAATATGGTAGGCCAGTAGTGCTCTAGGAGTTTTATCCCTCTTTCTTAAATAGCTCAACAGTGGCTTAATTTTGGAAATAAGTTTTCCATTGAATTTCTCTACAGTGTACATCTCTATTCACATGAGCAATGGATAACGCCATTTTGATAGAAGCATCCAGTTGCGTGGATTTAAAGTCCGTGAAAAGTAAGGCTTTTGTTGTTAGTCACACACTCGCGAGTTTGTAACTTGGAAACGCAGAGAAAGAAAGATAACGTTGATGTTACGTATATACATTATAAATGAAATGCCAAATTAAGGGTAATATAGTTAAGGGAAATTATCAAAGATTAATTTGATTTGCCAGTAGATTAAATCTCCAATAGAATTTTTTTTTTTAAAAAAAAAAAAAAAAAACAAAAAGGTTCATGGGTGTTGTAATTCATGCTTACAGGAAATGTGTCATGTTACTGGTGACAATTTTTTAACGGAAAAAGAGAATAGACGTGGTCAACGTTATTATTTGAATCGTTTGTCTTAAAATATACCTCTATCTATCTATCTATCTATCTATCTATCTGTCTATATATTCTTTTTAAATTTACGTTTTCCGTTTGCAATGAATAGATTTGCAAACTATTGCTTCCAGCGTATAATAAACTGTTATAAATTTCTGTAACACTTTGTTGCATATTTGAAGCATTTGTATTGAATATTCAAAACAATTATGTTATACATCAAGCCATTTTTAGCGAAAAAATGAATATTAAAAAAATAATAAATAAATTTTCAGCAAAGATGACATCTGATATTATCTGTGTGTTTGACTTTATCTAATATCTCGATCCAAGTACTAACCTCTATTTTTTAAATGGCATAAAAATTCATTGGCCCTGCTTTTGAGCTTTGACCCCAAGAGGGTTTTTTTTTTTTTTTTTTTTTTTTCCCTTATTTGTTGTTCATAAGCATTATTTTTGGTTTCCATAAACAACATTAAACACCTACAATCTACAAACCGAAAATAAACACCAACCATCTGCTAACCATCCATTCACTATATATATAACGGACAACCACTATCTATCCTTTGCTTCTCTCACTACTTTCTTTATTAGTCCCTTTCTATTTTTCGCCACTTCTTTTCCTAGTTCTCTACTTTGTTAGGTCACTTGCCTCCTACTTCCATATATATCTTTCTCAAAGGCATTTTTGTGAGGGTGGAGTGGGCTACATGGAAGGTCAGGAAGAAATATTCATGGGTTCTAGTGATCTTTCTCATCAGATCGTCAAAGGCAAGCGCACCAAGCGCCAAAGGTCATCGTCACCGTACAAGGCCGTGACATCTAGCTCATCAAATGGCTGCAGTGGTGGCGCAGGAGGAGGAGGAGGAGGAGGAGGAGGAGGAGGAGGAGAAGGAGAGTTTGTCAGCGGGGAATACAACTCCAACTCCGGCTCAATTTCATCTCCTACAACTTATAGTGGGATTTATGACAGCACAGAAGAAGAAGAAGATATGGCCAACTGCCTGATTCTATTAGCCCAAGGTGAGGGTCGAACACCCCCTGTTGAAAATATTAGTACTACTGATATGGCTGAAAAAAGAAGTGCCCGGAAATTCACCGGCACGGTGGCCACACCGACAGTGACCGGGACCGGTTTCTATGTCTATGAGTGCAAGACTTGTAATCGTAGTTTCCCTTCATTCCAAGCATTGGGTGGGCACAGAGCTAGTCACAAGAGGCCCAAGGCCACGGTTGAGGAGAAAAAGGCTCTTCCAGTCGTGTCAATGAATGACCATGTTGATGATGATGACAACGACGATGATGATGATTGCCAACCGAACAAAAGCAACCTTGATGATCCTATTTGTTTGCAAATAACTAGCAGCAGCAACAACAACAAAAGCATTCATGGTAACAAGGCTAAGATTCATGAGTGCTCAGTTTGTGGCTCGGAGTTCGCTTCTGGACAAGCTCTTGGGGGTCACATGAGAAGGCACAGGGCTAGCACAGCCAATATTCATATGAGTGCTACCAATGGTTCCAGTGAGATCAAGGCCAGAAATATCTTGCAGTTGGATCTGAATCTTCCGGCACCGGAGGATGATCATCCTCACCACGAGTTTGAAACAAGCTATCAATTTGCATCAAAACAACAAGCTTTAGTCTTCTCAGCCCCGGCCCTAGTGATTGCCATTACTGATCAGAATCTTACTTATTAATTTGAAAAAAAAAAAAAAAAATTGCGTAAGGGGTTCCAATTTCCACTTTGAATTCCAATATTGCTTCAGTATTATATAACAATCCATGCCAATGCTATTCACAGTTGTAAATTCTTTCATTTCTTGTTTTTTCTTTTTCAGTTGCTATTTTAATAGATTTTCAGTTATCTTCTCATTCTGATGAGCTACTCGATGAAGTTGAATACTTGAAGTAAGTGGTTACCGTTCATGGTTGCCTTCCATTCACGAAAAGGAACTGATGGGGACCATCTTTTTTATGTTTATTTGACTTTGTTTTCTTTTAGCTATACATTTTTGGTCCTTTATAAGTGGGTGGGCGATGTGTATCTACTCAAGGGAAAGAAATAATAATAATAATGAATTAACGTGGCCAAGGTTTGGCATCACCATTACCACAACCAAAAGTCGTGGATTAGGTTCTCTTTTGTGTTTTTTTGGTATGAAAAGATAAATTAAGCTAAAAGAAAAGGGGACCAACAAAAATCAAAGGCCTCCTCTCTTTAAAGGAAATTTGTTAGCCCATGAGTCCTAACCGAAATTTTAGTTAAGAAATTTGACCGTGTATCAAGATTTCTCCTTTAATGGGCATACTTAAGATGATATAAAAAGCACATTATTTTTCCTAATTATAAAATTTAGTTATAAAATTATTCAAATTTTTATTTTTAACCTTTTCAATTTAGAATTTAAAGTCTAATACTTATAAATAAAATCATAAAAAAAAAAAAAAACACATCAGTTACCAGTACCATCTAAAATCAATCTAAGCAGTGGCTACCCCTGAAGATCCTGCGGTAAGAGACTCTTCGACACCAAAATAAATGACAAAAAATAGATAAATTAATAAGAAGATATGATTTATGAACTCGATCAGACTGTGAAGTAAGTGAAAAATACTGGTGATAATGAAGAGTGTTCAAGCTACTTAGAGTCCATTCGCAGGAGAATTTTGGACATGGAAATTAAACAAAACAACAACGACAATAAGAATAATAAAGCATATATGGATTGGAAAGCTGAGTTGTTGGTAATTGGCTATGAAATAAATGCCCACCATATACCATATGTATCCACCTAGATATCCCATTAGTTTATTCTCTTTAGTTTGTGTATGCGTCTGCATACATTGTCTTGAAATGGTCCACCACACTTTCAGTTCTTCGCCTACTCGGCACACTTCGTTAACCAACTGTATCTTCCCTTAACAAGACTTGAGACAAATCTTAAGGGGTCCATGGTTTCTTGCATTGCCATCGATGTCCCTAAGAAAGATATGGCTAACTCAAACGTGCACCACATATCGGTATGTAGAGCGCATGTATATGTACTGCCAACCACATTCGTTCCTGCTTGTCAGATATCAATGTGTTAAATCTTATGAACACCATTTAGACGTGTTGATTTAAAACTTATGAATATTATTTGAATATATTGACAACAACTTGAATTAAAAATTTTATTATATTAAAAATTAATTTAATTGAATTTAAATATTTATAATTATATAAAAATATATTATATATATATTATTATATGTATATTTCTTAATTATTATACATAATTTTTTATTAAATTAATAAAATTACAGTAAATTTGTTTGATACTCAATTATACCCGAGTAATTCTAATAAGATTCAAAAATTTATTTTCATAAAAATTGTCAATTACTTTTGACATCAATTTTCGAGGGATAACTCTAATTTATCAGTATATAATTTCCAATCTCCCACATCACTTTAGCTGAGAGCATACGTAATTGCTAGATAGCACAGACCTATGCACAACGTCTTATAAAAGAAAGCAGCACATGCCAATTTTATACGGTCCTCCACCCCAGATAAGGGGTATTATTCTTTGGCATAACTTGGCCTAATAAGTAAGGAAATGTGTAACTAGCTAGCTAGTCATTACAAGAATGTGACAAACTCATTCAGAGAGAGAGAGAGAGAGAGAGAGAGATAGGCCAATTTCTTATAACTTACTACACTCAGTTGCAATATAGTGTTTGTTAAGTGCACGTTCTGGGGAAAGTTGGTAAGGAAAGGCATGTGAATGCGTTGCGTGAGATGTCTAAATACGTAGATATTATCAGACACACGGGCACATGTCCTTTCTATGCTCGAAAGGACAGGCTAACAAGTAACAGACTAATCCATAAATTAATATCACTTGACTTCCTATTAGTTAATTGCTGGCGACTCAAGTGCTTTAAACTTTTATAGAAATATTTTGCCAAAATCACTGGAGTTAACAAGCTTTTTTGTCAAACGAGTTTAGGAACCTAGTGATAATCTCCTCTTGTCCACCAAAGCAATTTTTGCATATTACCAATATATGACACGTAAACATGGGAAAATTCAACACTAATATATATATATATATATATATATATATATATATATATCTATATTAAGCCTATGACATTAGTGTGTCAAGTGACATACTTCTTCTAAATTTTTCTTTCAATTTAGCATGGGACTTTTGCTCTACTTATTGCATTCAATTACTTTATGTCCATTGAGTTTCCTGATTCCTCATTTAGTTATTTTGCTAGGGCTTTTTTTTTTTTTTTTTTGGTAACTTTAACCTCAATCAACTGTTATGGAACTTCAGTTGTTCTATGTATTTAGTTATTTTTGTAACTACAAGTCTACAACGTAATAATGGTTATGAAATTTCAAGGGTTGTTCTTACTTATTTAAATGCATATATATCAGTAAGAAGCAAAGAAAGCATTCGTGCTCTCCAAGTTCACACAAATTTCACAAAGTAGAAGATTTCTTAATCAAGATTTTTCTGACAATGTTTGATCATCAGTGCTTGCTATCATCGTTCTAAATAAAATAATAAAAGAAAGGTTTGGTTATTTACTTTTACTATCATAACTCTATCGTCGGGATTCTTATGTTTTCCCTCCTTCAATTCTTTTTTTTTTTTTTTTTTTTTGATAATAATTTTCCCTTCTACTTTGGAAAAAAAAAAAGAAAGAAGTTGTGAGTGGAGGAAAATATTATATTTGTGTATTATATTTCCTTTTAAGCTGAATTATGTCATGTTCTTAAAATTTGTCATTGTTGAACGTTCTTATGATTCCCTCAATCTTTTTAATTTAGTTAAATCAATTTTTTAGAGCATCTAAGCGAATACTAAAATATATACGCATAACACAAGTAACAAAACTAATTTAACATTAATTTTGTAGCAGAAGCTAGACCGCCCCCAGTCACAATCACACCATTGTGCTTGCTTTTGTTGTGCAATTGAAAGAAATAATATTTCAAGTGGCATATTTGTTAGTGTTAAGGGTACGAAATCTCACATCAATAAAATACAGATTCACAATATACAAGCTTAAGGTTTTGGGTATATCTGGGGTTCAAGAAATGTAGAGCTTTGATTCATTCTAGCTGCTCTCTATGTCTATTGGCACTTTTCACTGTATCCTATCATAATAGGCCTAATGAAACGAAAATATGGTGCACAGAACTCAAATGGTTTATAGTTCAACAGTGAACTCAAATGTGCAAGTTACAATATGAAAGAAGAGGGGAAAAATGAAGCTAACATTTGTACTATGTAAAATAAAAATGTAATATCTCAACTATAGATATAAATCCTTTAAAATACTATTTGAAACAAGAAAAAAATATTATTTAATATTTTTATTTATAATTACTAAATGTATGCATATCATATATATATATATATATATATATATATATTATTTTATATATATATATATATATATATAAATTTTAATTCATTTTATATTTATGAATTTATATATAATAAATGGATTATATATTTATTGCTTTATTTTTTGTGTAGTCAACAAATTTAGTTGCACTTTTTCACATTGGCTTTAAGAATTCGCCTACCTCCGTTTAATAATTTGTGGAATATTTTCATGTTGTCCCTTTAGACTTGGATCCTACATTTCCGTTAGAGAAAGGCAAAGAGAACCTCGTCCAAGCCTAGTGGGCTCTAGTAATCTCACAACTGCAAGACAGGCTTGAGGCAAACTTTTGTCCCCAAAACAGTTTTGCCTTAATAAAAGTATGTGTTCTACTGATCCAAAAAAAAAAAAAAAAAGGTTTGTGTTCTTTCTCGTCCACCATGAATATCCTTTTATACATATCTTTATGTGCACTACCGAACTCTTTTTATTCCTAACATGATAATGTGTAATTTTCTATATACATTTTTTTTTATTTGCAAGTGTAAATATATATATATATATATATATATATATATATATATATATATATATATATATATATATATATTTATCTAAAGGTGTCAAGCTTTAACCCTCACACATCGACTCAAATTTACTTAAAAAATGTGATTTGAACTTGAAATAACCTAAAAGTTTAGGCTTAAACTTGACCCAAACCGTCACCCTTGTAACTTGACTTCTTTTTCTCAAGAGAACAAAAAATTAAAAAAATTAAAAATTATAATATCTAAATCATAAATTTTAAATATATATATATATATATATATATATTTCTCATCTAGTAATAAATTACAAAACTCTCAATGATATTTTGTAATAGATCAAGTATATCCCATTTCAAAATAAAAAAATCTTATATAAAAATTTATTTATATTCAAATATATTTTAAATTTAATATAAAATTTAATTTTTAACAAATTTATATATATATATATATATATATATATATATATATATTTTTTTTTTATAAATTGTATGAAATATTGTTTAAAAAAATAAAAGAAATTTTTTATTTAATATTTTTATTATTATTTTTATATATATATATATATATATATTATTTTATTTTTATATATTATATGAATATATAGTATAATTAGTTTATATAATTTATTAAAAAACAATGATTTTTAATGTATTAACTTAAAAATTGTAAAACCCAAAACAATGAACGGTGAAAAGGTCCTCGTCTTTCTTGTTTTAAGTTCTTAATCTCGTTTGTCAGCAATTGAAAACAAGTTGTACCGTCTAATATTAGAGAAATATAAATTCTTGATTTTATGTCTAAAGTTTGGCTTTTAGTATTTATAAATAACAAAAAAAAAAGTCAATTTATTAAAAAAAAAAAAAAAAAAGGAAGGATGATTGAAAAAAGGCCAAGGATTTATATTCACACGTATTTGGTCTCTACCGACACAAAATTCTTGCCACGCCACCAGAGGCAGATGAAAGGGGAGCGACAAGTGGGGGGGGGGGGGGGGGGGCTTTTTTCTTTTCTTTTCTTTTCTTTTCTTTTTTTCTTTGCATACATTTGTAAAAATTCTACAAATAATACTTTTTGGCTCCACTTACTTTTAAAATTGTTTCATTAATTATTTTTTTTTGTCCCAAGAATCTTTTAAAGATATACTTATAATTTTTTTTCCTCCATTAAATTGCGGACCCACATTTTTTAAAAAAATATATTTTACCTGTAAATAGAAAAAAAATAAAAAACAGGGAGTCGAATTAAAAAGAGGAGCAATGGAAAATATAACAAGATGGCCTGAATCGGAGAGTAGGGGAGCACCTTAGATCACTTGTTCATTTTTCCACTCTCAAATCATCCAGCATGCGACAGCAACATATAACCCTCCATTCATTCCTGTTCTGTTCCCACCCACATCATCGTTGAATGTGAGAATCCATTCTAACCACTCCTCAATGCGATAATAAAAATTTTAAAAAAAAAAAAAAAAAAAAAAAAGAAAAAGGCTCCCCTCGTACATTAAACAATCTGCTTCCATATTTCTAAAAAGCAATTAGTTGTGCAATCGCATAAGAGATTTTGAAAATCCAAAATTTATTGCATCATAAAAGCAACCTTGTTCTCTCAGCTTCCCCAATCTGTTGCTTAAAAAACGTTGACCTCTCTTGCCTAGATGTTGGTGTCAAGATAGAAAAGTCAAAAGTCCAAAAATGAGGATTGAAGATGGGATTAAGGTCATAGACATAAATTTTTATTTTTTTTATAAAAAAATAAAAATTATAATAAAATAAGATAAACGTATAATATGAATAATAAAATATATAAATAATTATATTTATATATATATAAAGGTGACGAAATTTGTTGATCATTATGGTTTGTTTGTTAAACATTGTATTGTTTTTCAAAAAATTTAAAATTAAAATTTTTTTTAAAAAAAAAAAAAAAAGTGTGTACAGAACCACAAGGATCCCACACCTGCAACATTAGTCATCTCCCTGCATCAATTTTCCTCCCATCCAGGTTGTTGGATTCATCTACTTACAGTAATCAGAGATCAAGCGACCCTGGCATGCTCCCTTCTCATTGCCATCATCTGGGGGAGGTTCTTTGCATATGTATCATTTCGTTGTTATGTTTAAACATATAAATTTGTCTCATTTGAAAAAAGTTTTGGATTCTCATTATAGACCACACTAACCAACAATTAAAATTTTTAAATTGGAAAGCAATTTTAGTAGAGAAAGACAATATAGATCGAGATAAAGATGGATTCTACAAGATTTTAAATTTTTCACATCACATTGTCAGCAAAAATCAGAAGATTTGAATAGTGATAAATATCATTATTTATTATTTTATATTGTATTTAGTATTTTATTTAAAATTTAAAAGAATATATCATACGTGTATATAACATTCGTAATATTTGACAATTATAAGCTAAAATGTCCAATTTAATTAAGTTATTTATTAATCATATCATTTTCTATTCTTAACAAACTACTCATTAGTGTGTTTGTGAGAAAGGATTATTATGTGCATGATATTTAAAAATTTCTAAATTAGTTTTACAAGTGTCCCATACTCTAAATAAAATTAAGAGTAGTTTAACGTGTAACATTAAGTGGTGTCTAGAAGTGTTTTGACATTAACTTCTATTAATCACAGGGGGAAAGTCAACAATAGTGGTTATCACGCTAGTCTTACGCACCAAATATTCAACCCTATCACTTTCCATATCGTCTAGTAATTAGAGACTTTGTTCAAACTCTACAAGTCATAAATTTCGATTTTTAGTGTCAATAAACACATATTTACTTTTATATTATATAAAAATAAATAAAATATTATTAATAAAATAATATAATCATATATAATATTTTTTTTTTTTTTTTTTTGAGAAAAACAAAAGAAATTAACTTTTAGCAAAAACTCTCCGATTCATTGGTTTGACAGAACGATTCAACCGTTCAGATCAACCGGTCAAGCAATTTTTTCTGGGTCAGTTCCTTGTTTAGTTATGTAAGAGATCCTGATCGAGTCACTAACTCACTAGTTTGATTGTCGGGTCTGCATTTAAAACTATGATAATTACATAGAGTTTAGTATCTGTAAAGCAGCAAAAATGTTCTCGATATCATTCCTGAGCAATTTGGACGAAGGAAAACCCAGATATGGTTGCAAAACTATTCTGGAATGATTTTCTAGCAATTGCCCATGTAGGAACACACCACGGGCTGAAGAGCACATGCAATGGTTTTTTTTCTGTAGAACGAGAACTTGTCTCAGTTGGAGTAGACATTTAACCTCACCCGAGCACTAACTTCTGGATGAAGCCTTAATTCAGCTATGTATTCTCCTGTTTCCCTGATTTCTGGAAGAGAAATAATTCGCTTGTCCACATCCCTACGAATTCATGAAATTGCGGAAACTAAATAAGCAAAGGCATCGAAAGCATTTACGGGTGTGCTTTGGCTGGTCAGTATCTACATGATAATGATGTGTCTGCATCATATATATGCATATAAATAGATTACTGCATGGGCAAAACCATCAAAAAGATTGGTGAAGCTATTGGGCTCTGGCATATGAAATCAAAACCAAAGGATGAAACTGCCTTTTAAATTTGAATTTCAAGCAGCTGACATGCCACTACAATGTGCAAGGCATCAAGACCGTACCTTTGAAGCTGTGCCTTGATAATGTCAGCAAGATCTTGTGTAGTAACGCTGCAAAATAAGACCATATTAGATATGGCATGTGAAAAATGGATGACTGAATAATAGAGAACAGCCTCAGCTGTACTGGATCAAACTCACCTTCCAAATATCTGTTTGCCCTTTCCACCTTTGCGTTTCACCTTAAAAGATCCAATGGTCTCAAATATTAGAGCAAGTTGTTCTGCCTCTTCTTTGACCTGCAGAACGATTTGATTTTCCAACAAGTTCGAAGGAATTAAATGAAGGGAAATATTGAACAGAACTGACACTGGTATATACATGCAAAACTCTCTTACCCTTTTTTTCTCAGCCTCAATTCTTTCCTCTTCTATCCTCATTTCCCTGGAAGGGCAGAATAAATCAAGCTTGGAAGCTGGGAAAAGAATACTTTCCATCAAGCATGTTGTAAATAGTACACTTTGAATTTAACACATAGTAAATAATAGTTTTCATCAAAAACTTCAATCAACCACAGACTGCATGCAATTATATGTTTATGATGTGCAATTGTTCTTGATAAAAAATATTAGCCACAGGCTATTGTAAGCAGGCATAGCTACATTCTCTCTCAAATGAGAAAAATTCTCTTTGGCATATTGTCCTAAAATTTCAAGCACGTAACTAGACTCACAACTTGAAGATTTTTCTCAAGGCTATAACTTGCACGGTACAATTAGTGGACCTGAGAAATAATAGAAAATTAATTGCATGAGTGATGCCCAAGAAAATTTGTGACAAAATCTAGGTTGCAAGGTCGAATAAAAAAATAATGTTGTTCTCATCATTGTGTTTGCAAAGATAGAGGTCAGAGGCACCAACTTCAATCTCAAGGACTCTACATGAAATATTTTGTAAGCAGATCTAGATGTTAAGTTCTACCATATATATATATATATATATGCATGAGTTGGCAATCTACAACTTATTTCA
Source organism: Rhizophora mangle (assembly GCA_037832345.1). NCBI lineage: Eukaryota > Viridiplantae > Streptophyta > Magnoliopsida > Malpighiales > Rhizophoraceae > Rhizophora > Rhizophora mangle. Next base: position 218,405 of record JBAPLJ010001955.1, on the reverse strand, counting down.
ATTGTATGTTCATCATAAAACATTATACTTCTAATAAATAAAAAGGATAAATTCAGCACTTAAAAGGGCCGAAGCATTGAGATAGCGTTAGATAAGCCTCTTCTCCAAACCACAACTAGGAGTTTTCCTTAAGCATTGTCCATGACATACTTTCCTCCCACCCTTTTATTTATTTACTTATTTTTAATTTCTTGATTTCTCTTCAAGAAGGGAAAGTAAATGTTCTCTCTCCATTTTGGGTAGATCAAAGGATGCCAATGCCTTCTATGGCATGTCTTCAGTTCTCTTGTAATTTTGAGTACCAACTTATTATCAACAGCTATAGAACATGACTCTCTGGATATTGACCTTGACTACAGGAGAGAATACAGTACTATAAAAACTTGATTACCAAAAACTTGTCTACATATCTGCACTGAGTCACCAAACAAAATTATAAGAGATTGTACTTCTCAGCAAAGCAGAAAGCCACAATTCACAGCGACAGCAAGGACTTGGAGCTGTCCATTTTTGGCTCCACCAAAGGGAAATATATTTAGTTTGTAAATCAAGAATAAGATGTCGTTGTTGGAAGATAAGGGGTCAAGAGGATTGGGCAAACCTCCTGGACCCGAGCTCTCAGACACATTATTGTGGTATCACATGCTCTCACCCAAATATATTGAATGTTGTTAGATCTTCTGTCAGATCCTTCCTGAGAAGATCATGAACACTTCGATTGCTTAATTTTTCTAACTGAGGCATAACTCGATAAACAGATTCTAATGGTCACCATGATCAGGGACAAAGGATGAAATTGGAAAAGAACATGTATAGCTGTTCTACTAATCCAGAAAGTAAAGTCCAGTTGTTCACATTTGTCATGCACTTAATGTGTAAGTTAAACTAGTCCAGCACAATGAACAACAAGAGACAAAGTTTTCACTCAAAATGATGGAAATTAAACTGAAAAACATGATAGCTCCTCTGTTATGTTGGCCACACCTTCCTCCAACAGTTCAAGGTGCTCAGGCAAGCTGCTAAAACAGAAATGATGTCCCAGTAAAATCTAGGTGATACTTGAGATGTCTTAAAAGATGTTACTTAACCCCAGCCTCATGAAAATGTTAATCTTATTGAGTTCAACTGATACACCCAATTTTTAACACATTCATTCATTCTAATTAATCTGTTTAAAATTTCATTTCCCTCAAAAAAGTAAAGAAACTACTTTCTTAGTTTCTCAGAGAGGAAAGAAAAAAGGTCACAGAAGCTTCCACATATACCAATCTTCTGTGTGCCATTTTGCCAACCCATCAATTATAGGTTCCAATTCTATACCTTGGAAACAATGTAAAAGCTTAAATAAATCACACAATCATCAGAGGCACACTGTACCATTTACCTACTAGCCTTGTTTTTTTTTTTTTTTTTGTTTTTAATTTTTTGTTTTTGATGTAAAATGTAAAGACAACAAAATAAAGGCAAAATGAACAAGAAACACATTACTTGAGCAAAAGGGGCGTGACAATTTGTGCCATGCCCATGGGCAGAAGATAATTCCTGTAATACCCAGCCTTGACATCAAGTAGCTGCCCTTTCTTTCCCAAATATGACACGTCTTCTTTCAATATTATCTATGGCAGACAGCAACACTCAATTAAATCCCATTATTTTTTCTTTTGTACAAGAAAAAATCAAAACAAAACAAATTAAAGCAACCAAGAAGACCCACTATGAAATGCATCCCAAAAACACCGAAAAGCAAGAATTATGAGAACCCACTGTGAGGTTACCCCATAATTTGTTACCTTTCGAGTCTTTTTGGCCTTCTTTTGAGCCATAACCTCCATAGCCATTCTTCTGAAGGGTAACTTGGGGCCACCAAAGTTGTGAAGCCCAGAACAAGAGGGAGTAGAAGGAAAACTCCTCAATGAGAGAGACGTTGTTGCCACAGATAGCGAAGCCATTTGTCCGCACCGCGCCACCCCCAGAAATCACTCTTCCTTCCTTTTGAATGACTTATCCGTTGCTGACCTGACCGCAGGTTTTCCTTTCGTTAGTCTAACGAGGACACGACAGGTCTTCTTTCTATGTGTGTCGGAATAGAATTTCTTACAGACACAGACGCCTTGGACTTAATAGCATACGAGAAAAGAAAATTTATTTATATTGCCATAAATAGAGAGTTTAGCTTGAGCTTCCTTAGATACAATAAAACTTATCCATATTAAAAATAAATTCGTGTAATGGGTGATATATCATATTTATTGATAAATTATTTTTTTTTTATTTTTTACTTGAAAAATAAAAATAAACTTAAATTTTGTGTTTTATTTAAAAAAAAATTAAAAATATATTTTTTTTTAAAATAAATTAAATTAATGTGAAATTCTATTAAATTAAATTAAATAATTAAAAATAATAACAATAAATAATGTTTTTTTTTTTGTCTATTTCATTATACAAAATTATCCACAAGGACTACTTACTTGACTAGATTAAATTCTACTTAACTAAAAACTTCTTTTTAAATTGTATCACAGTAGTGTTATAAAGTTAACAACAGTGTAAAGACAAGATGTTTAATATTTTTCATTAGTATAAGAATTTTGTAATATTTTTAAAATTAAGAAAAAGTTGTTACATAAGTAAAATGTTAACTTTCTTTTAGTTCTCGTAATTATATTATATATTTAGATTTATGTAAGATTTTCAATCTTGCCTTCTGATTCAAAACAAAGAGAGACAGAATAGTGCTTTCGAATAAAAGCAATTTCCATTAGTTGGAGAGAATGACATTTAAATAAAAATAAAAAGTTTTGCTCATGTCTTTTAGGACATCCTTGGTAGGCTTTTATTTTCGAGATTTTGAGCTCTAACTTTAGCATGAAATTTATAAAAATAAAAAAAAAAAAGTTACTTTTATTGTATTATGCATTGATCCCTTAATAGAATTAAAAAGGAAAAATTAAAAAAATAATTCTGCTCATGAGGCGATCGATAAGGGTTGTTGTCAAAACTACTTTTAGGAGGAAATTTAACGGGCTGCAAAGAAGAAATGCTTCTTCGGCTAGAACTCAAGTGCAAATTAACGGGAATTAAATGGAATTTTAGTATGTTCTAATTTAACTTATTTAATAAATAAACTTAAAATGAAACTCAGAGCATCCCTCGTCTCACTTACGCGTGGGAACCAAGTCAAATAAACTTATCAAACTGAGCTGTGAGCCATTGAGCTCTTAACGAACACATGTTGGCAGCCTAGTCTTCAGCTCAACTACAACATAAGTACACGGATGACGGTTTCTATGACTGGGGGCTAATACCCCAATCGCTTTGCCAGGCCTTTTTTCTTTTTTTTTTTTTTTTTTTTTTTTTCTTTTTTGACCAAGAAAGAATGGACATAGCAAACTCAACTCAAGAATTCACTTATTATCGTCTTAATTTAATCTTCCATGTAAAGAAGACTCTTCACTTAAGTACTGATTGCTCTAACTAAAATTCTCCACACTTGATCATGACATATTAAATCTATAATCTAACGGTGCATTCAACCATAACCCCTTTAATTTCTTCACTCATACATGTGATCATACACTTCTAAAAGATTCTATACTTTCAGATTACCATATTTCGGTCTTCCTCAATATCAGTGCAAGTATAAACCATTCGCTCTCGTTCATTAACAGTTATGCTATCCTACATTCTTCTACCAAATCATGTTCAAGTCTCGGGTCTTGTCTCAGTATACCCTCTGTATGCCAAACGCATTCAAATAGAATTGTCCATATTCCCAAGGTTTCCTGGACGCCATAAAAAAAAAAATGGAGCAGATCTGAGAAAGCAGATACAGTGAAGTGATGAATGTCCAACAATTAAATGAAGATTTTATGAGAAACAAAATGACACACCCCAACAATCAAACAACTAGCAGACCACAACTCACAGGCTCTCAACAAGGCAAGAAAATATTAAAAATAAATCTGTCCACATTACTTACAACTCCAGTGTGCTTTTAGCATATCATTGCTGCAACCTGCAGTAAGCAGTTAAGGGATAGTCATCATCATCATGCAAGGACACCGATGGAAGGTTGTAATAAGTGAAAGAAAAATCTTTCCAAGGTAAATATAGAAAGTAAGGCATCCCACTCATAATAGAAACTTCAAATGAACCTCCATTGATATTTTAACTCACTTCATGGTTTCAGACACCTAATTTTGGATCGACTGTTCCTGTAGCATTGCCTTCTCCAGTCAGTATGTGATCGGGATCCTGCATTAAAATAATGAAATCGTCAAAATTGAGAAATAGAAGCAACTTAACAACAGTGGAAATAGGACAGATGAATATACCTCCATTCCCCATTTTATGTAATCTGGGGACTCACACGCTTTATATTCATCAACCAAGCTCTCAATTATGTCCCTTGATTCATCAAATTCAGAAAGATCATTGTCCTGATTACAGTTCATATTAAGTCAGACCTTGAAGATATTGCATGGAAAGATTTAGGATGTTACATCCATGGTAAGTGTTTTTTATCCCCTTTTTTTTGCCAATTTTAGTAAAAGATATCCAACATTGTGTACACTCCAGTCAATGATGTTTCAATGATAACATAAACATGTCAATCACTTACAAGCTATGTGCAAATGAAAATGTGGCATTTCAACAGGCAATCAGTTAGGCAAGTGGTAATTGCCGATCAGCATAACAATACTCTGCAGAATTTACAAATTGAGAATTGGACCCAAAATAGTTAACAATGAGAAGGCAACTTACAGCAAACATTGGGAACTTTCGGTAGTTATCAAGAAAAGCTTGCTTCTTTCTCAACTTCTCATACTGGCCCAAGCATTTGCTGAATAGGTGGCGGATGCTAGTATGGCTTGCTAGCATGAGACCACTTACCTACAATATACAAGGCTAAACTTTGAATCATCATTCAACTTGAAAGTGGGATGTAAAACTTGACATCTTCAAACTCATGACATCAAATTGTCTGATCTACTTACAAGTCACAATCTTTGGGTAAAAAAGGTGCCTTTATTAAGGTATTGAAAAAATAATTTCACATTATGAACACAAAAAGGATGATAAAAAGAATTAAACAAGGATATGATCTTACTCGATGGGCAGTTTGAACATATGGAGACTTTCGTGACAGTGCAACCTACAAAAAGCGACATAATGGTCAAAAGCTAGACAAACAAGTTGTGGATGGAAAAACTAGAAACTGGCAAACCAAAAAGAACTCTTCTTTATTGTCATCTAGGATAACCTGAATACTTGCAGGGCCCCACTCAATAAAGTTGACAAGCTTCCGTTCACGAATCCTCTGCAAGCTTTCATGAACCTGATAAAGAAGCAGGCAGTGCAACACTGTTGTGTTATTAATTGTAAATTGTCACAAAACAACCCATGTGTGGCAATTGGTCACAAAGCATCTGGTTCAGAGTCAAGTCACAAATAAAGGCCTTTGGAACCACATCCTATATGTCATCTCAAACCCCAGCCTCCCACAACTACATGTGTTACAGGCATTACTGTAACAAACACCCAATAATTTCAGAAGAGTGTTTTAGTATGTGAAATTAAAATGAGAAATTAGCTCATAATTACTAAGTTTTCTTCTGATAATGGCTGGATGATATGGCAACTCAGGTTCTCCCACTAGGGTGTGCCATCGTATCATCATATTTTCCCAGGAAAAAAATGCTGAACTGTTATGTAAGCATGACTGAGGTTTGATAGCAGAGCAAGCATAGAATTCTTTTGAAAACATAATTCTCAAAATTACTACTGCCATTTGATTGGATAAATACCCACCAATGACTATAAGTTACACCTTTGAAATGATTAGCCAACCCATATACACCAAAAAAGAGGTACACATAAATCTCATAGATAAACAGTTTCAAATCACCAAGAAAATAGGAAAATGAGTTATGACTCTCACAGAACAGATAGCTTATTTTTCCATATAGAACTTCACAGAGATCTTGAGAAGGAAATAACTGTACCAAGTCCATGAACAAGAAGGGATTATTACCTGAGTAGGATCAACTTCTCCTTGAATTATGTTCAATATTGAGATGTACTTTGCCTGACTAGCTTCTTTTGTACGTGCATAAGATGAAACCATAATATTCTTAGTCTGCAAAAAGGGTGGGCATTAACAAAGTGCCTAACTGTATTGAAAATAAGTTACACATCAGATTCCTCACCTGAAGAAGTCTTCTCATAACATCTAGTACAGTAGTCTTACGAATCACATTAGCCTGCCATGAGATAAATTTGAATCAAACTTGAGCAAAAATTCCCATACTCTAAGACCAAACCGTGACCAGAGCAAAGTTTTAAAGAATATGAAGAACTAGTAAACAACAACATGCTATAGATTGTATCAAAAACAATTGCACTATGGCCTTCAAAAATACACATGGATTTTGAGATTTAACTGAGGTAGTTCATTACTAACTAGTGAACTCTGGAACTTCTCCAACCCTGAATCACACATGATAATCAAAGAGAAGTCAAAATAAACTAAATCATGCAAGATTATTACCTGGCGCTCCACTGTCAGTGGTGTATATCCTGTCATAAGAAAATGGCATCTCGGAGTTGGAATTAAAGAGGCAAGAAGACCAACCAAGTCATTGTTCATATATCCTGGATAACGCAGAGTGGTTGTACTTGCAGACATCACAGTGGAAACCAAAGAGTTTGTCTGAGCAAATGTAGGATTTGTCAGATGTAAGCGCTCCACAGCAATTCTATTCAGTGCAGTATTATCAAGAACAACAACACAATCAGCATTTAGTGTCAGCCTCTTGAGTGTCAAAAGTGAGTTATATGGCTGGACCACCACATCACTTGTTTCCATCTGGTTGGGAAATACACTGTATGTTTGAACCAGCTTTTTGCTGTAGCGATCATTCAGAGTCTCCAGTAGATATGACCCCATACCTTCATCATGAAATAAGAGCACTCAGCAAGCATACAAGCAAGCAAGTAAAAACATGTCCAAGTCTCACCATGCATCACTGATTGCATTAGTATATGATGGAGCTAATGAGGCTAAAAAAAAAAAGTCAAACAGGAATGGAACATAACACAATAAACAGATCATAACATCAGAATCTCTACCAAAAACACAACAAGGTAATGAATGGAAATCAACCTGAGCCTGTTCCTCCAGCAATTGAATGACATAAGACAAAACCTTCAAGGCTATCACTTCCATCAGCTTCCCTATCAATCATGTCCATTATATCCTCTTCAACACCCTTGCCCTGGTTAGAAGATAATAAAAGATATGAAGATGATGGTACCCATAATTTGGTTAAAATTTCAAACACCAACATATCTCACACTCAAGATATCCAAGATATGAATAGCACAGACAGTGGAGTTAAGCAACAAACAAACCTGATGATACCCACTAGCCCAGTTATTGCCAGCACCACCACCATGATCAGAAACAAAGATATTTTCATGATTGTAAAGATTTCGATACTCGGAGTTCTGAATGCCATTAATGACCCTAGGCTCCAAATCTATAAGTAAAGCGCGAGGCACGTAATGCTGGTCATCAGCTTGATAGAAGAACACATCTTTCCTGTCACCTCCCTGCAGGCACCCCCACCCGCAGAATATCAAAAACGAATACAACTTGGACATTTTCAACTTGATAGTTCTTTTGATAATCAACATAAAAAGGGTTTTTGGTAAAATGTAACACCACTAACCCTCCTCTCCCCCTCCCCCCCCCCCAAAATATCACAGGCAGCATTGTTCCTCCCGCAAAACAACGAGATTTGTCAGACAAAAACCAGTTTCAATCAATTTAAGCACAACCCATGAATAATTAAAAGTCGAAAAAAATGGAAGGAAGGGTTTGCAAGGAAGAAGAAAGCAGGGGACCTGAGTGGCGAAGTCCTCGAGAATGCCATCCCTGCTGATGCCATGCTCGAGGCAAAGCTGCTTCCAGAATTCCATACCTATCTGATTCCCGCATTGTCCCACTTGCAGCGTTATTATTTCTCTCGGCATTTCTCCTCTTTTTCTCCCTCCTCCCCTCTTTCTCCCTCTCCCACGCGAGACGACCACTTTCGCTTACAATTGCCGGCCTGCAATGCTAAGGCTCCTCGAGGGAGACCAAACAAGGAATGAGAGTGAAAGAGACTGAACGCGAGAGAGGAACTGGCGATGGAGTCAGTACGGGGTGTGCTTTTGTGTGTGTGAGGGATGTGTGTTGTATTCTCGTGTCGACTCCTTAAAATAAAAACCTCTTTATTTTTTTCTTTATCTATTTTGAATGGAAAATCATGCTGGTATTAAAATATATTATTTTATTAACATCATTATTATTCATCACATCAATTTAAGTTATCTATTTTTTTAATTTTTATATAAAAAATTATAAAGTAAAATATTTTATTATTAAATTTATATTTATATTTTTTTAATTTAATAAATAATTTTTTAAAATTAATTAAAATAAAAATTAATTATTTTTATTTTTTATTCTCATATTTTTATAAAATAAATATCACTTTTTATTTTTACATAAAATTTTTATAAAAAATATTATAAATTGATTGAATTCATAAAATTTAATTTTTTATAAATTAAAACAAATATCAAGATTAAAAAAAATATATATATATATATATATATATATATATAATTTACTTCAAATAAAATTACATAATTAAAAAAAAAAACTTAATTGAATATATTCATAATCTAACTCAATTTATCTCTATCACCAAATTTATTTTTTCTCTTCTTAGTATAATAATTTCTTTAATTTTATAAATTTGTATATTAAAAATAAAATTATTTTTATTTTTAAATTTATTTTATTTATTTATTAACTTTATAATTATTTTTATTTAATAAAAAATATTTATACAATAATAAATAATTATACTTAATTAATATAATATAAATTTATTTTAAAAATATTAATTTTAATATTTAAATATTATATTTTATATTTTATATAAAAAATATTATATAAAATATTCATCACATCAATAAAAATGAATTGAAACTTAAAAATCTTAAACCGAACCTGCAAACAGCGGTAATGACTTTTCATGTATATTTTATTCCCCTTGTAATCCATCGGGTATAATACTTCAAAAAGTAGTCATGACTTACGAGAGCTCGAATTGTGTTGGGTTTTGGGCGCTTTTCAGAGCCGCCAAGCCCATCAATCTTGGCTCTTGAAAGCTGGAAAGTCATTGTCAACTTTGCAGAATTTACGAATTGGGTTATTGACTTTGAATTTTATGAATTTAAATCACTAATTTCTAAAAATGGGTTAATAATTTGTAAGCCTTTGGTCAATTAACGTTATCAAAAAGTCAAAAAAAAAAAAAAAAACACCGGGCATCACAACGTAACAAAAATGATACTTACCGTGGAGGCCTACTTGCAATCTTAAGCCTTCCTGTTTCGAATCTCCTAAATCCTCAAACAACCCTTCTCTCATTTGTTATTAATTTCTTATTCTTATACAGAATTAGAGTTTTATTATTGTCACTCCCTTTTAAATATAAAATAAAAATTTATATTAAATATGTAATATTATATTTTAATAAAAAAAATTTAATTAATTTAATAATATATAATTTTAATTTTAATTTATAAATATAATAATTAATATATATTAAAATATCTTTATTTACAATTAAAAAAACAAAAAGATTGAGCTAGGCACTGACTTCCCGAAGGGAGAGAGTTGCCCTGTGACTGCTTCTACTCCAACGCATTGCTTGCGTAAGTGCCATCGTCACATGTATAGGTGCTACAAATATCACGGAAGAAAAAGACAACGGATTTTAAAGTTCTAAAATAATAAGTTGACATATATTTTGTTGATAGGTTTTAAGAATTGAAATAGTATTTGAAAAGTTAAGATATTTAAGGTTTAATCGATATAATTGAAATTAAATTAATAAAATTAATATTTAATATTAAATATATAAAAAATTATATATATAAATAAAAATATTAAAATTAATTTTTAAATATAAATATAAAATATTTAAAAAAATATATGTTAAAATTAAAATAAATAAAATATAAATAATTTTTAAATTTATATATTTTATAATTTAAAAAAAATAATAAAATTATAATTAAATTTTATTATTATTTATTATTTTAATTATAAGATCATTTTCACAAAATGAAGGATATAATATAGGAATTTTTTTTCTCCTATTTTATGATATAGATTAAAGGGAGATAAATATTAAAGGAAAAAGAAGGAGCTTATCTAATAAATTAGACATCTAAGCATTATGATGTTTATTTTCAAGAACCTTTTGTTGCTTCCATATATTTAACAATGGTTATTCTGATATCCATTTTATTTCTCTTAATGAATTAAAAATGAATGCCTAGTGGGCCAGGTCTTGTATTTACATTTTTTATTTCACCTTACTTGACATCATACTAGTATAGAATATAAATGTGCACATGTCCAAAAATAATTCAGTAACATTTACCATATAATTATTAGGATAGGAGATTAATGTCCAAATGTGGGACGAGAAAACTGAGGTATGTTCTATCTTGCATTTACCATGCATGATTCTTACCTAGAATGATAGTAGCAAGAGTGGCAACAGAAGGGGCAATAGGAGGCATGATAGGCTTGGCAGGCAAGACGGCAAACACAACAATCAGGTGATCAAGCAATTGGGATTTGGAGGTACAACAGTAGGCACAATGCTTGGGCAATAGTTGATTGGGATTTGGAGGAGTAATGGTAGGTGTGGCAAATGCAGTAGGCTTGGGAGCAGGTGCAACGATCAGGTGATGAGACAATTGGCTTGGGGAAGGGCAGCAAGAGGCTAGGGAATGGTGGGTGGGTCATCAAGTAAATTTTTGGCTTTTTTGTTTAAAATCATTTTTTTAAAATTGAATTAGTCAACTTGAAAAAATTTGGTTTAGTTCACTTAAATTAACTGGTTTATTGATTTTGTATTGGTTTTAAGAAAGAACTAGACTCAAATATGGTTTAGTTCTTTCAACCTTGATTTGTTGCAAAAAAAAAAAAAAAAAAATAAAAAAAGAATTATTTTTTGAGTGATTTTATTCTAAGCTTGATTTAGATTTCAAGTAAACTTACTTATACTTTAATGGCAAAATTGTTAGTTATAAATTATAACTCATCAAAATGTTGAATAGCTAGGCCCTTTACTTTTAGTTTATGTAATATTAGTCATTTTCCTTCCTCAATGTAGTCTTTACTCTTCCTTCATAGACAAGTTCATGATTTTTAATTAAAAACATATCAATTTTAACATGAAAGAGGTTGTTATAGCCAAAGTACTTTAAGTTGTTAGATGCAAACATCATTTACCTTATCTTCAACAATTCTTACATTGGTTTAGTTCAAGTGTTTCTGAAGAAAGGAGGCATGACAATTATGCCTACTAACAGGAATGACCTAATTCTTACAAGAATAATTATGGGGCGGAGAGTATGTATTAATTATAGGAAGTTGAATGTTGTTACTCAAAAGAATCATTTTCTCTTGCCATTCATTGATCAGATGTTACAATGGTTAGCTAATGATAGATATTACTATTTTTTAGATGAGTACTCAAATTATAATTAGATTCCTGTTGTACCAAAGGATCAAAAGAAGACTACATTCACTTTCTTTTATAGGACATATGTATATAGAAAGATGCCTTTAAGACTTTGTAATGCACTTACCACTTTTTAATGATGTATGATGGTCATCTTCTCCAACAAGGTTGAAAACATCATTAAGGTATTTATGGGAGACTTCTCTATCTTTGGTTCTTCTTTTAATACATACTTGGGTAATTTGGCATTGGTTCTTTAAAGGTGTGTAAAGACCAATTTGGTATTGAATTGGGAAAAATATCTTATTGTGGTTCACAATGAAATTGTCTTGGGGCACAAGATTCCTTCTAAGGGTGTAAAGGTGGATCGAGCAAAAATTGAGGTGATTCAAAAGTTGTCCCTTCCATTTCAATTGGGGCTCTTAAGAGCTTCCTTGGACATGCAAATTTTTATAGGAGATGCATCTGGGACATTCAAAAATTATTGAATCATTATGTGCTTTGTTAGTTAAGGATGTACCTTTTTGATTTAATAATGAGTTAATAGGCTAAAAGAGGAGCTTGATAGGTTTAATTAATTACAAATTTTATTTTGAATTTTAAGCTTGATGTAAGGTCAATTTATGCAATTATGATTGATTTTGGTAGGTTTTACTTTAACTACAATTCTTTTTGTTTTGTAGGTAAAGTATCAAAGTAATGAAATTAGTGAATTAGATATATTGCAAAATATAAAGTATAAAGGAGAAGGCATGGATTAGTTGTAAAACTAGTTAGTGAATTGGTTTGCTATTAGGACTAACTGGGACTATTTAATGAGCTAGTTAGAGAATTGGTTGGATTTTGGATGCACAACTTTGCGAAACTGACCTAACTGGCACTAGTTTGGTCCATTTGACACTAATTTGCTGCAATTTTTAAAATACTATGTTATTTCTTTTTGGATACTTTAAGGATATTTTGGTTAGTTTATGGAATATCTCAAAATAGTATTATGACAAATGACCTAGGGGGAAATTTTAGGGAGAAAGAGAGAAAAAAAAAAGGAAAAAAGATTCAAACGGCAGCTGTAATACCACCATTAAAGGCATTAGCTTCCATAAGAGTTTTTTTTATCTCTTCCTTTCCTTCTATTATGGTTTTAAAGATGTTGGATACTTTATTTATTTGTGATTTTAGTATGGATAGATAGAATCTTAATATAGGGTGAAGGGTTGTAGCCTATTTTGAGAATTGATTCACTTAGGTTTTTATAGATTATTCACACTCTTTAGATTGATCAAGTTAATCAATGAGAATTATGATTTGATTTATTTATTTTAAGTTTATTGATACTTTTATACTTAAACACTAAAGGAGTAAATTTTTTAGTTGTGTTAAAATCAACGGATGACACATAAACATTCACTAAATAAATGAATACGCAAACTTTAAGCTAAATATATGGATAAGTTTGTGTGGTGTTATATAACTCTTTATACTTAATGGCTTTAATATAATGTTGCATAAGCTTGATGGAGGAACACATATAAATTTGAGATGGTAAGTATTGCTTGACAAAAAATATCAGCTATTAGAGAGGAAACTGATATTCAAATCAAGAACCCATATAGACTCAATGTGATTTGCCCTCCTTTAGGCGAAACTCTATAGTTTTAATATTTAATTTGACTGAAGAAACCTTAAATTTTTTCATATGTTAGTTCATTGATTAATCTAAATTTATTATTACTTTTTTAGTCAAATTTCTTTTATTCATTTTGTGTAAATTGATAGTACTATAAATTATAATTGAATTTCCACTCTGTAGGTATGACACCTTAAATATTCATTAGGTTTTATTATTACAATCAACCTTGTGTATTCACAAGATCAAAGTTGACTTTTGTATAAATTATTACAATCCTAAAATGGATTGTTATTGATTATGCTGTGAGAGTCATGTTAGAGCAAGGGAAAGATGAACGATTAAATGTGATTTATTATGACAAAAGATTACTAAATGATGCTCAAATGAATTATGCAACCACAAAAAAAAGTTATTGGCTAGTGTTTATGAGTTTAATAAAGTTTATTCTTAGCTAGTGATAACCAAGGTCATGGTCTATATGAATCACTCAAATTATCAAATATTTGCTAACAAAGAAGTATGTCAAGCCATGGCTTATCTGATGGATTTTGCTTCTACAAGAGTATGATTTAGAGACCTAAGACAAGAAGACCTCAAAAAATGTAGTGATTAATCACTTTTTTAGATTGAAGTAAGAAGAGAAACAAGTGGAAAGTGCTATTAATAATCATTTTCTAGATGAATACTTGTTGGTCATTCAACATCTAGTTCCTTAGTATATAAACTATGTAAATTATTTGATGGGAAATATCATTCCATTAGAGTTCTCTTATCATCAAAAGAAGAAATTCCTTTTAGAAGTTAAACATTATATGTGGGAAAACCCACTATTTTTTAAGAATTATGTTGAGAGAATTATTAAAAGATGTATACTTAATGAAAAAATGATAATTATTCTCACACATTATCATTCTTTACCATGTAAAGGTCATGTTGGGAATAAAAAAACTACTAGTAAGGTGTTTTAATCAAGATTTTTTTAGCCAACATCTTTTTAAGATATATGAAGTTTTTTCTTAACATATGATAAATGTTAAAGGATGGGTAATATTGGAAAGTGTCAAGAGATACCTCAATCTAGTATTCTTGAAATAAAGTAACTTAATGTATGAGGCTTGGACTTCATTGGACCATTTGTACTATTCTATGGAAATCTTTACATTTTAGTAATAATGGATTATGCTTCTAAATAGGTTAAAGTTATGGCATTGCCTAATAACATTGTTAAACTTACAATCAAGTTTGTAAAGAATATCTTTTCACACTCTAAGTTACCAAGAAGGATTATCAATGACAATAATGTTTATTTTAAGAACAATGACTTTGTAACACCCTTAAGTAAATATGGATGTCACATTAAGACAAGCACTTCCTATCATCTGTATACAAGTGGACAAGTAAAAATTTTAAATATGGAAATCAAGTCTATTCTAGAAAAATAGTTCATTTTTCAAGGAAAGATTGGATAATTAAACCTAATAATGCAATATGGGCTTGTAGAATAACCTTTGAAATGCCCCTTAGTATATCTCTATATTGATTAGCCTTTAGTAAATCTTATCACTTAGGTAAAGTTAGAACATTAAACTTATTAGGCAATCAAAACATTGAATTATGACTTAAAGTCAACTAATGAGAGGAGACTTTTTTTTAACTTAACAAGCTGAAGGAGATTTAGAGGAACTCTTATGGGAATGCTCATATTTACAGAGAAAGGACTAAGGTATGGAACAATAAGTGAATCCAAAAGAGTGAGCTCAAGGAAGGTCAAAAGGTGTTGCTTGTTAATTCTTGCTTTCAACTTTTTCTGAGTAAACTTAAATCCAGATCGTTTGGTCCTTTTGTTACGACTAAGGTTTATCCATATAGACCAATTGAAATAAATTGAGATGATTAAAAGTCCTTCACTATTAATGGTAAAAGATTGAAGCATTGCTTTAAATAGGATGAGTTAGAGGATATTCACTACATTGTGTTACTCGATTGACCTTAAGAGACAACATTTAGTAAGAGATTAAATTGAACATTTATCGAGAGGTAACCTAAGTTTTAGGTTTTTATTTCTTTTCTCATCTAATTTGTTGTTCATTTATTTTATATTTGTTATAGGTTCAAAAGGAGGTATAAGCCATGATCATTATTTCACCAAGGACCAACTACTCTATCACTCATTCAAGAGTTTGATTCCTATCCCTTCTATTTCTTATTGATAAAGCATTTTATAACATGTAATTTTTATGAGATAAACATTGGACCTAGCAATGACATTCATACATAATATTTTTATATTGATTGACCTTTTTGACTTGTTAATGCACATGGTTGTGTCATTACTACATCATTTTTATTGATTGTTAGGTTCCAAACATGCATTTCACTCATTATCTCATTCTTTTATACATATTTTATTATAACAATCATTAGAGGTCAATAAGTTATAGCCAATAATCCATTTTGCTTGATGTTTCATAGTGGACCATTAGGTTAAAAACAAAAATACAAAAATAAACCAACACCAGTTGGAAAACTAGTCTCTGAATTGGTTTCTTTTTGGAATAACCAAGTTAAACAAGTGTCATTAGTAAATTGGTCACAAAGCTTATTAGATTTAGTCCCTACTTGCCTTCCCAAACCCCTACTCACTAAACCCTCCTCCCTACACCTTTTCCTGTTGCCTCTCAACACCATTTACCCCAATTTCCACCTATCCTCCCTAATATAGCAACACCCACTCCCAAGTTCCTTTATCAATCAATCAATTGATCTCTTTTCTTCAAATCTTGGATGGATTAAGATTTATATGGCTTAGACTTGTGTTATTCTTACTTCTTTGCATAATGGAATCCACATTATTCTTGGGTGTGATCTAAAATATGAGATTTGAGATTCTTGAAATAAGATAAAGAATTTGACTACATTATTGGTTTAGTTGGATGTCATTTTGTTGGTTTTATCCTTTGCTCATCATTTTGATATAAGGTAGTCACATTTGTTATTATGCAGAAGGGTGGTAGTCAAGGCACTTGTTTTAGGCACAAGATCATTATGAGTCTGAGTAGGTGGTAATGATCATTTGGATAACTCACACTTTACATATGTTGATAAATTTGTGTGGTTTACTAGTTGACAAAACAACAATATTATGGTTAAGAGGTCTCTTGAAGATGAGAGTGATGATGGCTTGTTTCACTTAAAAAGACTTTGACATGCTTGGTTAGGCACCCATTTTAGAGCTATGAGAAATATACTATCATGGTTTAGTATAACAATTTTTTGCCCATATTAAAAAAAAGGAGATTGTGGGCTTAAAAAATATTAATTCTTATGTGAAAGTGGTCCAAAGTAGCCTTGATCATAAGTAACTTGCCAAAATAACAACATTATGGTTAAAAGGTCTCTTAATGATGAGATTGATAGCTTGTTTCACTTAAGAAGTGCCTTTGACATACTTGGTTGGACATCCATTTTAGAGCTATGAGGAATATACTATAATGACTTAAGATGACAATTTTTTTGCCAATATTGAAAAGAATGAGACTATGGGCTTAAAAAGGATTGATTCCTATGTGGAAAAGGTCCAAATTAGCCTTAATCATAAGTAAGTTGCCAAAACAACAACATTGTGGTTAAGAGATATCTTGATATTGTAATTGATAGCTTATTTCACTTAAGAAGTTCCTTTAACGTACTTAAATGGTTACCTATTTTAGAGTCACAAGGAATATATTATCATGGCTTAGTATAATAAATTTTTGTTAATATTGAAAAAAAAAAAAAGGAGACTATGGGATTGAAAAAGATTCATTTCTATATGAAAGGGGTCTAAATTAGCCTTGATCATAACTTGACACCTTGTTAGGAATCTCTAATGTGGGGTTGCTTTTTAAGCTATGTGGCCTAAATATTATCTCTAATCTCACTTACAATGGACTCCATGCCCATTATGAATTAAATTTTTGAATGATTATTTACCCCATTAGGCCCTTTTCCCTACTAAGTGCCTCAAGAATTGGCACCTCCATATCTACTTGTTAAGCTTCAATGTCATGCAAAAGCTAGTGGACAAAATAATGTTCAACAATGCGATATCTACTTTGTTTGGAAGATGTTTCATGGTCTTAGTATTATCAAAAGAACACCTTAGTTTTCCATCATCATTTTAAAAATTCATAAAATGGTTAAATCTAAACATTTTATCAAGAATTTTTGCCTTCCTTTGGTCTTTACCAAGGTGTTTATAGACATTCAAGTGGATTTACATGGTGAGCACTCAATGAAGTCTATGAGCACGAAGGTCATGGATATAGGTGCACTATATAGTATTGGCAATGTTTTGGTTAACAGTGCTTGGAGGAACCTAATGCGAGAACCACTTGCCACTAGTGAATGCCTATATGATCATCTTAATGATGTTTTTGATGACGCAAAATTAGAAGTTAAGTTTCAGGATGATATTATTAAAGAGATCATGTATTCCACTGAATAAGAAGAGTCACATGCAAGTCCCTCTTTATCCTTAGGTTCTTGCTTGTATTCGCATTTTAAGAGGCATATGGATGCTCAGGATAGGAAGTTAGCCCAAAAAATGGATGCCCAAGAAAGGAAGATGGATGAGATTCTAGTGGCATTGAGAGAGAAGGGAGACTCTTAATGATTTTTAAACATCATGTTTGACATTATTTGTTGCATTGCTTTACATGTTATGATGCTCTATCTTCTTAATCTTTTCATTAATCATGTCTTTTGTTTTTCTCACATGAACTTGTTAAGATCTAATTTTCTTATTTTGTGTTTTTTATAGAAACATTTACTTATATTCCTTGATATAATGCTATATTTTCTTACATTTCTTTCCAATGTTTTCCCTTTGAATGTGGATAATTTTCTTCCTTAATATGCTTTCTTAACTTCTCTTTTCCCTAGTACTTTTTCTAAATGTTATGATGCAAGAGTTGTTGGCAACCTACATGAAAATTAGACTTTCCTTCCTCCATCCACAATCTTATCCTAGGAAGTTTCATTTTCCTTACCTTTACTTTATTATCACCCTTAACATTAGGAACAATGTTGATTAAGCGTGAGTGAGACAATAATTTTGGGTCAAAAAATTTTTGACAATTTTGTTAAGACTTTTCCTGATTATGCATAAATTGACATGATATTCACTTAAGTCTTACTTAGCTAGAACTCTTGGAAGCTATGATAATACTAATGTAGGTAATGTTGACATTTAAGGGTTGTTTAGCATCAACTAACTATTATTGATGTATGGTTGAATTGCTCTTTACTTAAAATTTTTGTTTTAATAATGATTTTGAGTTGAGTGTGAGCATCCTTATTTGCATAATGTTTAACATTTTAGTGAATTTCATATGGCTCCTAATGCCATGCATCTATTTAGAGAACTAGAAGTGCATGATCATCTCTTGAGTTGAAATTCTTACATGACATGCCTTAATTAAGGAAATGATTTAGGATTTGTCTAAAAAAAAAAACATTCTGAATAAAGATAAAGTTATAAGTTGTAAATGGATATACTCTAATGTTTTGAGTAACCAAGTAATTAGAGGTTAATATCACAAATATTGATCTTCACATCAAAAGGTAGATTAAATTATAAGTATATAAAGTACTTTGATGTCTAACTTGTAAATTGGTAATAAGGTACCTTTATAACAAATGATGGCATTCATGTCAAAAAGCAAGTTCTTGTCTAGAAAAAAAAATTGTTGTAGCCTATGCTTTTCAAAGGGAGAAAATAAAAATAAAAAAAAACAAAGAGAACCTTATTGATCTCTGGCCTTGTTGTATTTGCATTGATGGAAAGAGGTGAGATGGTTATACTTATGAAACTCAAAGATAGATTGTGTATTGTTGGTGTCTTGTGTGACTTTCACTAAGTGTTTTCGTTAAGCACTAAGAGGTTTTTACTTACACACTCATCAAGATTTAGTTGTTTGGTGAAAAATAAGGAAGTTATTGATTGAGATTGATGAATGACATGTTGAATAACACTTTTAAGTTAGCATTGTTATGCGTTAATAAGACATCATTTCAAGAGCTTGAATTAACTATAACTTTGGTGAATTTTCATGTGAGCTATACTATGCACACTTGGTTTATATTTTATAATTGCTCAAGGATAAGCAGCGAGTCAAGTGTGTGGAAATTTGATAGGTCCAACAATTGCACAAATTTTATATTGAATTTTAAACTTAATGAAGAATCAAATTGTGCAATTATGATTGGTTTGATAGATTTTACTTTGATTACAATTCTTTTTGTTTTGTAGGTGAAGAATTGAAGCAATAACTAAAAATGGTGAATTAGACTTAATGTGAAGTTTAAAATATGAAAAAGAAGGCATGGACCAATTGTAAAACCAATTAAAAGATTAATTTACAAATAAAAGAATTGACCATCACTAGTCCATGGGTTAGTTTGTGAACAATTTGTTACTAGACATGCGCTCTACAAAATTGAATAAATTGATACTAATTTGATATAATTTCTAGAATGTTACATGATACTTTTAAGAAATTTTAAGGATATTATGGTCATTTTAAAGAAGATCTATAAATACTATGATGACAAATAACTTAAGAGAGATTTTTTTTACAAAGGTTAAATAAATGTTGAATATTAGATTTATGATTTTTAATATGGATAGTTAAAATTTTAAATTAAAGAGAATGGATGTAACTTATTTTAAAGATTGATTCATTTGACTTATAATTAGTTATTCATACTCTTTAAATTGATTAAGTTATTTAATAAAAGTTTTTTTTATTAATTTTGTTTAATTTGATAATATTATAAATTAGAATTATATTTTTATTTTTTATGAGTATGATAGCTAAAATATTTACTAAGTTTTATTACTATAATTGATCATATATACTTATTAATAGGTCTAACTAGTGGTCCTTCTATGAGAAAAAAACTGTAATGACTATATTAAAAATTATAAAAAATATAGTCTAACAGGTATGTTTTATTGTAATAATATAAATATAAGATATAAACCATTGAAAATATTAAAAAATTTAAAACTGATAAATTTCTTTATTTTTAGGTCTTCCTTGTATTTTAATAGTGTAACAATTGACCATAAAAAATTAGGCAATGCGATTTATATTAGAAGTGATCTCACTTTAATGTTTTCATAAATTGCTCTCATATGTCAATCATGTTAAGTTTTTAATTTGTGGCTAATGAATATAAATTATAATCTTAAAGATCATATACTCCAATTAGTCCATTTATATTCAAAATCAAAATTAAATTCTAGCAATGTATTATTCTCATTTAAATATTAGCAACATCAAAATAATTTGACTAAACTTTTAGTGTATGGTTGATAAGTGTATTTCAATTGTTCGTTTTTTAATATTTTAATTAAGTGTAAAATATAGAATTATTGTATACTCTATTTAGCTTCTATTTTTTTTTTAGTTCTCCAAACTTTAGTTATTAAATTTATGTAATAGATTTGGAAACTCTTTTTCAGTCATTCATTACACATTGCACAAGGATTATATGAAGCGACACCAACAGAAAAAATGAAACATTATCTCAATTACTTCAGCATGATAAATGCTCTATAGATTATTCAATTATTTTCACATAACATCCATTCTCCTTAGCAATCGTTGATTTGGATAACCTTTTAATTCATGCAGACACGGCGGACTCATCATCTGTTCAAATTAAATTTGCAGGCTTTCAAAGATGAGCTAATAATTGTGGTCAAGTCTTCTTAGTCTTTAAAATGAAAGAGTAAGAATGGTGCTTGACAGTCTCCTGCCAAGGAGAATTATACTAAATTTACACTACACAATGGACTGAAACGCTACACTAAACCCATAAAGTGTGGTTGAATCTTCAACTAATAGTATGTGCACTCTACTGTCAATTTTTTTTTTTTTTTTTTGCGGTTTATCAGGAAATCCACTGTGATTGTGCTACACATGGAAAGCAAAGTACTTCATTAAACAATCCTTCATTCGAAAAATTTTATCTTTAATGAAATTTATGTATTCCTGAGCAATTTAAATATGAAATTTCTAACTTAAATTTATTTAAAACTTCATTACAGCTGTTAGTAATGACAATTAGTGCAACTATTGTATAAATATGTATCAGTTATTTACGTTTACATAGGCTCATGAAATTGTCGATGAAAGGAAGAGAGCCTTCCACCAATTTTGGTTTCTTAACCTGTAACGCCATGTGGCATCGGCTAGAAATATTTGGGAGTTGGCAGATAGAGACAAAATGGTGTCACGTTTTAAACTAAGAGGATCGTTACTAGATTTTTATTTGGGCGTGGAGAAATGGAGATGGCCCATTTAGAAACATAAAATAGATGTGGCAACTAAGATCAAAACGACTGACGTTGCTATTTGGTCACCTTTTGCGTGGAATCACCCGTTTGAAAATTTCGCCAATTCAAGGCAGTGACGATTGACCCATAGAAATGATTTTTTTTTTTTTTTTTTCTATGATTATCAGCTGGTTCAATTAATTAGTAAATTTTCTTAGTCTCCTTTTTTTTTTTTTTTTTTCTAATTAATGCCCTAGAATTTTATCTCGTCTTCACTTAAAAACAAATAGATGTGGCAAAATGGCAAGTTGAGTTATTTTGATTTTTATATTATTCACATTTTGAATACCTCAAATTTCTTATATATCAAATATCATATTAATAATATTTTAAATTTATTAAATTTAAATATTTTAAATTTTAAATTTGAGTTATTTGAATTAATTAAATTTTAAATTATTTTATATTCAAGTTATTAATATTTTGAATATTTTAATTTTAGGTATTTCAAATTATAAATTATTCTCTTTTTTATTTTTTTGATTCAAATTACCGCGAATTGAATTTTAGGTGAATTTCTAGGCTGGTTCAACTTTTATAACCTTATTACAGAAATGGAAAAATTACATTCTGCTACATAGTCTACAAATGGACATTAGGAAAGACAGAAGAAGAAAACAAAGAGAGAGAGAGAGAGAGAGAGAGAGAATTAGCCTGAATTATTTACTAGAAAATAGTGATTCAACGCAATCGAGTTAGTTAATAAAGAAAAAATTATTAGTAAATATATTTGATGACGGATAGAAGGGTGGACATTGAGTTTGTCATCTATGACAACATGTAAGAAATGTAAGTGGACGATGATTCTGAAAGTAAGAGCTTTTGCTTAGTACACGCCAACTTGTCTTGGACTCTCTCTCTCTCTTTCTCTCTCTCGGGGTTGTCACCATATGAGGAAGGTGTTAAATGGGGATTAGTTAATTGGAGGCTCTAAGTTGACTTGCTTCTCTTTCTTTCATAAGAAAACTTAAATAATTTACAATAATTGTAGTTCATAAGTCATTAATTTATTGAGATGTTGGGGTATGTGAAAGGGCTGAGATTAAGCTTCGCTCCATGATCAACTATTTCAAAGGTAAAACAAGATTTCAACTGAAGAGATTCATAGAAGTTCTAGGGGAAGTTAGATGCGCAAGGCAGATTAGAGAAGTGGAATTCAAAGGATTTGTCTGAAATGATTCCTGGGACAACATCCTCGAGATGTTTTCCTAACGTGTCGCAACGAGGATTGCAAATGTATCCTCCTCCTCATCATCATCGGGGGAGAACATGTTATTTTATCTTCCATTGATCAAGCAAGTTCTGGCTCAGCAGAGGCTCACTCGAATTCTCTCCTCTACAATCTCTCCTTCCTGAATGACAAGGTTCATCAGGTGCAGTCTCTGGTTAGCATCCTTATCTCGCCGGCTGATCAAAGCCAGCCCGAGTCAAGGTCCATAGCCTTAGCCAGCATGGGCAGCATAGTTAAGGAAATTATAGTCACTGCTTCTTCGATTCTCTTCAGTTGCCAGCAGATGGCTAATGATGCTAATTCAAATAGCAACATAACCAACGATCCATTGCACCAGTCCCGTGGCAAGGTTGATCAAGAATCCGGGTTATCGCAGCAGCGAAGCTTCGTTGCTGATCATGGTCTCATAGGCCAAGAAAAAGGGCAAACCTTCTTTTCCGGGGAAACTTTTGATTGGTATGGTGAGAGCAATGATACGAACTGCTGGGGTATGCATCTCAGCAACAATAATAGGGTACAAAGGATAGGATTGTCTCGAGAGGATGAAAATATTGGTGAGGGGATGCACGGGAAATCACCAAAGAATTATGATATTATTGAATTGGGTGCGGCCGATTTACTAGCCAAGTACACTCATTATTGCCAAGTTTGTGGCAAGGGGTTCAAGCGCGATGCGAATTTGAGGATGCACATGAGAGCTCATGGCGATGAGTACAAGACCAGTGCTGCCTTGAGCAACCCCATGAAGAAGAACGCGAGTGCCATGGCCGAAGGAGACTCTTCCATGAAATTGCCTAGGAAATACTCGTGCCCGCAGGAAGGATGTCGGTGGAACCAGAAACATGCCAAGTTCCAGCCACTGAAGTCCATGATTTGTGTGAAGAATCATTACAAGAGAAGCCATTGCCCCAAGATGTATGTGTGCAAGCGATGCAACCAGAAGCAATTCTCTGTGCTATCTGATCTAAGGACTCATGAGAAGCACTGTGGGCATCTCAAGTGGCAGTGCTCCTGTGGCACCACTTTTTCCAGGAAGGATAAGCTTCTAGGTCATGTTGCTTTGTTTGTTGGCCACACCCCAGCAACTATTCCTTCCACGACGAAGCCTGCAGGAGATTTTAAGACCCAAGGGATGCAAATGCAACTGGACGACAGGTAAATCATATTTAGATATCTTTTATGTGTGACCAGTCATTGTGAATTGAGATCATCTAATATGTTATGTTTTACCTTTTAATGTTATTATTATGCTAATATATAAGCAACAATTAGCTGTATAAGCACATTCTAAGCTAAGAAGTCTTTGACTCTGTGCTGTGTGATTCTCATAAATTTATATATCTTATTGTTTTGGGTACGGCTTCTAAGCTAATAATTTGCTGTAGGACTTCCTTTCCTTTTGTTTTTAACCGTACCGAGTCCACGTTTGGTACAGCTACCTTTTTTCATATTTTTTTGCCCAAAGTCCTCAGACCATTGTATTACACACCATGTTCAAATGGTTTTAAAGCCTCTGCTGCAATGCTAAAATCATGCACTAATTGGGTTTTGTTTATATTTTCTGTTACTATAAATAGGGGATGAAGCCAACATATATGGATAGCTGATAGACTTGTCCATTGAGGTCTCGTGCGCTGAACAAATGGCTCTTACTGAAACTAGAGGCATCGACCTAACGATGGTGGTGCGGTATTGCTGTGCAGGGAATTAAGCAATCTTCAAATAATTTCTACATAGAATTAATGTTTTCTTGGTCTCACTACATGTGTATCAATATCTGAACATGATGCCAACGTAATATCATGCAGTTCTAATAAAAAGCATTTCACATGTAGATGCTGTGTAAGGGCAGGTTCTAACTTGTCCAAACTCACTTATGCAATACTAATTGAAGAATGGCATTGCATAAACGTTAGGAATATTCATGCTGTTCTTATTCTGTGAGGATTCCATTGTCAATCTTGAGTTCTTTGCTGGGGCTCCATATTGTCGATTAAATAATGCTGTTGCCAATCTTCAAGTCATAGTTCTCTCACGTTCTAAACTGAATATTGTGTCTGTGCTTATCGATCATATCTTTTCAAACAAGCGTAGCACGTTTTCTTCTTACTAGGTGAAAGTTGAGACTGAACTTCATACCTCAAAGTTACAACCCTACGTCATTAAGTTAAGACTTATAGTTTCATTAGTTGAATAACTTATCAATTATGTTGTTAAATAGCATCATATACGAATGTAATTATTGCTATTATTTTATGACGAGGAATCCACCATTGACAGCTAAACACTGGCCCCATGAGCCTCGAGTTATGCCCATAAACAGGGTGAAACTCGAGCCGAAGACTGGACCCGGTGAACCGCATGTGTTTGCACTTGGCGAAGGGCTTGAATTCGTGGCCTTTTGTGCCCCTTTACGCACGCCAGTTCCAAGCTTACAACTACTTAGGTCAACTTACGTGGCTTGTGTGATTCTCTTTTCAAGTGATAATAGGTAAATATAGAGTTAGGTTTATTGATTAGTTTGTTGATTCCGAATTAGGTTTTGAAAGTAAATAATAATGCATTGACTTTAAGGTTTTAAATTAAAGTGTTCTCAAAGGACTTAGCCTTGAGATTACTTAATATAAGTATTATATCTCCCAACGCCTTTTCAGCATCTTACTGTTACGAGAGGCTTTGGTTGGCTCTCCGTATATTTTTTTTTTTTATGAAATATTCAACGTTTTTTGAGTTTACTAAACGTTCATCATTTGATTTCGGTTGCTTGAATGCCCATGATTCAATTGATTGACTATTAATTTTTTTTTTTTTTAAAAAAATGGTTAGTAATTAAGTTTGAATATTTGGTTTATGGTATCATTTTTAGGTATTGCCAGCAAATATTATTATAGTTAATAATGTTCATGATAAAGTGATAGTAACAATGGCTGTATTTATAAGTAGAATTGCAAATAAAGCAGTGTTCGATAGTTTATGTCTAGAGGCTCAACCAGAATCTGGCCCTCTCTCTGCCCAGCCTGCTCTCCATAATGATTCTCCAAGGTGCACAAGCTGTATAGGATTTTACTGGAAAGGAAATTACATGGGGAAAATACAGAAAGCATAAACTAATTAACTTTCTCAATTGTATCCTGGCGAAATTGAGGAAAAAGTTGACCAAATTGCAACCGAGGAAGCCGTGGCATAGAGCCAGCACATCCGTTTTTTTATGTGATGGTGCCATTGCCTTTTCGAAACGGTTAAAAATAGGAACTAGGACTAGGGACTTGGGACTTGACACTTAGGCCTCGTTTAATGTTGTTGATTGCTGATTCCTAATTCCTGTTGTTAACAAATAAAATACAGTAATAGTATTTAGTTAGTCTGATAACTTTCAAAATGATTTATTAAATTCTCATTTATTATGAGAAAGAGAAAAAATATATATTTAAGAAGCAAAAATATTATTGATGAGAATATTTAAACTAAATATTTTTTTAATTGTTATTATTATATCTAAAAAATAACTCAAAATTATTTACCAAATATCTAACACTTGTTTTCCTAAATAGGGCAACAATAGTACACCCTTAATAGCAAAAACAAACACTTTCAGGAAGAGGTGAGTACTCACTGTGATGTAGCCAGATATCATGCCTCTCCTACACAAAACCGTCTGCCATCCTTCATAGCCGAGAATCTCTAGCTACAGCCATGCCACTAAATTCATAGGTTGTCCTAACCAAAAAAAAAAAGGCCCAAAACACTTCCTTGTCACGTTATAGTCTAAACACCCTGTGGCCGAAATGAATTTCCGGTTGACCACCTGATCCTCTAGCCCAAACAATGGAGTGTCATAAAACATCACCAATCCATCGGCAGAGCTATCTGCTGCGGAAGCCAAAAACCAAAACCCAACTTGATTCCACACCTGACGCCGCACAATTTCATTAAAGTTGCTCAAATTTGGTTTCTTGTAACAACACCACAAAAAATTTCAATTTCCTAATCTATCCATGAATTGCCCTGCGTCTAAACGTCTTCTCCAAGCCTGAAAAGGCCTGTCGGTACGATTTGGCAGTGGATCGAGAATAATGTGTTCCACCATGCGGCTTAGGAGACAGATGCCAAGTTCTTGTCAAAAAAAATTGGCCAACTTGTATGAACGAAAGATGGCTCATAACAAAGTCTATATTGTTAAAAGGATTGTAAATATGAAATAATGAGATGATAACAGAATGATAGAGCGCATGAACAACTTCTAGGATCATGTGAAATAGTTTACGAAAATGGAGATTTCGTTGGATGACGAACTATATGACTACATTCTTCCAGGTACATTACCCGATACTTGGAAGACATTGATGGTAGCTCTCAACAAGTTAGCACCAAAGGGCAAGTTCTCGATGGTTTCAGTGAAAGAGAGGTTGTTTAATGAAGAGATTGGAAGAAAGGATGAGGGGTAAACTTCTCAGTCTGAGGCTTTTTTTTTAGAGATACAGAATGTTAGTTTTTAACTCAAATTTCACATCAAAACTTTTGAGAGTGAAAATTAAAATCTTATATCGAAAATAAAAATATAATTGACCAACTTTACTCCTTTTTCTCAGTTTGAGACTCTTTTTGTATAGACACAAAATGTTAGTTTTTAACTTAAATTTCACATCAAGACTTTTGAAAGTGAAGAACAAAATTATACATCGGTAATAAAAGTATGGTTGACCACCTTTGTTCCTTATAAATAAGGAGCTATGTAATGAATTATAATATAAGAGAATAAGGGATTAATGAAGTTAAACTACATCTCCATGAGTTGTTAACTAAACTCTTAAGTCTCTTTTGTATTCTTCACTTTAATAATATTTACTCTCACTTTCACTTATAGATGTAGGTCATATCGACCGAACCACGTAAAATTTGTCATCTCTTATTTTTAGTTATTTTTATTACTTTTGTTATTATCTTTAAGGGATATAACCTGGTGCCTATCCCTCAACAAATTGGTATCAGAGCCTTGGTTTGGTACATGAAAATAGTTATTATGACAATAACTAAGTATTATTCTGAGAAATTCGACTAGAGTGTCAACTTCAGAATATAGCAGCTAAAGATAGAGGCCATATTGGTTCAAGATGGGGTCGACATAGTGCTAGAGGCAGAAAATGTCAGAGAAGATGTCAGATGAGGAGTTTGCTAGTCTTGACAAAAGGGTTAGATCATATATCATCTTAAATCTTTTTAATGAGATTTTAAGAAAAGTAGCTACTGAGATTATTGCTAAAGATTTGTGGGAGAAAAATCTTTGTATATGAAAAAAGTAGTGGAGAATAGACTTTGTTTAAAGCAGAGTTTGTATATCCTTCATATACTTAAAGGATCATCTATATTGTTGCATTTGGATAAATTTGATTCTTTACTTATGGATTTAAATAATATAAATGTTCATATTGAGGATGAAGATCAAACCTTGTTATTATTATGTTTTTTTTCCTCATTCATTTAAGTATTTCAAAGAAATAATACTTTATGGTAAAAATACTATTTCTTATAAAAAAATTAAGTCTATTTTGAGGTCAAAAGAACAGATTGACAGGGATATAACTGGGGAGAGTAGTAGTGGTGGTTAAGTTGACAACTTGGTGGTTCAGGGTAGATCAGATAAGAGAGATGCAAATAGTCAGTGGTCCAATAAATTTAAATCCAAATATAGAAATTTGGTATGCAATTATTGTAAAAGGAAAGGGCATATCAAAGTTGATTATTTGAAACTGAAAGTCAAAGATAAGGAGAAGCACAAAGGTAATGAGTTACTTCAAACCAGTGTTATAAAAGATGAGAATGATGGGATTATTTTCTTTGCTAATGATAAATTAAGGTCTGCTCATGAATAAATCTTGGATTCTAGTTACACATACCATATGTGTCCTAATAGAGATTGGTTTTCCACCTATGAATTTGATAAAATAGGAGTTGTCATGATGAGCAATGATATAACTTACAAAATTGTTAGGATTGGTATGGTTAGAATTAAAAATCATGATGGTACCATGAGAACACTTACACAGGTAAGACATGTTCCAAAATTGAAGAAAAATCTCATTTCTTTAGGAACACTTGAGGCTCTTGGCTACAGATACACCAATGAAGGTGGAGTTCTGAAAGTCAGTAAATGTACTCTCATTGTAATGAAAGCTTGCAAATTTGGAAATTTGTATATTTTAAAGGGAGCTACAATTATGATTATTATTGTAATCTCTACAGAGACAATTGTTGAGAGGAAGGTTTCAATTAAGAAAAATCAGTATCAGAAACAATCCTACGGATATGTTTACAAATTCTCTTTTAGTTGTTAAGTTCAAGCAGAGCTTGGAATTGGTGTGCTATGATGATTTGGGAGTTTATGAAAAAGGTGAAGTATTGTTACTATAGCTGCATGTGAGACTTGAGCCAAGGTGGAGATTTGTTAGTTTTTGGCTCAAGTTCCACATCGGGACTTTTAAGGGTGAAGGCCAAAATCTCACTTTAGGAATAAAAGTATAGTTGACTACCTTTACTCCTTATAAATAAGAAGTCATGTAATAAGTTATGATATAAGAGAATAAGGAAAAATTATGAGAGTTAAAACTCTATTTCCATAAGCCTATTAGTCTCAGTATTTAGGTTTTGTGAACTAGGCTTTTAAGTTTCTTTTGTGTTCTCCACATTAATAATATTTGTTCTCACTTTCGCATTTGGACGTAGGTCATATCGACTGAACCACGTAAAATTTGTCGTCTCATGTTTTCAGTTATTTTTATTACTTTTGTTATTATCTTTAAGGGTTATTTTAATTATTTTTATTACTTTTTGTTATTGTCTTTTAAGGACTATAATCTGGTGCCCATCCCCTAACACACAAAAATCAGAAACGAGAAATGAGTAAAAACCCCAAAACTCCAAAAATTTTGATAACAATAACGAGTCAAGGGGCAAATCCAAGTCTTTGGAGTTAGTGAAATGCTATTTTTGCGACAAGCTCAAGCATGTCATAGAAAAGTGCAAAAAACTCGAGAGAAGTCATTCAAGAAATGGTGAAGACAAGAAGGAAGAAGCAAATACACCTATAGTTACATCTAATAGGGGTGTTTTCATTGTGGTTAGTGGTATCAGTAATGTATGCTTGGAAATCAACACTGGTTGCAAATTGACCCTTAATGATGTGAGGCACTTTTAAATGTATGGCTTAATTTAATATCTACCAATATTTTTTATAATAAAGATTATATAAATGAATTTCACAATTAAAGATGAAGTTGAATAGGGGTAATCTCTTGATTACAAAAGGCACAGGCCAAATTGAGTAAGTTAGACTTGAATGCAATTGGTGACTCCTCAGTGGAAGGATGGCTTCATTGGCTTGGTCACTTAAGTTAGAAGGGACTAGACATTTTCACCAAAAGCAAAGTCATTCCTTTGTCTAGTACATCACTAAAAACCTATGTTCATTGTTTAGTTGGAAAGTAACATAAAGTTGCATTTTAGTGATTTGTCTCATATGGAAGATCACATGTTCTTGACTTGATTATCTCAGTGATGCATTATACTTTGTTACTTTTTTTGATAACTACTTTAGAAAAATGTAGACATTTTTTCTTTGAAGTCCCAAGATCATATACTTAATGTGTTCACACACTTCCATATTAGTTTTGAAAATGAGATTGGAGAAAATTGAAATTTGTCTAAGTAGAATAGTGGTGATTAGTACTTGAACAATATTGTAAAGAACATTGCATCAAGCTTAAGAATATAGTTCCTAGAACTCTATAGCAAAATGCAAAACTAACAGAAGTGAGTTCTCTCTTGTTGGGTTACATTTTTGCAATTGAATAAGCCATAAAGGAAATGGACTGATAAACCGATCTTAGATGAAAAAAGAGACGGATGAAAAAAAAAAAAAAAAGTATTTTACCACAAATATCCTTAGTCAATAAAAAAAAGTCAAAGTCAATTTTTACAATCGTCAAGTGTCACATGACATTATACTTAATGATATAATTTAATGAAATAACCTTATTTGTTGACCATTTAAGAGTTTGCAACTTAAATTGACAAAAATAAAAATTCGCAATCTTAGTTGACAAAATGTGTAAACATCACAATCTAAATTTCTAATTGTCGCTTTGGTTTTGTGTTGCCTTTTCTGAGTATTGTTTGTAACATTTGTGCCGTTGCTGTCAAGTTACTTTTGTTGCTCAATCTGTCCTTGCAAAAGTGGAGAGAGGGGGACGACATGCCGTTTATTTTTAGTGAAAATTTATTGGGGCTGTGGCTATTAAGATACAATTATTTTAATAATATTATTAAAAATTATATAAATATTATTAATTTATTAAACAGATAAACATATTATATAAAAATTTAAAAATATATTTATAAATAATATAAATATAAAATTATATATATATATAATTATATAATAAATTAAAATATTTAAATTTATATATTAAACAATTATAATGTTTAATTTTAATTTAATATAAAAAATTATAATAAATAAAATTTTATTAAAAATTAATTTGTAATTTATAAAAAATTTAAATTAATTTTAATATATTCCCTAAATTTTAATTTAATATTATATTATTTATAATATTTATTTTAATTTGACATAATTTTTTTAATTTTAATGATTTTATTTTTTTTCAAATTTTAAATTATAATAAGTATCAATAAAAATTATTAAAAATTTTCTTATTAATTTTATTGATTAATTTTAATTAATTTTTTACTTACTTAATTTTTAAATTTTTAAAAAAATTTATAACATATAATATTAAATTAAAAAAATTAAAAATATTATTTTTTATAATATTATTTTATAATATATAATATATGTAAAATATTATTATATAAATATTTTATTTTATTATTTTATCTTATGAAAAAAAAAATTGAATTAAGTTATTTTTTACTTTCAACTCAATACATTCTTAATTTTAAATTTCTTTTCAAGTTTAATATTTTTAAAAATATATTTTATTATTTTTTTTTTATAAATTAAATTATTTTTTTTAATAAAAATTTATATATTTTTAAATAAAATATTTATTTTAATATAATTATATAAATTAGTTGACTTTAAAAAAATTTTTAATAGTGCTTGATAACTTACGGTGACAATTAATAACAACTTCATTCCTCTCAATTGAACTAATTTCAATAGTGATTTTCAAATCAAACTAATTAATAATATTACTATTTATGCATAATAATTTTTAATTATTATTAAAAAATTATATAAATATTATAATTTTATTAAACTAATAAAAATATCAAAAAAAAAAAAACTTAAAAATACACATAAATAAATTTTGTTAAAATATTCATTTATAATTGGTAATAAATTTAGATTAATTTTAACATTAATCATATCCTCAAGATAAACACTTTGATGCTGAGAAGAAGCAATGCTATTAGTCATTCCAACTAATAAGACCACGTGTCATTCAATGTTTTATGTAACAAAGAATTATTATGGATAGTAAAGTGCAATGCCATACTGCATATGATCAAGAATTAATCACCGACATCTACACATGGAAACTTGAACAGTCCTGTTCAAACATTTTCCTCCTATGCACGTTCTGTGTAATTTCTCAATGTTGGAACATTGAAGAATCCCATAGCTATTTCTAACTCTCTATTTTGTAACTACTTCACAGCTGGTACACTAGTCAATTTCAGCATGCACATAATCTACAAACACAAAGTTTTGCTCAAGTTGATGCAAGACATAAGCCAAGCTGGCACTTAAAAGGGCAAGTCCGGCCAAAACAGCCCGAAACTGCACTTCTGAAGGAATCCCAGCAGTTGCACAGAAAGCAACAGCAGCACCAATTAGAAACTTCCGCAATTTCTGGAACCCTGTATGAGCTCCTTTGCACGATGAGCATTTTAAAGTGTGCTGCTCAAATCTATCCAACATCTGCAAGACAAAATAGTAATAAAAAAAATTATAACATGATGAATTAGTTCAACTTTATAAGTACGACAGCATTTCATAGTTAATTCCATACATGGTTTCCGAATCTTTTAACAAATCCAACATTGGAGCCAGTGAAAAATGCAACATCTTTGCAGTGTATGCAAGTAAGTGACCACCATGGTTATTGGTTTCTGAATTAAACATTTTTTACTATTGAGCATTAAGAATTAAAGACTGATGCTTTAATGCTGTTACAAGGTAATATGTTGGATAGAGTAGATGAATTTCAAAGCATTCATACCTGACGTTTGGATAAGACTGTTGATGGCAAAGATTGTTGGTCTCCAAAACCAAACCACTCGGGTTGGCTATTACCATGTCTCCTCAGCCAATTACGAAATGCCAAGACAAAGCGGTCTGCTTGAGTGGGTGTGAATGTAATTTTTGAGTATTGCTTGTTAACATCTGCAGAACCCTCCTTTGACTTTGAAAGAAATATTTTCTCTTGGCCTTGTAGGACAATCATGTCTCCATCATAAACTTTGTTTGAAGTCCAATGCTCTTGCCATCTTGGAACCACCTGACAGTTAATCAGAACGTAAAATCGGTGAGATGGATACATGCCTGCTGAAGGATTAAAAAGTGACTATTTGGCCTCATGAGAACCAGAAGCCAAAAAAAAAAGGGAAAAAAAAAAAAAAAAAAACTAGGCAAAACACAGGTACCTGCCACCAAGCTGGACCTGGCATTGTGAATTGGAAGAAGTTTCGAGCACTACAAACAATTGAACGGGTCTTTCCGGGTGCCATTGGAATGTTGAAGGAACAGATCCATATTTTCCATTTCTGATCACCCAATACAGGAAGTTTTGCATCTATTTCTACTCTGGCAAACATTAGCATGACAAACAGTCAGATACATTAAAGAACAAGATACAAATTGGACCTCTCCATGACCTTAGCAGACAATCCCCAAAAATATATTTTTCGTGCAAAAGAAATGACTTGTCAGTGATATCCAAATTCTCATGGCTTGCATTAGCGAAATGGCCTTACTTGTTCATGTAGTAACAAGGTGCCACAAACTTAGCACTGATGCGTGGGTTTCCATCATTGGATCCAGCAAAGCCCCATGGACCACGTGACTCCAACTTAAATGGCAAAGGCATGGCTCTATCTCTCCTCCCAGTAACCTGTGGATTCATTTCTCCAATTAAGGAACACAGTCAGTGCAATTTTATCAAGCACTAATTCTACAAAGGAACATAGAAAAAACAGGAAACTAAAACAATCCATACAAGAGAGTTTCAAGTTCCTCCCCTGCCAAAACCATAAGAAAAGTAGGCAAAAGTGTAACCAGGGATGATTTTCTAAGATAGAAGTGCATAGTTTACTCAAATTTGAATTTGAGACACAACAAGCAGAAGATTATCTCAGCGATAGATTACATATAGAAATAACTAGCTTTCTCCTTGTAAAGAGCCACATGTTGCATACTTTAGGATTGAGAAGGAATAAAACATTCAGAAAGCACTAGTTCTGTAGTGGAATCAAGAGATGCACTAACTCTATTGGTGAACAAAGAGAAGCAACCCATGCTACTGCCATTATACACCCAGCCAGATCGTGAAATTTTTCATCCATCACATTTTTAAATAGAGAAGGCTAGTTCAGTGACAAACAATGCATGTGCAGTCGACGAATCAAGTTGCAATTTATTCTCATCAGTTATTGTCAAGCAGATGGCTCCAGATGCTCTTATAATATCCATAGAAGCCAGTCAAGTTATGAGCACTTTGTTTTCTGATATCTCAAAATTACTTATGAGCATATTAACATTTCTGGCTAATTTCACATATTTGAAGCACACATTATTCAAATTACCAGTGTTGAAGACATGGACATGTCACAACTTCTTCAAAACTAGTATCCCTCGTGACATCTACACGATGCATTATCCAGCCAGGAGTTGCATAAATAACAATGCTAACCATAATCAAGATAGTCCTTGGATGAACATAGCTAACTTTAAAAGTAGTCATTACCTATGTTAGCAGTATTGCCTACCTGATAAGTAAATTCATCAAATCATTTAAAAGCTCTAAGCTTTATGTTAATTCATAAACAAATCTTCAATCAAGATGGTCAACTCAGATTTATACCTTGTGATGAGCAAAATCAATGTGAGAAGGATCAGAGACATTCTCCATGAGGGTATCATAACCATAGAACAAATCACGCTGAATTGTCACTGTTGAGAACTCAGGTTTATCAAAATCATCAGGTAACCTGAATATTTTTCAACATCAATGAACAAACATGATTATATAATTGCATGGCAATAAAAAATTTAATTAATCTATACAAAACATAGTCCCAAATAGGGCAAAGAAATGATAAAGGATTAATCACTCACCTTGGTGGTTTTGTGGCTTGAGCTCTCTCCCAACCATTCTCGTCTGGCCAAACAAAGAGTAGGCCCTGGGACACCATTGTAGGAAATCTAGTAGCACAAGCTCTTGAAGACTTAACTGCACGAGATTCGGGACCTTCAGGCAAAGCCTGAGGAATTTGAGTGCAGGATCCACAACCATCAAATGACCACCCATGATATGAACATTGCAAGTGCCCATTTTCATCAATCCGCCCTTCCTGCAAAGATCGAAATGGATTCATTAAAATCATCAACTCCATCAACCAACCCAGGTTACCCATTGCTTGCAAGAAGACAGGACAAATAACCCCTCGTTAATCAAAAGCAATTCAATAAACACATCAAGCAAGTTCAACCTTACACAGTCTGTGAGCCAGAGTTACCTTCTGCAGCTTAAGTTAAGAATTGGCCACCCGAATTATACATAGCTATTATATGCAATTATTTTGGTCAACTGAGACAGATTTGTCTTCTTTTTCAGTTTTTATAAGACTAACTAAACAACATGCATCCACAACACAGCAAACATGCAATCAATCAATCAAAGAACAGCTTGAATTAGGCAAGAAAACAGAGTTCCCTTTTTTAAAATAAAAAAAAGCATAAAAATTGTGGATATCTTACGGATAAAGGGGCGAGTCGATGGGGGCATTTGTCATCAAAAGCAACCCATTGTTGAGAGGCTTGATCAAACCAAAGAACCAAGTCTCGACCCAGAAGTTGGAAAGGGGCTGGCAAGCGATGGTCCAAATCCTCAAGCAAAGAAACAGGGTACCAGTGATCCCTCCATCTGAATTTCAATTCACTGCTCTCCTCTCCAACCCCATATTCCCCTTCTTCTTCTTCTTCTTTTTCTTCTTGGTTTTGTGTTGAAGGAGATGGAGGAGCTGCTACACCTACCGGTCGGATGATTTGGGTCCTCTTCTTGCCTATACTATGAATGTTCAAGTTTTTTGGGAACAAAAACGCTGAGACTTTGAGATCGGCATGCGTTGGCAACATAGGTTTGAGCATGCAAGCTGTAGAGATAGAGATGGGCAGTGCCATTTCTTCTTTTTTTTCGGTTGGTATGCTTTTTGAATTGATGCTTAGTTCATGCCACTTTTAGCAATTGGTATTGGTTTCTGTACTCAGTCTGGTGCTGTGGTTTTATTAATTGGTTTGGTTTGGTCTGTGGTCTGAATTGAGACCAGAGAAAGCTGCACCCACCGTGCAAGAGAGACAGAGGGCTTTGCGTGTAAGTTTGCTTTTGCCTTTATCTACTTTCCGTGGATGTGAACTGACTGCGGGACTGTTGACATATCTCCCAGTTTTTTCTCACTCCGGGGTGGACGTATCCCACAGTTTTTTTTTTTTTTTTTCTTGTTGGAAATGAAAAGCGGTGAGAATGATTAATTGATTTGGAGCTAAAAGCCAAAATTGAAGAAGAGTTCAATGCATGTCATGAGTCATGACTGATGATCATGTTGTTTTTACAACCACCGTCATCACATTGAGATTTTTTTTTTCTTCATTTTATTGTATTCTTTTGCTTTGGCTGCCACAGGTAGCGTCAAATTGGAGAAACGAGTATACGTGTAACAATAAATACGACTGCCCCTCGTGTCGTGCAATAAAAGTCCAGACTAATTCAATCCTGATTTCTCAATTGATGCTTCCTTTTCTTTTTGTTTTTTTGTTTTTCTCAATCAAAGTAAGCGTATTTGCTAACAGCTTCTGTTTTTTCTGATATTTGTTTTGGTCCTTATTTATATTTTCCCCACCACCCATTTTCAGTCGCATTCTAAATCCACAATTGATGATACCTGCTCTAAGCCCTGAATAGATTCTGCTACAGCGGAAAAGGGGTAACACTTCTATCCACATTCCACGCTAGAACTGGATGGAAACTAGGCCGTGAAGGAAGTGGCTCTGTGTGGAGCTTGACTGATTCACAGAACTCACAATTTTTGAAGGGCACTAACAAACTGTTACAACAAATATATTATTTTCTTATACAAATAAATAAATTAAGGCAATATTTTTCTCATACAATATTTGCCTAGAAACAAAAGAACCTGTGTCTCGACCCCAAGGTATACATAAAACATTACCTCTAGAGCTTGTTTTAGGATTCAAGATGTTTGAAGCAACAATTTCTATCATACACACCCAAGAAACATGATAGGCAAGAAAATATGGAAGCTACTAAGAAAAAACGGATCCAGAGCCCTTTTCCAGCAATAATCCGAGCCAAGAACCATAGGGAATTCGAGAACACCATTCACCACAATTTACCAACAACTTTCTACAACCCAGAGGTAATCATCTGATATAATATTGTCTATAGATATAGCGGTACCAATAACATCTCCATCAACATCATTCTTATAAGGGAAAGAGGGGAAAGCTAACACTAAATTCTGCAATGGAGAGAATTACAAGGAATGCGGAAAGATGATCCATATGTTTAATAGATGAAATAAACCAAAAGCATTGTGTCCAACTAGCAGCTTTGAACACAGATCAACAATCACTCACTTAGCAAGCATGGCCTGCTGAGCCTGATTCGCCTGATTCTCCTGCTGCTGCTGATAGTTCAACGGCCTCCTGAAAAGCATGATATGTGGCTCCGGGCGATGAATAGCATAGTGAACCCAGCCGCGACTCTGCTGAACCCCAATTGCTCGCCACTCATTCTACAATGCCAAATCAACAAAGTTACAAATAAAATCTCCCAGAATTGTAGCAAGCAAAAATGCTCATAACCTCATCCTATTTCACACTATCACACGGGCAGACCCTGCAAACTTTTATTCTGTGATCTCTGCCATGCAAAGCAACAAAAGCAGCAACACCTCCAACCCCCCCCACACACAAACCCAACAAGCGCTTAGAATTGAAACAGTACCAACTGCCAAGCTAATATTTTCCCTTCAGCCAATTAATTTCTCGGCAGAAAAGCAAAGTGAACCAGAAAAAAAAAAAAAAAAAAAAAAAAAAAAGTTAAAAGGGTGGCTAATTGAATCTACTCACTTCAGAAAGAAGCCGATTCTTCGGGAGCAATTTGGCCACTTCAGGAGGAAGAACCACATGCCTAACACACAAACCCACCAAATCAGCAACATATTCAAAACAAAAATAACCAAAATATTTACCCCAAAAAAAGGGCAAAAATTAAAACTAAAAAAAATCCTTAAAAAAAAAACAGCGAGAGAGAAAGCGATTGAAGGTATGAAACCTGTACTCGTAGGTGTCATCAAAGTACTTCTCAGAGTACTGGATCTGGCCCATTTCCTCTCTGCTCTTTAGAGTGAGAAAAATGAGAAAATCCTACAAACTACCCCCCAGAAAAACAGAGAGAGAGAGAGAGAGAGAGAGAGAGAGTGTGAATTTTAGAAATGAGATATTTTGTTTTAATGTAGAGAAATGTATGTTAGTAGTAGAAAAAGAAATACGTTTCCTTAAAAAATAAAAAAGAAAAAAACAAAAGGTATTTTTTTTTATTTAATTAATTATTTAATTTATATGAAAAAAATGAAAAAGACGAGAGAGAGAGAAAGATGGAGAATGACAGAAAGGTAATTTTACTTTTATTTATTATTTATTTATTTATGGTGTTGCAAGGCTTTTTTTTTTTTTTTTTAAAAATTTTAAATTTCAAAATCTTCCCCGCTTTTCTTTAAAATAGTAAATCATCTTATTTTTAAAAAAAAAATATATATATTATTATTATTATTATTATTATTATTATTATTTATTTATTTATACACATTATATATATATATATATATATATATATATATATATAAGTAAATAAATTTTTTTTTTCCATTTTCTTGTTCTATTAAAATAATCTCTTATCTCCTTAATCTAAGAGCTCAAAAATCTACTGCAATTAAAAATAAAGGAAACAATTGAAATTTGAAAACATATAATACCTAACAACAGCTAAGCCCAGTCAGCAGTCAAAGATGAGACTCCGCAGTCAAATCTATTTATACAAAAGAAACCATTGCGTATAAACAAAATCTCCCGATAATATAAATATAAATAGACAATAGAATAATTTTATATTATATACCAAATATTTTATATAAAAAACACTTAATTTCTAATAATTTTTATAAATAAAAATATTGTAAAAAATGGCATTTCATCTGTCAAGAAGCTAATTACAGCCCCCATCTACGAGCGCATCATTCCACATAACAAATTGATTTCAGAGAGATACGAAGAAACATTGAGAAAGATTTAAGGAAATTATCAATCAATAAGAACAAAGAGCTGCATGAGACTCATCAAAATTGAAGCGTTTCAAAATTTTGGAGCTACCACACCCCAGTATACAGCACTTTTCTTCCAATATACCGCACTCTAATCCTGTACATCTTTCCTGTGATCAGCTGTCTATGTCTCACTACTCCTCTTCCCTTCTATAATTCTACAAAAAAAAAAAAAAAAACAGAGAAATAAAAAAAAAAAAAAAAAAAAAGGAAATGTAGCAATCCCCCCTGCCCCCATTGGCTTAAGATTCAAGAATGGATTTTAATCTCGTACCCCCTCCCCCCCCCCCCCCCCCCCCCCCCCCCCCCCCAAAAAAAAAAAAAGAAAACAGGGTGGGAAAATGCCATAAGCATTCTTTACATAAGGGGCTCTGAAAAAATTTTTGAATTTTCCCACTTCAAAAATTGGCTTCACAATCACCCAACGACCTGCGTTTAGCCGCCCTGTGATTTGCTCACAATTCGGCACTTTGGGACAGCCTTCCGCAGCATTGAAGTCCCTTGAAAGACCATCATTTGGTAATCTTTCCTGAATTCCATCACCTGCAGTCCAGGAAAATGCACAAATCAATTCCATAGAGCATGGCTTAAAGCAAAGGCACTGGCATGGGGACTAAAACTTAACCAAGGAGTTTTGCAATTGAGATTGTGAAAAGTAAGTTGTTAAGAGAAATACAACTCCTCGATATAAAGATATCTACTGCAAACAAGACAACCAAGAAAAGCCGATTCCTCGTAAGGAACACTTTCTTACTTTATTTAGGGGGGGTGGGGCAGGGGATTTTCCCAAGTGAAAACAAATCGAAAGCGAGTAAGAAAGAATAAAAAGCAAAAAGGTGGCAAAATTATAGATGAATTAGTGTAAGTATGTAATGTTTTAAGAGCACATGTTTAACAATCATGCCCAAAGGGGATAGCACACCTCATCCTGGTTCATCTTGCTGAACCCAAATTTGTTTGTCCAAATAGATTCGGCTTCTTCAGCAGCAGGAAGAACAAGATTCTTAACATTGAGGAACCCAAGGAGCTTCTCAACACAAGTGAATAAGACGTGGAAGAGTCCCTACATAAACAGAGCCAATATTTCGTTTAGTTAGAAAACATGTTTCAGGAAGCAATGCTCCCAACAGCTGCAAATGAGAAGTTGTTCAGTCTCTACAAGTATATGGCAGATGCAGTCATGTCCACTTGCAAAGCCCACTGTGAATGAAAGGAAACTTAGCAGTGATGCTGTGACTACTGCTAGAACTCTCCTGTGCAACTGCACAAGTACAAAGTATGTGCCTAGTGCAAAAATTATAGACTCTAGCCAAACCTCTTGTCTCACCTGTCCTTCAGATTTGCTACTAGTTGCAACTAAAGGAAGTTCTGCCAGCTCCTGCCCAAGAATTCTAACAATTGCACATGACACGACAGCATGGCTGCACAAGAAGTGAAAGTCACTAACATAAAAGTATTCAATAAAAGATTAAAGAGCAACACCAACTAGGCTAGCCTGATTGGATTGGCACAAGACCAAAGCTCTTGGTAAGAAGTTGGGAGTTCAAACCCCAACTCCCTCAAAATCTCAAATTAAATAAATAAAAAAAAAAAAAAAAAGGCTTTAATTCCAATGTAGCTAGGAAAAATAAAAAAAGAATTATAAAGCTCAGATTTGTTTGCAACTCTTACTTGACCAGCAACACTGCACAATACATGCCACCAAGTTCTTGTCCTTTGACATTCTCTCTACAAAAGCCAACATGTCAATCATCCATATGCAGACTTGATGTGGCACAAGCAGTAATCCAATGATAGGAACAAGAATTACACGTTATTGGATGACAAAAAGCCAAAGTGCTTGAGATCTGATAGGCAAAAGTGAATATATATATTATTGCTTACCCATAAACCATTGCTGGTATAAGGTCACGGTCAGCTGTACGCATTGGTCCCTCTACAATTATTGGATCAAACCGCTCCTATGGCCCAAAAGGAAAGGAAAAAAGGACAACAAAAAATAGTTAGTTTTTGACAATTAACAATTATCATCCTGTTCCCAGTTGCATGTGAACTTAACCACAATATCAACATAATTATCACAAGCAAACTGCTCATAATTTATTCTCCACCAAATTTAGTTAAAAATTCACGAATATCCTTAGCATGACAAAAACAGCAGTGACTCACATGAAAAATTGCAACTGCATCAGACAACAGCACTTTAATGTCATCAGAAGAATTTCTTTTCCCACTCAGAAGTCTCCAGCTTAAATCAACCTTATCTTCACTTTCTGAGTTATTATCCCCCATCCTCTTTTTTATAACATTCAAAGAAGAATCTGGAATCTTTTCTTCACCATGTATAACCAACTTCTGCAAAGCAGCATGGATTCTGGCACAATCAGAGCAACAGAACCACTCTCCATTTGGCAACTCCTGTTGTACAATGTATGTCAACACTCCAACAATAATAAGACTTAATGAAAGAAAACATAGCATAGTAATTACACAATAAATTGCACCTTTAGATCTTGCATATTGTGATCCTTTAAACAGCCAACATGATGCTCCTTCTCACACTGAACATATTTACTTTGTATCAGTGGAAGACTTAATTGGCAAACAAATTCATTAGCTGTACAAAGTAACAAGCAAAATATTGCATTCACATATATTAAACTAAATTAAGAATACCTGATCACAAAGAATGACCATGCGGGGCCCAAAATGTTTTTCAAAATCGCGTTCCCTGCAAGCATCATGATGTTAAAATGCCAACTGAATGTGTTTAACAGAACAAAAAGGACAATAAGCTTGTTTTGTAGGGATGTTGAATGAGAATCAGAGATTATGCCAACACAAGGGATTCAAATGGAACAGCTCAATAAATGGCAACACACACAGCAGCAGCTAAGGGTACTCAATTGAAGTTCAAAAAATCATTTAACCAAGATGAAAGGAGGACCAATCTTTAAAAAGCTCTTGCTTCTTTAAAGATCAATCAAGTGTAATAGTCTACTAATTATTAACATTGGGTGAAAGTGCTATTACTGAGTCTTGGCTGTTGATGAAGTCTAATGCCTACATTACATAAAGACAGTTGCTAGAGAAGAGGAAAAGGAAAGAATAAAGATTTTGTAAGGGAAATAAACACGGGAGTGCATTCCACCTGCATAAAACACATCCATCAGATTCATTCTCTTGTTGGACAATACGAATGCATCGTCTGCTTATCTGTTCTATGGGATCAACTCCAGCAACTCTTCCAGCTGCTATTGCATTGGCATTGCGTTCTGCAAACTTTTCTTTCTGGTAGGTATTCAAGCAATATTTGCAGTACCATTTGCCCTTTGGGAAGCTTGGCAAGGAAAGACATTCTGCAATGCATCAATCACAATTAAGCACCAATCCAAAAACCAATATATAAGAGCTTCACCATAGCAGTGCCAATCCAATGTGAGTAAACAAAAGTCTATCACACAACAGAACAAGCAATACAAGTTACCTTGGTGAAAAGCCCTGGGGCATCCATCACAGCATAAAAGATCTCCACCATCATGACAAATCTGACAGAGGTCATCATTTTCATTGGTAGACAATTTACGACTTTTGATCAGAGATATTGCCAACTCATGGAGAGACACGCCATTAGATGTATAAATGTGGAGATAACTGCCAAACAAACAACACAGGTTGAAAAGAAAACCAAAATGACAAACAAAATTGAGAGTTCATTTTCCCAAGACTTCTAACCCAGTATTCAGGCATAACAAATGCAGATCTTGTCATTTAAATCATGTCATGTAGCATGACATGCAGACTTGGAGTTTATTAGAAAGGCAAAAAGAACAAGTAAACCCTTAAAGTTTAACTCAATATGTAATTAAGCACTTTACATTGTTTTAG
The DNA here is from genome assembly GCA_037832345.1 of Rhizophora mangle. NCBI lineage: Eukaryota > Viridiplantae > Streptophyta > Magnoliopsida > Malpighiales > Rhizophoraceae > Rhizophora > Rhizophora mangle. The sequence goes on along the minus strand of JBAPLJ010001955.1, from coordinate 175,026 downwards.
ATCCAAGTAAATCCCCAACTAGTTCAAATTGATTTGGCCACGTCTAACTTTTCTGTTAGTCTATGAAATTCTAATTTGACACAGTATCCAGCATGAAATATTACGAAGCTAATGTGCAATTGAAAGTTTTCAAATATCAAACAAGTACTAAACAGTCACAATTTAGTTTCCATTTACAAAATCAGATAACCTATATTGCTACCATCCATGCTTAACACTCGAATGAACCAGCTACTGACTCTACCTCTTCTAATAGCCACACAATGATAGGATCATTGTCTCAGCAAGAAATTTTGGAAAAACGAAAAAAATGAACACCTTGCATCTGTATCTATACATTGCCCAATTCCCCCTTCCTCAAAAGCCAAGCCTCCATTTAAATCCAGCTCGTGCATTTACCAGCAACTCCTCCTGGAGACCAAAAATTGCCTCTTAAAGGTCCCCAAAATCTGGAAGAATGAGAATCAACCTACACAAGCACTAGCAAACTCCATCTTTCATAAAAGGATCTATCCTACAATCAACTATTCCACTATCAGCAGCTCAAGCCACATAACTAGTAGCAGTCCATATCCATTGTAAGACCCAGCTACCAATTTTTAGTACCCACCACTTGTTTGATGGAACCACTTTACCAAAAATACCCTAAACAAAGCTAACCTCTGCCTCCATTTGTCTTGCATAAACCCAGGTATATTTGCCTTAATTGTTGGTGATTTGTGAAGGAAAAAGAAAAGATCCAACATTGTTTGTTGGTGGATCTGTTAACCAATATGGACTTATGGGTAATGGTAACAAAGCACACTGGTTTTGGGGTACATTGGGTTATATCTCTATTTGGTATATTGCTTGTGGAGTGTCAGTACAGGTTGGAAGAAAGAGAGGCTAAGACTTCTAGAAGCTTATGCGTCTCTGTGCTGTTAACTGGTAAGAGGCATAGAACACTTGAGAGGAATTTTTCAACCTGGTCATCAATTTGGTGCTGATGAATTTGTTTCACCATATCACAATTAGTCATCAATTCCATTACAATTTGTCCTCAATCACAAATTTTTTGGAGTGCTGGGATTTCTCAGTTTTAAGATAATTTAGAGCCCCTAAATACATATTGAATTAAAGTTTAAGGTTTTATTTTAAACCTTTTAGCCTTATAAAACATAGAAATCAAAAGGCACCAATTACAATAACACTCAGGCATTAAACCAAAAAAACATAATGTCATGTAATGCTTACGGTTTGCGACGGGAAGCCCAACCAGCATGAGCTTCAAACAAAGAAGGGCTGACCTGGTCATTAAATGTCAAGAAACAACAAATCTTAGACAACATACCCAAGAAAACAACAAATATAGAATAAAACCAATTTTTTCCAACAAATCAGCCTAATCAAGACATACCTCAGAATTGCAACAATAACAGAATATTCCATAACCTTTCTTGTACCCTGTGAGTAATTTCTGCCCAAAAACATGTTACCACTCAGAACAGACAAAATCAAGTTGAATTATTACAAAATATGGCTGGCCATCGTTGTAAAAACCTGTCCTCGAGAATAATATGCAACTTCAGTTCCATCTGGCAAGACATCTTCCTCAAAAACCAACTTATGTAATCCCAAATCCCTGTCAAAAAAGGGAGAACATAAGAAAAAAAAAAAAAAAAAGAAACTCAGAAAAAAAATATTACAAAACAAAAAATGTCTTAATGTTGCATCATGACAAAGATCATAAAATAAAAAGAAAAATAATCAGCATAAGAACACAAAACACTCACTTTCGGGTAAGTTTTCCTTGACTTTTGCTCAGGGATGAGCTACTTTTCATCGAGCTATCAGATGATTTAGGGAACGAAAGACGTTTTGGGGTACTGAAACAACACAAATAAGGCAGTATCACTATCAACATATATGATCCTAGCACATTCAAAGATGCATATAATAACAAAAATAAATTTTCATATTGGAGCAAAGTACATTGCTTTGCAATATCAACAACTAAATAACATTAGTCAACAGTGCAATTGTGCATCTGTAGCCAGTAGATGTATGTCTATTGCTAAAATTCAGTTAATTTTGCAATCATGTACAGCCAAAAAAGGCCTCCAAGCCGAACATATAGAAACTGCCTGAAACCACATTTCATTATGACAGTGAAATATTTATCCCTGATGACAGAAACCAGAAAACAGTCTTAGCAAAATATTAGCCACACACACACACACACACACAAAGTAAATTACACAGGGCTTTTTATCAGTAGCAATATATTAGCAACCATATGCCACAGCCCAGCAAAAGCAAACACAGTAAATTACAAGGCAAATGATTGTGCAAACATCCTAGGGAGAATAACACGAATTTATTTTCAGTCTCAGCTAAATAATGCAAATTGAATTTGTAAGAATATAGTACACCATCAACCTACCAACTATTGTCTGATAGTTGAACAAACAATTTAAATCAAATTTAAAATAAATAAAAGAAATACATATTTAGCAGCTATATTTAATAGCAACTCCATAAAGTGCCAACATGCAACATAGCTTACCCTTCATTTGTATGACTAGTCCCTGCCGAGAGGGCCTCAGAATGTTTCAAATCCAAGCAAAAAGTACATAGTACCAATGATTTTCCGGAGCTGGCCTCACCAATGGACCCTAAAATAATCAATACAAATGCCATAAAATTCCCTGATTTGTTTTTCTAACATTCTATTGTCCAGAAATACTACATACTATCATGCGGACAAAATTCAATTTACACAAGAAAAGTAGAGGAAAAAGGAGAGGGGAAAAAAAGGGAAACCTCTGCAATTCAAGCAGAATGCAGATTTCTTCAATGATAAACAACCAGCTGAAAGCTGCAAAGCTTCATCGAAATGTTGCCAGGGAAGCATCCTTGCAAGCATTCATTACATCCCGGAGTGTATTTCCATTATCCAGATAAATGTATTCTGGTGGACGCTTATTAGCACTGCCCGCATGCCGCTCAAATATCGTAGGCGTCACAATCTGTTTTGCCAAGATAAAAGGTTAAAACAACAATTCTTGCAAACAACCTTCTTGAGACTATGAAGCAGACTGATAAAAAAGGCACTTCACTAACTCACCTCATTTCCTTTGCAAGAACTGCAAAAACACAAAATGCCTGATCCCTTGATCACTCCATGTAGCCCTGCCTCCCCCGCCGCTCTTACCTTCAGTTAAAATGAAGTAATAACTTGAACATTAAAATAACAATGAGTGTCCTCTTTTATCATAGGAAAATATCATGACATCCTCAAAGTCATACTCATACCTTAGGGCGCCGCAGGTAACTGACACTTAGTCCCTCCAGCACACCTGAGTCAAGAAGATCCTTTAAATTGGTAGGGAACTTATTTGCTGCAGCATTCCTTGACTTCTTTGATGGGATGGTAATAGCACCAGTTGCAGTGTTGGCCAAGGCACTACCCAAAGCATTATCGACTTTAACACCAATGCTATTTGACGTTGCCTTGCCATTCTTCTCTTCCACGTTTAACTTCAATGCTGATCTCGTAAACCTCCTAAAAGGAATTTCCTGAATCTTACCTTTGCTGCCACTAACCGAAGGCAATGAAACATTATCACCAGCTTCAGCATTCACCAAAACAGATGATGACCCACTGGTCCCTTCCTCACATTCATGATTCTCAGCATTCTTCTTTACTTCACAACAACTTTTACTTTCCAAAAACCCACTCACCTTCACCTCCCCTGCCCCGCTTTTTGCATCATGATCATCATCAGCATCCATTGAAACTGGCATCGACCCACTATTTCCTTCTCCACATCCCTCATTCCTACCACCCTCCCCATTAACTAAAATGTGCTCAAAGCCACACTTCTTCTCTCCAACCTCATCATCCACTGAAACCGGCACCGACCCACAAGTCCTTTGTTCACATTCAACATTTCTAACACAATCACTCCTCGTCTCCACATGCATTTCCACCTTTTCGAAATCATTCTTCGCCACCATCTCCTCCACACAAAATTGCAAAGTCTCTACATCACCACTCTTTACAAGAGGCACAGATTCAATCGAAGATACCTTGGCCTCCTCATCTCCGCTCCCCAATTCGACCACATCACTTTTCGCCTCGTCTTCCCTTACAAACTCCGTTGCATCCCCGCCAACCACCACCACCACCACCTCCTTCTCCGCCAAGTCGATCTCTGTTTCGCCCTTCACCCCAACACTCTTCGCCCCCTTCACACCCGCACTACCCTTTACTCTCTTGCTACGAGTAGCAGACCTCTCCGTACCTCCATTGGCAAGGGAAGATATAAGCCTGGCAGACCGTGTCCGACCCAACCCGTAGATCTCCGAGTGGGACCTGAAAGCGAACTCGAACTCTCGTTTTAGACCCGGCCGTACCTTCGCCACCACCATATCTTTCGTTTCCGTGCCATTTGCCATGGATGTTACGATTCCCCGATTCACCAACCCAACCCACCAACAATTGTATCCGTCTACTCTTGGATTTCTAATACGAAACAAAACAAGATCAAGAAAATCAATTCTTGATGATGGGATTTGAATGAAAAACAACGAGACCCAGAACCAGAAAGAAAGATTACAGTAACCGAAAGATGAAAAGGATTCGAGGTTACAGAGAGAAAGAGAGAAGAGGAAGGTTTATTTATCGATTTTCTTTGGTGGAGAAAAAAGAGACAGAAACAGAGAGACAGATGATACCACATTAAATGTCCAATGACATAACTGGCCCTCATTAGATTTTCGTGCTTCGGCTTTTTTGGAATCGAAATTCGAAAGGACTCAAAAAAAAAAAATTATATATATATATATTTTTAAAACATAAAATTTTAAAATTTATAATTATTTTAAAAACATAATAATATTAAAAATTCGTATTATAAATTTAATTTAAATCATCATTTTCATCCAGAACTTATATTTTTTATGTATTTTTTTATTAATTATTTTATCACTTAATTTTTAGTAAAATTAAAAAATTTACAAGGATTAGATATGTAAAAAAAAAAAAAAAAAAAGCAAACCAAATATAATATTCAAAGAGTCTCCGAAAAAATTGTAACAAAGATAATATTTTATAATTTTTCCCTTTCCACTTTACTTCTACTTTATTCGGGGGCCTACTTGTGTAATTGGTCAATCCTATGTATATATTTAAATAGAGAGAGAGAGCTTGATTTTAAAGAAATAATAATAAATTTAAAAGAAAAAAATGTTATTTTAATTTGATAATGTTATTGATGCAAACTATATTTTTTATGCCTGAGTAACACTTTTCTTCTTAAAATTAACTACGTAATTTCGAAAGAGGTTAGATACAGGGGTTGAGATTTTTCATGCTAATGTTCTAATTTTAGAGAAAATTTAGCTATGGTAATTATGATTTCTTAGAATTAAGAATATAATTTCAGAAAAAAGTTAGCTAAATCTTGATATTTTATAGTATTTAAATTCTTAAGATTTATACACACCATTATTTATTATCCATCTTAATAAATGTTTAAGCATAAAATTCTCTTATTCTAAAATTAAAGATTTTTAAAATTTTACTTTTATATATTTATATAAATACTTTTTATATCTATTTTTCTTTAAAAAAAAAAACCCACTTGGATATTAATTTAAATTATTTGTCAATTTTTATGAAAAAAATTTTGGTGGGCAAAAATAATATAGAGTAAAGGCAAAGTGAATTGGCATAAAAAAAAATATTATTATCATCTTAAAATTTATGTGTTTTATATATAAAAAAAAGTTTAAAATTCAACAACAAATTGTTTTTAATATACAAAAGTTCATTTGTGAATTCATCTCTAACTCTTCTGACTCCTTTTGTCGTACAACACAATCATACTCAATTTTTATTATGACATATTTTATTTGATAAATTTAACACTAAAAAATAAATTTACATAATTAACAGCAAGATAAAAAAAAAAAAAGTGTTTAAATATTAAACAAATAATATAGTATAGTTTAAATTTATCAATATGTTTAATATACTAATTATGAATGGTAGTTTAATAAATATTAAGTTTAAAATTGGAATCTTAAATTTAACTTGTATATATATATATATATATATAATTTTATTTTTGTTCGAAAAGTAATTTCTGTGAAACAAACGGATCCTTGAGCAGCAAGATGTAAACCCTAACCACTTTTGTTAAGGCCAAGCTTCGGGGCAAAGATCTTTCTGGTTTCAAGTGCAGCCCTCGGTAGCCAATTTCAAAAATATCACCTGGCAAACTATTAGGATACAGAAAGACACTATCATAGATTCATATGATTCATAATCGACCGGACAAAACGGGTCTAGAAAACTAAGAACACTACGTAACAGAACTATAAGCTTGCACGAAGGTACAATAACAATTAATCGGAAACAGCATAAAGCTTCTGATAATTTCCAGCCGAGTGGAAACATTCCCACAAATTGTAACATCATATGAGCTTTTCCATTCATGTTTTTTTTTCTTGAGCATACAGAAACAAGAACGATGCTAGAAAGAGAATCTTAATTCCCCCCCTCGAGATTTCTTCTTCTTTTTTTGTTTTTTTTTTTCTCTTTTTCTTTCCCTTTGGCTGAGACTACAAATCGTCAGCTTGAAGAGAAGAAATTAAAATGCCAAAGGATTGAGGTTGCCCTGTGGGAGTAATTCATCCCCTCAAACTAAAGTGACCATCCATGGCCCTTCTCAATTACTAGGCCAACATATGCCCCACCATACGCCCCACCATAGCAGGATACAGAGGTGGCCAAATGGCCATGGTGGTATTGGTGTAGGTTGGCGTTTTGGCACGGTGGCGATGGGGGGTTTGGCGTTAGATGTAGCACTTAAAGAGAAGTGACTGGCGAGGTTGAACTATTCCTGATGTATATCCAAGGTATATGCTTTGAGGTGATCAAGGGAGATGCCCAATATCTTTTCTTTTTATAGGAGGCAAAAAGTGATACTTTGGATGTTGGAGCCTTCCTGTGGGCTGCCAATGGCCGCATCTTCCAAGGGATATGCGGCCACCAACCTCCATTGCCTCCACTCTCCACGTTCTACGGCCACTCCTTTTATTAGCCCTTTGCTGTTGGTTTTTCTTATTCCGTCTGCTTCACTGTAACACACAATGCATTGTCACTCTGGCCCGGGTTTCTATTGGTTATTTGGTTACCTTTAGGGTGACCACAATTTATTCAATCCTCGTTCTATGAAAATGACGAAGCAGAAAAAATTGAGGGTTATTGAGAGAGAGTGAGAGATTAAGAAGAAAAAATAGAGATTGTTATGAAGAAAAATAAAATGGGAGAAGGGATTTAAAGAGTAAATATTATATATATCTCTCTCTCATAAAATAATGATAATTTTTATTTTTTTTAATTTTTTATTAAAAAATTTTATATCATGCATTTTTTTTTTAAAATATAATAACCAATCATATTTTTATTTTATATGAATAATATCTTACACACCATGACTAACCAAAATCCCTCAACTCAAAATGGATTCTTTTTTTTAACATACGAAATTTGAAAATTTCACACTCTCTTCTCCATGCGGACTTAAAAAAGTTTTCCCCATTGCTCTTCCATTTGTTTCCGTTCATGCATCCTGCGGCGCACAAAGCAAAGTATCTTTCACTGATTTTCTCTTCAAGAAAAGTGGAATGCTACCGAATTCTCCCTCGCTTTTCTACCTTCGCTTCGCCTCACCATCTTGACATGTTTCCACTTCCTTAATAAATGAAACCAGCGACTTGTTTTTACCCAGCAACCCTCACTTTTTTTTTTTTTTTCATTTTTTCTTTTAAAATGTAAAATCAAAGTCACGTGATTGTCTTGACCGATCCCGCCGCCTGTTCTTTCTTGTCCAAACTATTTATTGAATATATATATATATACACGGTGATTTCACTCTAAAAATTCAATAGATAAAATATGTCTTATGAACTAAGAGCTAAGTAAGCAAAATTAAATTAAATTTGACTCATAAAAAATTTCATTAAGCTTGTTTAATTGATAGATAAATCTTAAATGTATTAAATTTAGAGTGGTCACTAATTTGCATAAAAAATATTTGGATAAATTATAGCAAGGAATTGGAACCTTAAGATGACATGTAAAGCTCATTATATTAGAATTAAATGATAAAATGAGACATTAGCATAAGTGGCAGTTGATAAATAGGGAGAAAAAAAAATTATAAACTCATTAAAATGTCACTAAAATTCCTTTTTGATTATGAGTAACATTACAATTTTTTTTTTTTTTTTCCGTCCTCTCTTTGTAGACCATCCACTATACGATTAGAGAATTTTCAAAACATTTCCTTATTATAGCTGACCCTAAGAATTGAATGCGAGCCAAGAAATATAGTAATTTGTCAACTAGACAAATCCAATGAAGCCACTCGAGTTATAACTATTTCAGGCTTTTGCGGATCCTTTTCGGGCGGGATAAGTTTTCCAAAAATCCTAAATTTTTAAACATTTTTACCATTAAGGTTTTTTTTTTTTTGACTTTTTAAACCATTTATAGACTTTTATTTTTTTTATTTTATATAAATTGACTTTTAGACAATAATTCATTAAATTATTAAAATACCTAATTTGACTTTATAAAAAATAATTGTAAAAGATGCCTAAATATATAAATTATACTCATATCCATATTTTGCTAAATTTCCTTCATTTCTTCTACATATAAAAGAAAAAAAATTCATTTTTTTTATTGGATGAATTTAGAAAAATTGAGGAAAAATTAAATTTTTTGTCTTTTATATATAAAAAAATTAATAAAATATACATAAAAAAAATATTTTTAAGTCATTTTTAAATTTTTGAGAAATTAAATTATGTATCTAATAATTTTACTAATAAATTTCTAAATATATAATAAAAATTAAAATTTTAAAATTAACTTTAAAAATCAAAAAAAAATTAATATTCAATCATAAAAATCATTAAAGATTTGAGATTTACTCGATACTTATTCTCTTCCTGGGCTCCTAATCTTCTCGTCAGTCCAAACGCATCTTTGTTTTCTGTTGGACTTTACGTGGCTCGATTCGGCCTTTTCATGGAGACTAATGGAAATCCGGCACGACCCTTATGTTTCTCGTCGGACCTGCTCTGAGGCCCGTTAGCCCTCTTGTGCATATGGGCCATAAACTCCTTGCCGAGTATCTTTTTCACTTTGATCAAGTTCACAAGTTGGTCCTCTTAGAATATTCATGGTGTTGATATCAACAACGATTCAAGAGACAGAGCAAGTTGCAGAGTGATTACTCAAAGTTTGAGAGTATCCAGCTAGATATGGTCCTAATTGGAGCTCAACCCCGTTGGCTTTTAGGAGGACCAATTTCAAGTACCAAGACAGATAGATATGTACATATTGCAAGGAAATTATGACATGCTAACTATGCAATGCTTCTGGGGAGCTAATACGCTATTTGCTATTAGCTTATATATATAATAAAAGTCACGAGGGATTTGGGTTCGGAATTACTTGGATTCAGAGCAAGAATATTGTAGAAAGTATACATGTTGTAAAGGCACAACAGCAAGCTAAAGAATGCTTGAGAGATTGGTCAATGAACAAAAACATCAATTTTTTTTTTTTTGGGCACTCTTAAAAGGCGTAGTCTCTCACATGAACATCGGCTTGGTGCATTATGCCAATTTTATGTAGTTAGTGGGGTTCATCTTAAAGGCAAATTCATGGATGAACAGAATTGAGATTAAGGGTTTCCTCTTCCACCCACTAACTAGGAAGGAAAATAGGCATGAGCAATCTATCCAGCACAAAATCCTACTGACATTCCGAATACATGAAAATTAATGTTTGGCAAAGGGATAATCTATCTTCTAGCAACATTTTCTCGATTTGATTTGTATCCCATAGAAGCATGTTCCAGCAATGATATATTATAAGGTTAGACAACAATGCTAATGGATGCTTCTATGTATGTATGAAAACAAGCTATATAATAACAAACTTACAAGTTTTCAAACACAAGAAAAGAACAATGGAACCTGAATCTTTTAGATTTCTTGAGTTTCATAGAAGAAATGTTAAAAGAGAAAAGATGTTCAAGTAACAATAGTTTGAGGCAAAGGCAGAACTCAAGGATTAGGGCCTAGTATATATACTCAACTTATACAATTGTGGTTTACCAGCTAGTTGCAAGTTGCCATGTTAATGCACTACTTTAGCTTCTCAAGCAACAATATTCCTTACCCTTTTGATCCTCTATAAATCACCGTCCGTAGGAAGATCACAATAAACCACCCTTTTTACAATGGCCAATAACCAACTGTCGCGAGCAGCCCGGCCAGTTGCACACTCTAAGCTGCTCCGTCTCATTGCCGTCATCCTCCTAGCCTTGATTGTCCTTGTGGGCCTTGCCGTGCTTATCACTTGGCTAGTAGTCAAGCCTAAAAGGCTCGTATATGCCATCGATGATCGTTCAGTCCACAATTTCTACCTCAACAATAACCACCTCAATGCCTCATTTGATCTCGCCATAAGTGCACATAATCTTAATCACAGGGTCTCCGTGTACTATGATTCGATTGAAATGTCTATTGCGTTCGATGGCCAGACCTTGGCATTCAACACCCTGGAGCCATTTTATCAACCTCGTCGAAATGTGACCCGGCTGGAAGCAAAGTTTGAGGCTAGAGATTTGGCATTGTCTTCTTCTTTGTCTAGAGACATGAGGGTGGAGCAAAGGTCAGGAAAGGCTGAATTAGAAGTCCGAATTAAAGCAAGAATTCGGTTAAAGGTTGGTGTATTGAAGTTGAGGCATAGGACCCTCAGGATTCTATGCTCCCCAGTAATAGTGCACTTCTCGTCTTCATACATTTTCGACAGAACTTACTGTGATTTTGATTGAATTGTGTGTTTTGGTCGACAGGGGCTATTGTTTTCAATCTATATGTTTCCTTGCTTTTTTTTTTTTTTTTTTTCCACTTTGGTGAATTTTCTTGATTTGTAACTTCTTCCCTTAACTGTGTTGTATTTATGTTTTTCTTGTCTTTTTCGCATCAAAATGTCGTGAATTCTTATTCAACATTTGTATTATAGAAGGTTTGATCGTAGTGTATTTGAAAATATGTTTGAAGCATAAGCCATTTAATTGATAATGACCTATTGCCGCTCATAAAAAATAAAAAAAATTTAAAAAAATAAAGGTGTGACGGTGTCTCACATTGCAATGCCCTTCCTCGTTGCACCACCAAATGGAGCGACTAAATAGACAAAAATATTTTAATAATAAAAAAATAAAAAGAAATTTTGCTATTTACTGGGGTGCATGCAATAACAAGGGTAATTGGATTAAGGGAGAGGTTGATGATAATCGGTAATGCACAAGAAGGCCATCTCCATAGTTCAAATTTTCTTCTTGTTGGAAGGAAAATTGGAAGGAAAAAAAAAAAAAGGTGGAGGCCCATTATAAAAAATTAAATGAAAAGAAGAAATCTTTGTTCAATCAGCCCATTAACAGCATCTGCAGATTGAGGTCCACAAGTAAACGTGATGTGACCCGAGGCCTAAGCCAGACGAAGAGGAAGAAGAAAAAGGAAGGAGATGATTCGTTAAGAAGCTTACTGAACTGTTAGTTGTCTAATAATGATAGCTTTTTTGGAAGTTTAGAATTCAAAATTTCAAATATAAAAATTTAAATTTTTAATTACTGAAATATCTCTTAAATGATATAAAAAAATATAAGAAAGAAAGTTGAGGTGACATGCGATTGCTTGTTTAAGAGTAACTTTCACAACAAGTGAAACGATTGCTTATAATATATGGAGGAATGCGAGTTACTAAGAGCTAAATAGAATGTTAGTTTGGTACCCACGAGACAGGTGAGTGGTTAACATCAAAGAGAATTGGGATGGATTTTCAATATTAAAGACCCATGAATCTGGGATTCAGTTTGCCATTTGATTTGTCATTTCACCTAATTCTCCCATGTACCATCTTAGACTTAATTTATAATTCCTAACCAGAAAGCCTTTATTATTGTGAAACAGAATAATGAAGTAAAGCATAAAAAGTCAACATATAACTAAAAGAACCAAAGACCAAAATAACCAAAGATTGAAAAGCGCTTTTCCTGACAAATATGGTTCTGTAACCAGAGCTTGGACAGGTGATTAAACCCCCTTTTGGTGCGAGGGACTGAGAGGAGTTCTCTGGAACCAAATGAAATTTGGCAATTTTAATGTGATTTTAAGGTTATTCCTTTGCATATTCAGTTCTTGTCATTTCTTGCTAGTACTGCTCTAGTATGCCAGCGCTGGCTCTGGTAACCGGTTACAATCAACCATTTAATTGGATCAATTAGATGCGATTTTTAGTCTCTGTTAAAGGTGGCATGCCTTGTTACAACTTATACAGTCACAGAAGCCCTGTTTCCGTAGCTTAATGATTGTTATCTCTTATGGTTCACGAGATATAGTTAATGTAACAATCAATGTTTGGTGTGTCATGGTGGAGCCGCGTATTGCACAAGAGCAATTGGCCTACTACAGAGATTTAGAAAATCAAAGAATTGAAAATAATATGTGCCCCCCACACCCACCTCCCCGCCGCGTCAATCCAAAAGTCAGAAATAAAAGTGGAAACCTTTGTACTAGTTGGTGTATAAAAAATTATGTTTGTGAATTCAGGTTTTTGAACCCTTCTTCATAAGTAAACATGTGATGTCTTTGATCATATCGCTCTCTCAACCCTTTAAAATTAAATATCTAGTGATTTTGTCGAAATTATTTTTAAAAGGAAATAACAAATTGGAGAGCATTTTAATGAGATTGCATGTAATGTTGTTACTTGTTTTATTTTAATTTGCTCTGAAACGATTTTTTAGTGATCAAACTGCATGTGTTCTTTTATGTTTACATGAAGTTCTTTCTATATACTTGTGTGTACTACTTTTTTTTTTTTTTTTGGGTACAATTTTGTATTATTATTTTTTTTTTTTGTTCAGTACGAAAAATTTTTACATATTTTCTATGATGCACTAATATGCATGTATGTTGCCCTCTTTGAAATAGTTATGTGCAGTAGATATACACAAGCTTTTAATTGCTCTTTTTTTTTTTTTTTTTTTTTTTTATAACTTTCCCCATTGTGAACTAGAGAAAAAAAAAAAAAAAAAAGTCTCACGATTGGCTACTTTTTAGCAACTCTCTCACCGTCAGGTCAGAAAGATCAGACATATCCCGCTGTCTCATAAGGATAATTCCAAAAGAAACAACATATTCTCAATTTACATGTTTGGTTTGCTCCTCAAAGGAGGTACAAAATATTCCTTTAACCAAAAGTTCAACATGAACAAAGCCAAGGCCATGTTTGGGGTGGTGGGATCCTCGATGACATGGGGTCTGACCACCGATAACAAAGCAAAAATAAAATTAAATTCAGATATGACCTCGGGCCCTTAAAAGCCATAAGTTGTGGTCATCCTGAGCAGTCGAGCCACTTTGAATTCTCTGCACATTCTTCACAACCTGCATGCATGGAGTCTTGCTGATGACAGAAGCGTGCAGAATGATGTGAACTACGAAGAGGAATTCATGGGCACGAACGTGCTGCTGACATTGACAGGCAACCTAACTCATTTAAACATTTCTTTTCTATCTCTATGTCAGCGTCTTTTTCTCTTTTATTTTCTTTCACTTGTAGTTTTTCCCTTGCAGTTTATTCAATAAAATGTAACACCAGCCTAACTTTAATTAAGTGATTGCTCTTTTATTTTGTTTCTTTTCTGAAAGAGTCACATTATTGCGACTGGAGAAATCGGCGCGGCCTCACACTAGTGATGTCATTCATCATAAAATATTATCTTTTTGAAATTCAATTTTTTGGACAAAAATTCACTCTGTGCATATGATTTAATAAAATGTACAAATAATTCGAAAATAATATGTAAAAAACGTGGGAAAAAAGCGTGAATAAAGTAAAGTTTCATGATTTTGCACTTTTCATCTGTCTTAATACACAGTTTATTAGACCCACTTGCACATTAATTTTGTTCCCATGCACATTATGTAATTTTTGAAAAAAAAAATTTCATATGAAAAAAAAAAAGCATATGACTTTCTTATTTTATTATTTGTTCTCGTAACATCACCTAGTGGATCTGCATTTGGACTAAGACGATTTCCACAGTCTAGATACTGTTTTCCTTACTAAAATTACTTACAATTTGTCAAATAAATGAGCACTGAAATGCGTTTTCTTTATATATAAACTAAATAAATGTCAAGAGCGTGCAGAAGGAAGAGCCCTTGTGCATTGCCACAGTTTTGTTTGGTAGCGAGTGGCCAAGAAACGTGATCAACTTTACACCTTACGACCCGTGCCTCCAGCTTATAGTACACCATGTGCCCTCAAGACGAGCAAAACTTTAGGGAGATATGTATTAGCAAAGAAGAAAGAAAAATAATATAAAGGAGAAAGGGTAAAAAGTAGGCAAAAGCACAAGGCGTTTAGCATTTGGGGTCATGCATTTTGGGACCTCGGCGACAATTTTTTAATCATTATCATATAATAAGTAGGCCCTTCCTTTTTTTTTTTTTTTTCCTTAAACAAAATTCGGTGGATAGGCCCTACATTTTGTAATTACTTTTAATATATATATATATAAGATTAATAATTACTCAATCACATTATAATAATTTTTTTACCAAATAATTTTTGTAAGAAACTTTTTAATTTATTTTTTTTTTCAGAATTAATCATATGTTAACATTGTAAGTTAAAAAATGTTCCTATTTTTTTATTAAATTTATTGCATGATTTTTAATTAAAAATTATGTGAGAAACAAAATATTGATTAGTATTATTTTAGTGTCTAACTAAAAGTTACGTGGCTTAATAAAAAGTAAATGACAATACAGAACTGAATTTTAATAATATTCAGTAGACAAGATTCAAAGCTCATGAAATGGTTCAGTTTTCTAGAAAAAAATTTTGGAAAAAGTAGGAAAAATAGAATTTATTGTTTGAATGAGTGGGTTTCCTAAATAAAAAATCAGAATGCCGATTTTATTTTTCAAGGGATACGGTGAATCTCGGAAAATTGAGCACCACAAACCGGTTTTACATTTTCCTCCAGGAATGGAAAAAATTGGGTTTCCTTAATAGGAAATCAGAATCCCTTTTTTTTTTTTTTTTGCTAGTTTTTTTTCTATATTCAATAAACTTTCTTTATTTCTTCATTTGAAAAAAAAGAAGAAAATGTTGAGTTAAAAGGAGAAACTAAAAGCAGAAAATAGAAAATATTTTCTACAACTAAACGAGCCCTTAATCGCTTAGGAAGTATGGTGAAAATATTAATCTTGCAAAAGAACAGAAGTAAGGAAAAGAGAAAACGGTTGAAAAAGAGAAAAGAAAAAGAAAAGGAGAGATGCACCAAAAAGTAATAAATATATGATACTCATTTGTTTTACTCTTAAGCATCTAACTTGAATTCCAAAATCAACGGAGGAAAAATCAACTAAAATTATTTTTAAAGTTAAAAGTTTTGAGTTGAATTTCAATTGGCTTCAATTAAATAAAAGAAAAAAAATTCAATGAAAGGCAAACTTTTGGACCTTTCAAAAACGTTATTCATATAAATGTTACTTCTCAAAATTTTCATCGCCATTGTTACAAAAGAAATTAAATTATGAAAAAAAAATTGTTATAAATATAATTAAATTTATTGAAAATGTATAATATATACTTGAAAAATGAACCTACCAGCATTGTTAACCAACTTATTATTGAACTACTCACTAGTCTTAATGAGTCAAGTTCAAAGTTTGTTCAAATTTATTATGTTTGTTAAATGAGTTTCAAAGTAGAACTCTAACACCAATTAACTGTAACAGCGGCATAATAACATCAATAACATCGTAAAAGGCACGTTAAGTCAAACCGCTAGCTCAGCTTTGAAAATTTTTCTGCACTATTCCTTTGGTAACACCAATTACCTTGTTAAATATTAAAAAAAAAAAAAAAAAAAAAAAAAAAGGAGTGTCTTTCCAAAGACACCGTGAGGCTACTTTGCATCCCAACTAAAATTCATATTGCTGTGAAAAATGTCAAAAGGAGGTGGGGGTCTAATACATGACTGTTTATGAGAGCAATACCCTTGTGGCCGACTAGAGTAGTTGGATTGGCTTCAATTTTCCTTTATACACCCAATAAAAAACAATCGATTCCCATCAATTGCCCATTCATATACAAAAACTCTATGACCTATTCTTTATATTTGGGAATTCATGTTGAGGTAGTTAAAGAGTTATAATCGCCAAAGTAGCTTTAGGATTAAGAAGACAAAAAAGAAGCCACCCTGCTTCTTCGGAGGTTACCCTTGCTTTTGGTTGTGAACAGACGCCGCTTGGGAAAGGTACATCAAATCATGGAATTGTCTATCTTTTTTTCTTTACACCATGTATGAATATAAATCATTGTACGAAAGAAAATTGAGAGAAATAAAATGATAGAAAAAAAAAAAGTGATTTTCTATTTATTTGTTTGGATAAGATAGAAAAAGGTAAGAAAGAAAACAAATTGAAATAGTATTTTGTTACTTCTATAGTGTATGAAAGCAAGAGTAAAAATAATTGTTACTCATAAAAAATTACTACTTGGTACTTCTTTGAAAAAGAAAGATTGCACTTACATAAGGGCATTGTGATCATTTGCCAACATCACTTTAATATTTCTCCTGGTGAGACCAATAATAGTGAGTCCCATATGAATGCTTTGTTCAAAGTTGACAATTTTTGGTATGTATGAGTCAATATTTTCATGAGTTTTGCAGTAGTTATTTTCATTTAAATATTAAAAATAATATTTTAAAGCAGTATTAATTAAATAATTTTTAAAATTTATTTATTTAATTATTTTTAATCTTTTTGACTTAGTGATTTTAATTTTTTTTTAAAAAAAATGATACAATTTTTATTTTAATGTAAATAATTTTTTTATTTATATTTTTTAAAAATAAAAATTTTTATCATTAAACTTGTTAATTATCATTTTTCTTTTTATAAATGTTATTATTCTTACTATTCTTTTAAATTTTTTTAAATTAAATTTTTAATACTAATTATTAAAAATAAAATAAATAAATAAATTATATAATTTAAAAACTAAATATTTTTAAATCTAAAATCGTATTAAAATTTTATTATTTTAAAAATTTCAAAATTATACAATAAATATATATTTTTTATAAAAAAATATAATAATTTTTATATAAAATAAATTACATATTTATTTCATATAATATTATTCAGTCCTCAACATCAACATGTAACATTACCAATAATTGTGGTAACATTTCATTTCTTTCTTATAATCCCAATTTAATTTGAAAGTCATATCCACGGCAGGTTGAGGGAAAGTCGATATCCGTATTATTTAATGTATAACTCTACTGCTTGAAAGACTTTCCTCACATCCATTAATTTCTTTCTTCTCACTTTTTAGCCCTTTTTCTAAACAAAATATTTTTTTAATTTTTCTTTCTCATCTTTCCATTTCTCAAACATATGTTTACGGTGAAAGTATTGTCGGGTCGGTTTGTTAACAAATATATGCTTTTAACCGTTGGGTTCCAAATTATTATTGAATATAGCTTTAGAGAGACAAAGCTCCATTTTATTTTATTAATGCAGTTGCTTGCCAAAAAACTGTATAAAAAATTATACATAATTAATTTCTTTTTTTTTCAAACTAAGAAAAATAGATGGTGTATTTATCAATTTTCTTTTATTCATAAACTGGGGTCTGCATAAAAAGAAAAAGAGAAAAAATTTAAGGAAATAGACAACTGGGATCGCCACAAGAGGAAAAAGACAACGAAAATGTTCCGCATTTTAAATGTTCAAAAGATAACAAAATCCAACGTTTTAATATTAAAAATTTATATGGGGAGTGTAATAATGAGTTTTAAATTTATTAATATTTGATTTTAATAATATTTAATTGATAATTTTTTTTTTATAAATTTAATTACATAAGTTATGATCAACTTGATGAATAAAGTAGAGAAAATTACTTAGAGATTTTGTAAAATTTTCCTTCACATTAATTACTCGAGCTAACTTAAAAATTATGTTCATACTCACATGTCACATCTATGAGCCGAATTCAATCTTTTGGATTGACCCCAAGTTAATTCTATAATGGTAACGTAAGTTATTTATTTCATATCTTATTAAGAAAAGAGATTTACTAAGATAAATTGTGACACTCTACTTGATTGTATAATCTCAAACAAAGCCAAAAAAAAGGTAAGTACAAGTTTTTGATTAGTAACACCTTTGAATATTCACCAATGAATCTATAGTTAGCATTTCATGATGCTAAACTAATAATGAAGCTATTAGTCATTAAAAAAGCTTCTAATCAAAATCTTGCAAAAAGTAAAATGCGAACAAGTACATAGAGCAAGGCTTCCTCACTTTTCCGAGGAGGAGCCCATATTGATTGCGATGACTCACTCACTTTCCAATTGACTCTCATTAATGTTCATCAATAATTTTTTTATACAAAAAAAATAAAAAAAATAACGTTTATATTTTACAGTCTCATAAAAAAAATATATATTTAATTTTATTAAAAATATTTTAACAGTAATAAATTGCATAAAAAATTTTAATAAAAAATTAAACTTATAAATTTTAACATAATAATTAATAGTTTTTTTATCACTAAATTATGTCATTCAGTGCTATATTATTCATTTAATTATCGTTACTTTAAGAATACCGGGAACGGACAGTGCCGTTTAAACGCGGTAGGTGAAAAGGCAATCCGGGAAATTTGGCGTCGTTTTCCATATGGTCCTGGCTTCATTCACACGACCCGTTGCATTCAAGAATCGGAAACTTGCAGAAATAGTACCCCCGCAAAGATCCACGTGTCGGACGCTGGAACCACCGTCCAGATGTTATTTAAGACGTTAGCGTTACGTCAAGCAAGATTCATTAGAAGGGCTTCCAGACTGTGAAAACCGTGACGTGTCCACTTTCTCTTTTGTAATTTCCCTGCTAGAAGGGTGAAACCTCTGTCTCTCTGTCCCTGTCTCTGTTTCTGTCTCTCTCTTTGGGGGCTTTCGTTTCCTTTGCTTCGATTTTAAGATAAGGGAGAAAACAGATGCTTTAATGGCGCGTCTAGGCGTTTATGGAAAAGGTGCGTTTTTGTTTCAGAGATTTTTCCTTTTTGTTTTTTTTTTTTTTTTTTTTTTGCATTTGCCTGTTTCAATTTCTTTGATTATTATTATTATTATTTTACTTTCCTCTTCGTTTAAATACCAATTACGGCAATGGTTGTTGGTTGTTTGATTCAGATATTTTGGTTGGTTGCTGAGAAAGTGTATGAAAAAGATGCAAAATATGAGTTTTGTTTTTTTTTTTTTTTTTTCAATCTCTTTGCTAAAATATGGTAAGGCTGCGGGGTTACTTCTTCAGACCCCAATGGGAATGAGCTGCTTTTTTATTTTTTTAATTTTATTTTGATTTGGAGTTTGTTGAATTTTGAGTCTCGTGCGCGTTATTGATGTTAGGAGGGGAATGTGAAGTGTGCAGTTTCAAATCTGGCCTCTTCACTCATTTTCTGAGTGACCAAACTGTGGATTAGGAGTTGAACAGATTCAATATGTTTGGAATCAGCAGAGTATATAGGCTGCTGTTTCTCAATGCCAGATAAATGGACAAATGTGAGATCACATTCAGTTTCGATATTTCCTTGTAGTTTCTGGGGATTTAGATATTGAATGAACTTGCAAATTCCATCATGTGTAGGTTTTGGTTTTAGTTGGATGTTTCTTTGAATTTTATTTATTGAGATATTGAAATTGTAAAAAACTGATTTTATTTGTTTATTTTGCTGAAAGTTGTTGAAACTAAATGTCAGTAGGTGATGAACTTTTGTTTGATGCAGCAAACAGGCAATTCTTTTTGGCTGATCTATGAAGAGGATTGGACTGTTCAGCACCCAGGCAATTTGTTGGTTCCATCATTTTACGTCTTATTTGCTTCACATAAAAGATTTGTAAAGATGGTGATGCAGAAGATGATACTATCATCTGCTTGTATTTATTATAATCCATTTTCTTTTTCATGCAATTGAGGCAGATGTGTTGAGAGACTTTGACTGGTACTTCAAAATTGGGATAAATGGCAGTTGCTGGTCTACACAACGTTTCTGTGCTTGATTCTACATTCCTTAGGGAATCTCAGTCAGAAGCAGTGAGAAGACAGGTCGATGATGGAAGGGCAAGCACTGGTGCATCATCACTCTTGCAAATGTGGCGGGAGCTTGAGGATGAGCATGTGGTGGGTCGTGCTCGAGGGAGAGTCAGTGAGAGATTACTCCAAAATAGAACTGATGGATTGACTGCTGACTTCTCGAGGGAAAATGCGTTGGACAGCCCCAAGAATGAACACGAACACAGTGGCATCTCAGAGGATGGGAGTGTTGGGGAGAATGAGTATGGGCAATGGTCTCCAGGTCCTACTGGATCAGAGATTGGACAAGAGGATTCTTCTGATTTGGGGGAGGTTGAAAGAGAGAGGGTAAGGCAGATCTTTCAGGAATGGATGAGCAGTAGTGTAAGGGATCATGAATCTAGTTTTTCTCAAAGGAATGGTGGTTCTAGAGCTGAATGGCTTGGCGAAACCGAGCAAGAAAGAGTAAGAATGATTAGGGAGTGGGTACAGAACATCCAGCAGCGAGGTGCTTGTGTTGAGCAGCGAGATGATCAAAGTGCTGATGTTGTTTGTCAGATTGAACAAGTTCTTGATGGATCACTGGTTAACCACAATGAAGGGCAAACTGAGCATATTAGGAGGGGCATTCGTCGATTATGTGGCAGACAAGCTCTGCTTGATATGCTCAAGAAAGCTGAGAGGGAAAGGCAGAGAGAGCTTGCAGAGCTATCAGAGCACCAAGCTGTGTCACAATTTGCACACCGCAACCGAATTCAGGTTGATTTTCATAATTATTTTCTTTTGTATCTTTTATGAATCTTTTTTTTATAAAATTCATGTCTATGTAAGCTGTAACTGTGTAAAGTTTTTCTGATAGATTATGGGAGATTCAGGGTGCACTTGTCTAAATTTTTAATGGCAACAGTTAAATAAATAAATGATGATCAAAGACTAGTGAGATGGTTAGCTAATTGTTTGATTAAGTGTTCACATATGATTTACTTTGTCTGTATGTTCCATTGTTACATGATAGAGTCAAGGTAACTGATTTTCCAATGCACCCAAAAAAAGGCGAAGTTCTAACTGTGGTCTTGTTTTCTTAAATGGCAATAGATTCAAGTTTCAGGGTCTGTTTGTTTTCTGGTAAGCCTTTTGGTATTCAGCCATTGCAGTGCACGCCTATGAACTGCTTCTCACTTTTTCCTTGCATTTCTAGTATCTCATGCATTCTGGCTATTGTATTGTTTTGTAGTCATTGCTCAGGGGTAGGTTCTTGCGGAATGACACAGTAATTCGAAATGAGAGACCTACATCTATAGCAGCCAGCGAGTTGGGGTTGTTGAGACAAAGACAGACAGTCTCTGATCTGAGGTACTTGGATCTATTGCCATGGCTGTAACATGGAAAACTCTACTCTCTCTCTCACACACACATGCATATACACATGCATGGACAACACACACACACACACACACACACACACACACACACACACACATATTTGATGTAATTGGTTGCATTGGAGATAACTGTTGGAAGCCCAGGTTGGGAGCTCTGCAATTGTATTCTATGCAATGTTTTTTATAATGGTCTTGGAGGTTTGGCCTTCAGTTGATATGAAAATTTTCCTCTTTGGACTGGAATAGCTTATGCTTATGCTTCGATATATTAAGTAACATTGAAGATGGATTATTTGTGCATCTGAGTGAATTTAAGATGTTCTCAGAGTTTTGTGGATGGCGTATTTATATCAGATTATAAACATATATATATGATATTCCATATATATGCTATGATTTTAGTGGATTGATTTTGGGACTTTATTCTTTTTCAGCTGTTTTAACTTTAGTTAGGATTCTGATATTGAATTTATCAAAGATAAATGGCAGATAGAGTATCTGAGTGTTGTATGTTGTCAGACAATAAGTTTTGTTCAGAAACTATAAAACTTGGCTGTCCCAGAATATGGGCCTTTTTCTGTCTAATGACTCCTTCAACTATTAGTATATTACATCTCATGCTAATCCAGAAACAGAAAAAAACCAGGTTTCATGTTATCCTAGATTCTCCTGTATGAGTGTTGGATTTCCATATCCTTTCAAGCTGATTAACCTTTTTTTTTTTTAAATTATTTTTGTAAAAGTTGTTGGTGACATATTATACTGTTTCTTCTGTGCAGAGAAGGCTTCTTTTTGAGATTGGACCATTCTGTTTGTGGAAAAGCAAGTAGCAATGCCTCTGATGCCTCATCTAATGTCAATAGCAATCGAAGTGAACAAACCCAACCAAATACTCCTCATGTCCTAGACGAATTTTATGAACAGAATGAGTCAAATACTGGCAATGCCGCTGATGTCTCATCTAATGTCACTAGCAATAGAAGTGAACAAACCCAAGCAAATACTCCTCATGTCCTAGACGAATTTTATGAACAGAATGAGTCAAATACTGAGGTCAGTGTTTGCCATGGGTTATCAGATGCTAGAAATAACGTAGAAGGCAGTGTCTTTGATGACAGAAGTTCGCAAGGATCTGCTGCTCATTCAGAAAACTTCACAGTACAGGTTTCAGAGAATGGGATAAGCAACAGCCAACAATCAGCTGTCTCTGAAATTATTGAAAGGAGGGATAGCAATGAAGAGGATGTAAATGGAAACTGGCAGGAAAGCACTCATAGTGTTTTATCTCTAAGAACTGTGGAATTTGAATGCAACAATCAGCCAACAACTAG
Organism: Rhizophora mangle; assembly: GCA_037832345.1. Classification (NCBI taxonomy): domain Eukaryota; kingdom Viridiplantae; phylum Streptophyta; class Magnoliopsida; order Malpighiales; family Rhizophoraceae; genus Rhizophora; species Rhizophora mangle. The sequence continues at coordinate 152,066 of JBAPLJ010001955.1, read as the reverse complement.
TGAAATATTTTCTTGGCAAATTGAGACAAATACCCTACAAAGTAGTTACTGCACATCGTCCGATGATGTGGAGGCAGAAAGCAATGCAGATCAAGATGAAAATCGGCATGCATCTGCTGCACAAGTTGTTCAAATGGAGAACCAAATTTTGGAAAGTGAGGAAGGAGACATCTTTGGAGCTAGTCTTGAATCTAGCGAATGGAGAGATGGTGTTCGAGACAATATTGATGGACATCAACATGAAGTCATTGATAATAGAAGGATGCAAAATGAAAATAGAGAAGAAGCTTCTGAAGTGTGGCAGGCTGATGGTGATTCTCAAGAGGCTGTTCAAAGTTGGTTTGAGGAACCATCTCATCAAGAACCTGTACCAGTTGGTAGGATGAATCTGCTTCATTTTCCTGATGATGATAACGTGTACAGTGGGGAACTCAGGGAACTACTTAGTAGGTATTTGCATTCTCTGAACAGGCTATTTGTTTGTTTAGCCAATTTAACTCTTCAGTTGTCTTATGGAAGCTATTTTTATGTTGTAGGAGAAGTGTCTCCACTCTTCTTCATAGTAGTTTCCGACAGAGCCTTGACCAGCTGATACAATCATACGTGGAAAGGCAAAGCCATGCTCCCCTTGACTGGGACTTTGAGGAAGTATCTCCCAGTCCTGTGTCAGTGGAGCAGTATCTGGAGCAGCAGAATGGGGATCAAAATGAGGATCAGGAAGATGCTGCTCAAAGTCCTCCTTCTTTACCTTCCTTGCCCATGCCCAGTGTTCAGCAGCTCTGGGACCAGGAATCTCACAATTATAGTTGGCCACATAATGATGTGCATCAGCGTTTTGGCATTGTGAGTCCATTTTCCCCTCAGTTTCTCTTAAAATTGTTCTTTTTCTCGCCCAATCTTACATCGTAAGTCAAAACATTAATCTTGTTAGATCTTCAATGTCTTAATTATTGGGTTAGCCAAATCCAGATCATTGGGTGTTGAGAGTTTCCCTTCTTATGGGTTTCTTGTTGAATTGACGCTTTTGGATGGTCAAATTTGAGTCAACTCTTTAGTTTTCTCTCTTTTAAAACCCCTGCTGAACTTGGAGAGTCTGTTTCCAAATTTTGAGTCAACTATTTTGTTTTCTCTCTATTTTGAAAACCCCTGCTTAACTTGGATAGTTGAGAGCCTGTTGCTGACCTAACTTGAATCAACTCTTTAGTTCTCTTTCTCTCTCTCTCTTCCATTTTTTCTAATTTAGTCTGAAAATCTAGAATCAATATTCATTTCAAAATGTTTGTATTGAATCATGTTTTATTTTGTAGGAATGGGACATTATTAATGATTTAAGGATTGATATGGCAACACTACAACAAAGGATGAATAGCATGCAAAGGATGTTGGAAGCCTGCATGGACATGCAACTGGAGTTACAGAGGTCAATAAGACAAGAAGTCTCTGCTGCTCTGAATCGTTCTGCAGGTTCATCAGGTTGATATTATTTTATGCCCTTTTTTGTACTTCTGCCCTTACCTTTTCTTATGGTTATTGTGAATTTACTTGACCATTATTCTCCTGCCCTTGTCAAAAATCCTGAAGATGAGACTACATAATTTGTGTTTTAAGGTTAGGTTTAGAAGTAAACTGGTTTTTCTATTGGCCATTGCTTTCTATTCTAGAAAATTATCTGGAAATGTTTTAGTTCAAATGTTGAGGGCAACATTTTTTTGCCATCACATGCATAATTTTTTTCCCATGTACAACTCTTTGCAAGTAACTGTTTTGAGGGCAAAAAAAAAAAAAAAAAAAAAAAATCTGACATTGTATGCCTTGTTGTGAGCTCTCGAGAATCATTTTCCCTCATATGGTGCCTTGTGTATTGGGACTTTCTTTTATTTTATTTTTTAATTTTTTGTTTTCTTGGACCTAATTTATACCTTGTGCGTTGACCAAATAAGTTGCTGCTGCTGTATGTTGCAGGAATGTGCGAGAACACTTTGGCGGAGGATACATCTAAGTGGGATTATGTTAGGAAAGGGACATGCTGCATATGTTGTAATAGCAGTCTTGATTCTCTGTTGTACAGGTAAATTTCAGCTAAAGTGCGCTTCTTTCCAACATAAAAGGGGAAACGATTAGGCCCAATAAGTGAGTGCTATCTAATTGTCCGATGATTTTCTCTGTCTCTTGAAAATCTTACTGTTACAGATGCGGGCACATGTGTACGTGTTCAAAATGTGCAAATGAGTTGGTCCGAAGAGGGGAAAAGTGTCCAATGTGTGGGGCACCTGTCATTGAGGTGGTTCGTGCTTACTTTATCTTGTAATTTGAGGTAGAGAAGAAAAGAGAGATTCCTCTGGGGAGAAAGGAGATGCCGGATTAACTGTAAGATTCTTGTCACTTCTTGCTTCTGGGTCCGGCCAGGTATAAATTATTTGCTTGTGATTGTATATGATTGAAGTGAAACTCTGCCTTTTTGATTCATTTCTTCTGATGTGAATAAAGGGCTTTGAGTGGGAGGACTGTTAATACTGCGAGAGCTAACATGGTTACTGAAAGTTGATGACGTTACTTGATGCTGCTTGAGTTCCCAATTATTCTGATCTTGCAGCAGTGAACCTTTTTTGTGTACCGTGCTGAAGGATATATATTGTAATCTACTGCTTAGTCACCTGATTGAATAACATCTTTGCAACATGATTGGGAAACTTTCTAAGAAAACTTTGCCTCTTGTCAACCAGAATACATAAAGCAAGGTATGCAGTGATTATGAGTGGTACTGCTATGGTCAGTCACAGGCTGCTGACCGAGCAGTTAGCTCTTGTAGTTGCGTTGCACACGTGTGCGATGGTGCTTGTGGGAGCTGAATCGTGTCTACACCTTCTCTAGGGATCACCAAGCTTCCCTTTCCTTAGCTATGAGAGTCAGATTATAGCTTCCTTTTGTCATGCCAACATATTAAAGGGCAAGGAGCCGAATTTTTGTCTTAATTTTAACTGAAGATCCAATATAATTTAAACATAATAGAAAATAAACTTCCTATTAGTGGAAAAATAGGAAAAAAAAAAAATCTTTCTTGCAACGGTTCAGAAAATTTTTGTTTATTTAATCTAAGGTTTCTCCTCCAATTATCAAATCAGGTGGAGAAATTTATAGAACAATTGTAATTATGACACGTGTCAAAAGCTAGATGTTTATCTGGTGCAACCCTTACTCTCTCCACACCTCCGATGGCCCCACCTCCCTGATCTCTATCCACGCTTAACCATCCTCAACCGTTAACCTCTCACAAGCTTGACTCGCTCTCCGATCACAGCTGGGCTGTCAATTCAATGAACTGGGTCCCTCTACAGACAGGGCAAGTCACGTGCATATTAAGCCACGTGTCGATACATTGTAAGTGGAACACGTGCTGACAATGTGGTATCATCTTGACAATCTCGTTCTCCTCAAACTCGCCCAGGCAAATGGCGCAATCCATCTGGTACCTGGCGTCCTCATGGTAATAAGAGTACACCGGCAATGACTTCACCACTTCTGGGTCCGCACCTTTCCGTACTCCACTCGTTGCCGTCCTCGAAGTCGCCGGTTGGTCCTGTTGGCGGCGGCGGCCCCGGTGGGGAGAGTAGTCCGCCGCGGAATCATCACTGGCGAACCGCCGGACGTAGATGGAGAAGAAACCCATGAAGGAAAGAGCTGTTAAGAGGATCAGCACGGTCAAGGCCATAGAACCGTCAAAGTGTGCGCTTGCATAGGGATACAGTTGTTGTTGATGTTGCTGTTGACTGCGTTGTGGCGACGGCGGCGCGGTCCGTGGCTGCGACGCAGGAGGTGGCGGCAATGATGGGGATGAGATTGAGATGGAGGAGGAGTAGTTTTGAGCGGAGCTGTTGATGGGGCTGGGTTCGTTCGGGCCGACGTCGTACAGTAACTGTAGTTTGCGGTTGTGGGGCTCCATTGTAGAGGGGCAAAGCAAAGGCAAACTAACACAAACACGCACAGAAATACATATTAGGATTAGGATGACATCTGACACGCGAGTTTATCAAATAAATTCTATACTGTGAGATGCAAAGTTTTGCGTAGGGATCCTTTCAAGCAAAAAGGGTGTAATCTAATCTCCTCTCCAAGTATCGATTTGAAAACATAAACAAATAAATAAATTTTATAAAATTATATATATATTAATTTATATAAATAATGATTGGATAGAGTAGTGAGACTTATTTAAGAAGACAAGATGAGGTCGTTGGTTAGATGGGTACGAAAATTAAATGGGGTACTTCATCGGTGGGCTCCCTTGATGCGGACATTTACATAAAACCATATTTTATTTTACTCATTTATTGGCTTCATTGATATGTATATATATATATATATATATATTTCGACAATCGAATTGAAGGCGTGGGCGAGATATTTGACCTTTTAGTATCAACATGCAATTGCTCTCATAATTTATATTTACTCTGCTACTGTTTTGGAACTTCTTTGGACTATTTTTTTTCAGTCGCCTATTAGTTAGTTTCTTGCAGTGCATTTAAAAAAAAAAAAATTCCATATATTTCTTCAAATTTCTTTTATTTTTATTTTATGGGACATTTTTTTATATGTCTAAGATGTATCAGATAAATATTGGGTACAAAATAACCACGCAACATTTTAGAGTAGACAAAGAACACTTATCCACTTAGTAACGTAAGCTCAATTATTAGTTAGTAGAAGCAAAATTTCCTTTGCATTCTGATAAAAAATGATTAAAAAAAAAAAAGTAAATGAATACAAAATAATTAAAACACAACTTGTCAGGATCATGTGTTTAACATGGCAAATTTTGATGTGTCCCCAATAATTGACTCGCACATGATTAAGTGATTTGAGTATACCAACTAATGAATAATTGAGCATCTACATGATATAAGTTTATTATGAAATATTATCAAGAAAAAGTTTGATTTGATAACAAAAATGCCATCATAATGGCTTAAAGGAACCAAAATATCCTCAAATTCATTTGCTTCGGTCCCTTCCTTTGAGAAGCTATGGCAGAATTGATTCTTGGGTTTTTTTTTTTTGTGGTCAAATCCGGCAATGTTAATGCCCATTATAGAGTTCTCAAATTGAATTTCATGTCATTTTCCTTATAATTAATTGAGCATTGTTTCTTCCTTCTACCCTTAAAAGCATAACTTTTGCTCTTATGGGGTAAGGGTAGGGAGCTTCTTGGATTGATTGGCATATTGTCTTTGCTTTGCATAGTGATTAGGAGACTTCTTGTGGCAAGTCTGGAGTTTAACCCATTTATGAATTTGTTTCCCCACCAAAGAAAATCATAGATTAAGTCCAAAAATAGCAAATTCTTAGAAAATAAAACACACCCAGATGACGAAATCAAGCAAATATTCGTTTAGAAAAAAGACCAGAAAAGGAGCAAAGTAACAGAAACCTATTAAAATTCGCCAAAGCAGAAAACAAAGAAAGCTTTACCCCAGCTGAGTGATGGAGGGAGTGGTTGGCATTGAGGAACAGAGAGGAACTTGTTAACTGGCATGGTGATTCCTTTGTTGTAGAAAGAATTCCAGCTAGTCCCAACAAAATTTCTCCTGGAACTGCTAGAAGCTTTGTATGGTTGTTTTAGTCAAAGAATAAGACACCTAACACTAACAAACATTCTGCCAAGAAAATTAGACGCAAATGCAGAGGTTCGATCTATGGCATCGCACACCATGGGCACTGGATAAATTGGCGGTTTTCCCATAAAAACTCATTTATAAGCAGTCTCGGGTAGCTATTGAATGACTTACATATGTTGGTCATCTTAATGTTTTCTTTATACACAGAGGCTAAAAAGTGTTTTCACATGTTTTGTTCACATTGACTCACTTTTGTTAGTCTTTAATTGAAGTGTGTTTTTGATTTTTTTTTTTTTTGTAATAAAGAGAAATTTTAATAGGTTACAAGTAAACTTTTTAATATTATCACAAATCATGTTATGCTATAATTATTATAATTTTTAAATTTAAATTATACTAATCATTATTCAAAAATCTTACAATTCTCTATCATTTTTAATTTTAGAAAATTTTTTTTTTTTAAATGAAGGATGTCAAAACAAATGATAAAAAGCATAAGTTGATTTTATATACTAGCCGATAGTTTGGATTAATTGACTAAATTGATTGATGTGATCGATAGGGTGACTTGAAGAAAACAAAATAAACTGCATGGACTAAAGGTTTGAACTGGTCAATTGGACCTACCGTTATGGTTGACTGGTGGGCGAAGAAATATTTGTTGTGAATAATTTGATTTTAGACTAAGAATTTGGATGGGTTAATTGAACTAATTGTTATTGTCGATGTGAGTGAGCATTGAAAGTTTATATAAGAGTTTTAGAACTGTTTGTTAAATATCTAAAGTGAATAAAATAAAAACATAAAAATGTACTAATCACTGTATGAATCTAGAGAAAATGAAAATATGCAAGCAAAAGATAAAATTAAGAGCAAGAGGCTCTAATGAATTAAAAAAAAAAAAAAAAAGAAGCAAAGAATAAATATTCATCTATTTGTGCAAAAGTGAGATCTATTTGAGATAAAAAAAGTAAAGAAAATATCTCAAAAATGTATATGAAGTTCACAAATATTGTAAATCCACTCAAAAATCTCAAAAAAGGCATTGAGTTGTTAATATCATTACTTAAGGCTTGGAATCTCAAGGCTATTGCTATAATTGAATTTGATGAGAGCTAAACGCGTTGGTTGATTGACTCATTGTCAACGTAGAAGATAACCTTCAGCGAAAGGGTTATTTAGAAAAAAAGAAAAAAGGGTTCATTTTTATAGCCCCCTTGTCTCAAAAAAGTTGCGAAGAAGAGGAGAGTGAGTTTTATACCAAGAAAGATGAGAAGGAGCCCGTGATGCTGACCCAAACGTTCTGCTAACCCAGAAGAAAGAAGACACAAAATGACAAGAGACCATTCGAATAAAATCGTGAGAAAGACCAAATTATCTGTTATTTGTGCAACAAGCTCGACCATATTGCCTCAAACCATCCTAACAACAAAAGGAAATGCATAAAACCGGCAAAAAAAAAAAAAAAAAGCCATACGAGGCCACTTAGAATGTGACTCAAGCAACTTGGATAGTGATTCGTTTACTAATGTAGGAATCAACATAGAATTTATGGAAAAAAATAAAAGAGATAACTTGTAATTATGGTACCTTAAACTAAGATTATTTCCTTGATGTGTGTGAAAATACTTCTTTAAAAGAAGAGGTTAAGTTAATTGCTAAAAAGAGTAATGACTTGCAACTTATCCATAATGAGAAAAGAATCATGAAACTTTCAAATGAAAAGATCATTCTTAGAAGGAAGTGTTTAAGTCTCAAAAATCTCTTGTTCAGTTTGTTAAAGAAAATGACAAATTCGATGCAATGCTTTGCTCACAAAGGCCCTCTAAGAGGAAACAAAGTAGTTGGGACTACACATCTCATGTTGTATCAATCCAAAACCTACTCAAAGCAAGGTAACTTATCGACATAAATAAGGATTATTCTTCTATTTGGGATTAAATCCATTCATTCAAAAATTTAAAAAAAAAAAAAAAAAAATTCATACTCTATTTATAAAATGATCAATTTATTATATTAATTTTTTTATTAACATTCATCATTTTAGTATAATAGTAAAATTAAAATTACAATAAATATAGTTTTCTTTCCCCTTCACCTTCTACTTCTTTTTTTTTTCTCTCACATCATCTCTCACAAATACAAAGAAAATAAAAAAAATTTTATCTTCTTCAATTTTGTTTCTTTTAGTTTTATTCCTTTCATTCAAAAAATTTTTTTTTTTTTTTTATCTAATCAAGCTCCTTTTCTTTACAGTTTTAGGTCCAAGGGTTTCAAAATGCCCTTTTTTTATATCTTTTTTTTTTTTTTTGAAATTCTTATCAAGCTTTTTCTGCTTTCTCATACCTTGAAACAAAAGGTTACCCTAGGCTTTCTTTTATTGTCATTTAAATTACTTCAATCGCACTTTTCTTTGTACACTGACAGTTTTTAAATCCTTGAAATTTTTTTTTGAAATTTTTACATTTTTAGCACAAAAAAGGACATAATCATGATTCCTCTTTTTTTTTACAGACTTAAATCAAATATCTAGAGTTCTATTTAATTGTTTACCCTAGGCTTTAATAATTGTTAAAATTTTTTTTACGAGCAAAACTCCTTTGTTTTGGGCAAAGATACTTTTCCTTTTTTATACCTTGAACAAAAAAACCGGAATAAACCCTATAGATGTTAAAAAACGTATTTTTTTAAGACAGACTTCCATTATTCCATTTTGAATAAAAAATCAAAATCACGGATATTAGTTTTTTCGAGACATTCTGATTTAATTTCTTATATAAGATAAATTGACCACTCGGATAATAATAATTGTTAAAAAGAAGCTCCAATGGGATACGAGCAAAACACATCTAAGTCGGACTATGTTTTCGATCTGACCATGCAACGAAGCCTATCGACGGTAAAAATCTAACGATATGTTTGAACTTAATTCATTAAGTTTTCGAAATACAGAGTGTTAAGTGTAACATATCTAAAATCTAACGATATGTTTGAACTTAATTCAAGTTTAACTTTAAATTAAGTGTATAAAAATACGTTGAATTATCTTTTGTTTTTGTATGACAATTTCAATCCAAAACTCCAAAACTAGAATTAGAGGACTTCCTGGGCCGCTTTCCCTCGTAGGGAACACAGATGATAGCAGCCTTAGAACCCTCGGCAATGTCATGCTTTCGGAGCTCTCCAGGCAGAACCAGCCTCAGAGCACATTGTCATTCTATGGTTGTACTTTGACAGCTTTGCAGCCTTATCAGCAATCCTCACAAACACGTCATTCATCGAGCTGTTGATCACGCTCATTGCCATTGCCATTGCCATTGAAGATATCCTCAGCATTGCAGCTAATGTTGATGTTAATGTTAATGTTAACGTTAATATAGATTATAAGTTAATTTAAATTAAAAATTTATTATAATAAAAATTTATATTAAATTTAATTTAAAGTTTAATTATTTAAATAAATTTAAATATTTTTTTATATAAAAATATATAATTTATATTATTTGTATTCTCTCTAAATTATTAGTATCAGTACTTCTTAATTATTAGTGTAAGTTTAAATTATTATAAGTACCTCTTAGTTATAGTATATCTGTTTTATTATATTAATAAAATTACAATATTTTTCTATCAGTATTATCAGAGTTATTTTTCTTAATAGTGCTAATTTGCTAATCAAACTAATCTCTATAGGAGATATATCAGACCTGGTGCATTTCATATATCACAAACTCCCAACAATCTGTTAGAAGAGTGTGGAATCAACAGGTATTTGATTGCCTTCTTTAGATAATTTAATCCCAACTGCTATAGGAGTTCTCACTGGGTTGCAATTATGCATTCAAAACTTCTGCAATCATGCATTCTAACAAATTTTCTGATAGATAAATCATCTCCTCCCTTAAATTATTTCAATTCTAAAAAAATAAGACATTAGACTCAAATATGTCATCTCGAATTTATACATCATGGACTTTTTAAAGTCTTTAGTCATTTTGAAATTATTGTCTATAAAGATCAAATCATCCATATATAGGCATACTGATAGTATATCACCAAAATAATTGATTTTTACATATAAGGTATACTCAGAAGGATACTTCTAGAAATTGTTTTCTTCGAAGCAGGAATCAATGCATTTGTTCCATGCTCTAGGGGCTTGTTTCAAGCTATACAGTGCTTTCTTCAGCTTATACACCTTCCTTTCACTTCCTTTCTTCACAAAGCCTGGTAGTTGCTTGACAAACACTTTTTCTTCAAGAAGACCATTGAGAAAAGTTGACTTCACATCCATCTGATGAATTTTCCAATGATTCTCTGCAGCCAAAGCAATTATAAGTCTAACAATTTCCATTCTAGCGACAGGAGAGAACACTTTGTCAAAATCATGGTCAGGTCGTTGTTCAAATCCTTTTGCAACCAAACTTGCTTTATATCTCTCTACTTCTCCATTAAATTTTTTCTTAGTCTTGAAGAAACACTTTACATCAATAGCTTTCTGACCTCGTCGAATAGTAGTAAGCTCCCATATATCATTTTTCTCAATTGCCTTGATTTTTTCATTCATGGCATTCACCTACTTTGTATCTTGAATCACCTCATCAAATGTCACTAGTCCACAATCTGCAAATATGGCAAAGTGCACCAAATCCTCATCATCATTGATAACACTATTAGGAATTATCTTATAGTCTTGCAATCTAACTGATTGTTGGTAATTTCTTCTTAGTCTTCCATTCTTTTATAGAGCTTGTGGTGTAGGGTTTTGTGCATCAACTGGTAAGACTTCCTCACTTATAGTGGGGATTACAGCTTGAGTTTCTTCTTCTCCCAAAATAGCAATTTGATGTCTCTGAGAGTTATATTGCTCCTCAGCATCAAAGTTCCAAACTTTATCTTTAGCAAAAGTCACATCTTTACTCACAACTACCTTCTTAATTATAAGATTAAATAACTTATATCATCTTTTTGGGTAGTCAAGAAAAATTGTCTTCACTCTACAATCATCTAACTTTGTCCTTGTTTCTGCTGGAACATAAGTATAGGCAATAGAACCAAACACCATGAGATGCCTTACACTGGGCTTAAAACCACTTTATGCTTCTTCAAGAGTGACATTCTAATACTTGTTGTTGGAGATTTATTCAACAAGTAAACAACATATAAAACAGATTCTGCCCAAAATGGATTAGAAACTCCTTTGGCCTTTAACAAGCTTCTCACCATATTAATGATTGATTTATTTTTTCTTTCAGCAACTCCATTATACTGTGGGGTATAGGGATTTGTGACTTCATGCTTTATTCCTTGTGCTTCACAATACTCTTTAAACTCATTAGAAATATACTCACCACCTTCGTCAGTTCTCAGAATTTTAACACAGTATCTATTTTGTCTTTCAACATAGGCCTTAAACCTCTTAAAATAATCAAACACCTCAGACTTTTTTTTGTATGTAATAAACTCATGTCTTCTTGGTGAAATCATCAATGAAGGTAAGAAAATACCTATTGTTGTCACATGATAACACACTCATCGGGCCACAAACATTAGAGTGAATAAGTTGGAGTGGTTTTTTTGCAAGCCAAGTCTTTATCACAAAGGGTTGTCTACTATGTTTGGCGAGAATACATACTTCACAAATTTGATTAAGATGATGTATTTTGGGCAAGCTTGTCACGATGTTTCCTTGTTCAAGCAACTTTAAATTGCAAAATTTAGATGCTATAACCAAGACTCATCTTTGACAACAACAATTAGATAAGTGTAAACATCAATGACAATATCAACTCGAAACATCTGATTTTTCGTTAAAGGGGATTTAAGTATGAGTGTACCTCTCCCATCAAGAATTGGGAGACAGTTATCACATAACAGTATGTTATACCCCTTTTCAAGTAACTAAGAAGGTTGCTTTTCATGTCTAATACATAAAATACATCTGAGATATAATTATGATCTTCATTCTTCAACTTGATAAGAATTCGACCTTTTCCCATCATTGGAACACTACTATCATTAGCAAACTTGACTGTCGAGTGGATTAACTCATCAAGATCAATAAAGAGCTCCTTTTTCCTACACATATAATCGGTACACCCAGTGTCAAGGAACCAAGTATTGTAATTTGGTTTTTCAACAACTACAGTAACCATCATAAGTGCTTCATTTCCACCATCTAAATCTCCTTCTTGTGCACAATAAGTTGTCTGATTATACCCTTGAGACCTGTATTTATTAGCATAATGACCATACTTGTGACAAGAGTAACACTCAACATGAGACTTGTCATGCCTTCCTCTACCACGACCCCTTCCTTAGCCTCGACCTTAACCTTTATACATCTTGTCTAATCTCCTTTGGTCATTTCTGATCTCCTTTGGTCATTGTATTGATTGTCACCATCTTCATAGTTGTTATAGTGACTTCCTCGACCTTTATTGTTGTAATGATTATTACCAGGTCCTCGTCCTCTTTCATGAGAAGAACCTTGTCTTTGCTTTGATTGATCAATCTGATTACTTTTGACAGGAGCTTAACTTTGAAGTGCTTGCTCTACCGATTTCTCAATGTGCTTCTCATTTATGTGTTATTCATGAGCTTGCAACGTGCCTGTTAGTACATCAATTAACATTTGGGACAAATCATATGCTTCTTCAATAACAACCATGATGTGTTTATACTGCAATGTGAGTGTCCATAAGATCTTTTCAATTTTCACCTGATCATTTAGTTTCTCTCCATAAATTTTCGTTTGATTTGTTATGACGAGTACTGTACTTATATAAATTAAAATTGGTTTTGAAGTTTCCATCTACAAAAGCTCAAACTGATGTCATAAGATTTGTAATTTTACCTTTTTAACTCTGTTTACACCTTGGAATGACGTCGTCAAGATATCCCATGCCTGCTTTCACGAGGTTGCTTCTGCAATCTTCTCAAAAATTTCATCATTCTCCTCTTGATAGATGAAATAGAATGCCTTTTTATCTTTCTTTTATAACTATTGATGAGCGACTTTTTGTGTTTCTGTGGCATATACTGTAAATTTTGTAACTTCATTTTCCACAATACTCAACAGTTCATTATAGTTAAATAAAACTTTTATCTGCACACTCTATATATTATAATTTTTTTTCCATCCAGAATGGGAATTGAAACAGAGATTGTGCCGTTGATGTTGAAATTCATAATTTTTTTGATTTGATCCCTAACTTTTATTATTTTCAATTTGACCCTAAAATTTTTATTATTTTAATCTAGCCCTCAAACTTGTGTTATTTACAATCTGACCCCTTATCTGCAATTCTCCGTACTCTTCTCTTTTAAATCACCGCCGAGCAGTCTCCGGGGAGAAACCAATCTGTCAGTGATTTCACAACAACGGCAGCGGCGGCAGGAGCGGAGGATCAGATTCGGCGCGTCAGATGTAATACCAACACGGCGCTTCAACACCTTGAACACATACCTTTTTGTATCCCTCGTGACCCACACCGCCTTCCATTGTCATCCTTTTTCTCTTCTTCCTCCTTTCGTGTCCTTTCCACTATGGGGCTATCTTCTTCGGTTGTTCAATCTCTTTTAAGCTCATTTGTTTCGGGTTCCTCTGTATTGCTGTTGAAGTAGATGTAAGGGTTGCATCTTTTTCTGGCTCTTCTGGTGAAATTGCAGCTTCTTCAATGGTTTCATCTTCCCCATGACTGACTTCCTCCTCCTCTTTTCTTGACGCCTCTTGTGGAGAAGCTTGCATTGTTCATCCTGCTTACTGATCTCCTCTTCTGGTGAAACTTGACTCTTTCTGATTTCCTCTGCTCTTATAGGCTCCTCTTCACTAATTACTTGGTCCTCCTTCATTTCTCTTTGTGCATCTCTTGAGGGCTCTTTATCTTGTTCTCGAACCCCAATCTCTATATCAGTCTTTGCCAGAGGAATTCTTTCTTTTATCTTCTTTCTTTCTGTTTCTCTTATGGTATATTCTCTTTGTTAGTATTGTTTGATAACATAATTCAGTAAATATCTCATTAATTTTTAAAATATCTTTTCATTTTTTACATTTACAATTCAATACATATAAAAATTGTTCTATCATTCTTCCTTTCTCGTAATTTGTAACTTCTATTGGAATAGACCTGAAAATGGCCACTTCTGCAGAAAGTTCATAAATCTCCTCTGTTTCAGTGACAATTCGGTCTTGTTCTTCTTGTTGCATTGATTCTTGGTTGTCTCCTGCTTCTTCCACAAATGAAACCCGAACTGTTTCATTAACAACTTTCCTCGTCACAGTCTCTACCACCTTCTTTTTCTTCCCTGAACGCTTTGGGGCCATTTTGTTTCCAATAAGGTCCCTTTCGCCATTTAGTGCTTGTTTTTAACTTGGGGTTCTGGTCATGAACTCACGATATAATTGAGCTCGTGCAAGCAAGTTTATGTCGGCTTCATAAGTTGTGGTGGACATTACCGGACCTGGCCTTTTGTTCGGACAGGTGTCTATTCTGTGAACAATCGAATGCCTACGTGGAGTACAAGGGAGCGCAGTTTTAGCTGACAAAGATGAACATTTCAGTGTTCCTTTGTTGTTTGCTGTGCCATCCAAGAAACTTACACTCCTTGCAACACCTTTTATTAATCCTGGAAAACGATATATAGAGACAGAGATTCTCACAGTATCATAGTAAGAAAAAGAATTACGTTGCTTCTTTCTTTTTGTTCTCTTTTCCGCGACTCTCTCTGAAAATACTCTTAAGACTTAGTGAATCCCTTGGTCACTGCAGGGGTTTGTCCTTTTGGAGCCCTTCTTGCCGCTACTGTTTACACTATGGTGGCCTATATTGTATGCAATGCAAATTAATACATTATTATACTTATTTATTTTTTTAATATAATTTATTTATAATTTTAAATAACATAAATTTATTAATTTATTTTAAAAACATCAACAAGATGTAACTAATAATATTTTAAGTAATTAATTTTATTATGAATGACTCATCACACGTGTGAACTTTGCATTGAGCCGTATCTGGGTGGTGAGTCGTAGTAATTGGACTCTTAATCATTTTTTTTTTTTTGAAGATAATTAATTTTACCTATTCCATACTAATATTTAATATTTTTATATGTAAACTTTATTTAACCAGTTACCTTTATAACCGCGATGGATGAGCGTTCAGTTTGTTCAATTTTGCGTATAGAATTAACTAATGAATGCCATATATCTCTCTCATTGATCACTTTTTGTTACCAACCGCCATTGACCCCCCCCCCCACGCCCGAACCCCACCTGGACCCTGCCCTGCTTCGTCAAAAATAAGAGGAAAAAGGCAAATGGTGCTCATTTCGTTCCTGTAAACTGGGTAAAAACGGCAAGGAACGATCTATCAGTTGTACTATGCATGATGTATTAGCAATACACATGGTTTGAAGATGCAATGGAGGAAAAAAGAAAGAGAGAAAAAAAAAGAAAGAGAGAAAAAAAAAAAAAAAAAAACAACAAACGAAGATAGAAGAAGCCATTTAGCCATTTGAAGAAGAAGAAGAAGAAGAAGCTGGACTCTGGAATTACAAGCTATCATTCATATGAAGCCATACTAGTATGATATTGATGCCCCCCACTTTGAAGTTTCGCATGCGAACAAGGAATAAAAAGGGTTTAGCTATGCAACATATATACATCAATACCATAACAGAAATATAAATCCGTACAATATTATTCGTGATTGTCTACGCACAAATATTTGTATATATATGTTCAAAGAAAAAGAAAATGAAAGGTAATAAGATGATGGAATTTCAGTAACTTCTACGTCTTTTCAAGGGGCGAGATTTAACACTACTGGATATCTGGAAGCTTGAATTAAAGAAAGATTCTACCTCGTCCTTATTAGTTGCTTCAAAGAACTGAAACTGATCAGGAAATTTTCTCTTATTCAAGAACACTTGCACTTTCTTTCTAGGTGTTGGTGGGCAGCTCTCAGTTGCTAATATCTTGTGATCTCTAGAGGTGGGTGTTTTGCATTCCTCTTGGTCGCTTGACACAGCCTGATGCTGAGCTAGCTCACCATCTTCCTCTTTAAGACCCGTTGGTAGATATCGTTGATCTTCTATTTTTGGTGATGAGTTTTGCTGGGATATGTCCTGATCTTTAGACATGAAAATGGAGTAGGGGAAAACTCTTGAAAACTTTTGTCTGTCACAAAATGAACTTTCCTCAAGAAGGATTTATTCATTCTCCATTTCTAGCCATCAGGTCTTACCTCTGATCTTTCTTTGTTTTGGAAGCTACTATGAAAGTAAAAAGACACAAGGCGGAAACTTGTTGCTTGTGTTGAATTCTTTTGCCACAAAGAGAGAGAGAGAGAGAGAGAGAGAGAGACTAGTTCCTTCTGCCAAAAGGCAACATTTTGGCATAACTCTAAGTGCAGAATCCAACGCGGTTTCCCTTTGTTTTTTAGTATTACAATCAAGTATATTATGGATCAGCTTTCTTATGCTATAGCAAATTTAATTCTTTATGCTCATTAAAAAAATTTGTATATTCATACATTTATTGATAATAAAATTAGGCTGTTAAATTTGAAGTTTATCGGGTGCAGGCATCGGGGCAGTCCATAGGCTCCAACTTGCACCCAAATGAAGAACAAAGAAGAAGAATATCTATTAGTTGAAAATTTATTAAGTAAATATAATTATAATACCTTAATATATAATTATTAACTAGATATCTTACTTTAATAGATTTATACTAGGTTAGATATACTCTGTTAAATTATTTTCTTAGTTAAATTTAAATTTTTATTCAAAATTTTAATATTATGCGATTTTAGTTCTTGGATATTATAAATAAAATTTAAGTCTCTTCATTAATTAGAAGAGATTACTTAGGATTATTGACAATTAATATTGCTATTTAGTTTTTCAATGAGTGTCAATTCTTGTTCTTCTTCTTTTTTTTTTTTTTTAAAAAAAATTGGGTGTTGATTCCCACGTTTAACTTTTCTTTAGTTTTTACCTGTTCTTGTTTTCATAAGCACATCACTCACCCATCAGATATGGAGGTAAAATGACATTCGTAGTATGAATTTCAATTTCATTTTTAAGTTCAGCTTCACATAAACTATCCATGTGCCTTGAGAGGTTACATATTATTTATATATTTGCTCGTTTTGTCTGCAAGAACAAGATCTATTTAAAAGCAAAAAAGAAGGATGGTGCATGCATGTACTATTTTTGCAAGTTCCGGAATCACATGTAACGTTTAGCTGAAAAGACGACTACTGTGGAGATTGTGGATAATGATTTATTTTGTTCTATTGGTTTCAATTTTTCATTTCACAACTTATGAGGGACGACAGACCAATGACGTTAGTATCCTAAGTTCAATGGACAACCCAAGTGACTTTGGCATTGTAATGAGCTTGAAGCCATGTGGGTATGCCCTCTGGGACCATAATACATCTATAGGTGCTAGCTAGCTACAATACAAACTACTACTGGTTATAAACCAAAATTTGTTTTGATATTCTGCCCCCAAACTGGGAATCCCATGAAACACAGCTTCTTGATCCCATGCTCCCTGTCCTGTCGCTCCTGATTACCTGTCGTGTCCATAACCTCTCTCTTCTTTTGTCTGTTTATACTGCAGGCATTGGATACCCTTTGGGACGTTCGCATTATTTGGCACTTCAAGGGGACATAGAATTCCCCGGGATGAATTATATTGACAGAATATGTGCTTTGTGATCACGTCCCCCTTGTCATTCATCTCCTCCAACAAGAAAATATTAACCATTATTTTCCCATGTACCCAAACGATTAACCACCACCGACGCACCTATGGCAAGTACTCGAACTCAGCCAAATATATGTGCCTGTACGTGGTGCAGTGAAAGCGAAAAGGCGGTAAGCTGACTGCTCATTAAAATGTTCTTTGGCTGGGTGACAGTGGAGTCCTCTCCTCCATTAGCTTTCGCCGAGTGAAAATCAAATTTAAAGTATGAACCATACACCCCTTATTCATGATTAAATAATTTTATTGAAATATATATATATATATATATATATAAAATATAATTATTGAGTAATTGAAAGTTATCCATTTGAAATTTACCGATTTAATTAATTTAATGATAAAAAAGAATAAATATGTGGCTACCCGACTGGTGACGTTAGCCTAGCCTTTCGTGTTTTTATTTTGTGGTGTAGAAAATCTGAATATGGTTGAGTCAGAACACAAGTGTGTAGAAATTCCAAACGTTGCTTTAAGAAATTTGACGAGTTCCACCAAACAAGTGGAGCCTCCCTGTTCCCCCCACCCACTTTTAAATCTCGCCATGAGTTTCGCATCAATGTATGACGGTAAAAACGACACGTCTTCCTCTGCTGGCGCAAGAAACGAACAAATGTTACAAGAATTCAAGTCAATCATTTATACTCCAATCCTTTTTGGACATCCAATGGAAAATTGAAAAAAAATTCAACCTTGTTCATCAGGAAATGTAACCCTCCCCCCCCCCCCCCCCTCCATTTGAATTATGATTGTGTTCTCCTTTTCTGGACATGACCCTGTTACATTCTATATCCGTGACCATCTTGTTTATCTTACTTATGCTGCTGAAAACTTATGTAAAAATGATAAATAATAAATAAAATCAATGTAGTTGCATTGCAGACTAATTTTCTAATTGAAAAACAAAATGAAGGAAACCAAGGTTTGAAGAAGTCATTATTGGCTTCATGAACCAGAAATAAAAGGGCTCGGAAGGGTTTAATAGTTAGGCAAAACATTAGACATTCTAAACTACACGTTCTAGACGTTTATCATATTGAGTGCCAAATGATTTGCAAATAACCAATGGGACAAAAGGAAACGACGAATTAGAAATTGAAACGGAAGTAAATAAAAGTTTACCAAAGATAAATATAGGAGAATAAAAGCACAGGGTAGATATATCAATGAAAATAAATCTAATAATGGGGTGGAGAGCTCGGACCCTTGTGCATGCACCGCTCTCTCTCATCGACCTGAAAATTGCGCCATTTGATTGGTTAAATAACGTTTCGATTTGTTGAAGCCCAAGCCCACCATGACAAGGATGGTTGATGCTCGTTGTTATGCTGGGGCATGGGCCACGGTGAATTAGCCCAATGGGGAGCCATGACCGTTGAAGAAAGAAATAATTAAGCAACTGATCAAGAAATAATAATAATTATTATTAAGCAACATTTAATTAAGATTTAAATGTCATCTAACAAGTTTCCTTACATGTATAAGCTCAACGTTAAAGGAGCTGTATAGAAAACGGAGAGCTACCCTTTGTTAGGATTTACAAAGTAAAGAAAGAGGAGAACAGAGGAAAGAAAAATTAGAGGAGAGAAAATTTTTTTATTTTTATTTTTTTTTTTTGTAAAAAAGTAATGCAAAGAAAAAAAAACTAATAATATTTTTTTTAAAAAAAAAAAAGATGAAAAGTGAGGGAAAAAATAATCTTTATTACACTTCTAATTTTACCCTAATACATAAATTGATAAATCTTAATAAACTAAGTTAATATAGGTAAATTAATCGGTTAAAAAAATTATTAATTTTCCTTTTAAGAAGAAAAATTAATTTTTCTTTACCTCTTTTTTCTCTCCAAAAAAGTATTTTCAAAACACAAATAAAGTCTCTTTTCACCTTATTCCTCTTTTCCTCTCTCCCAAACACGCATACATATACGTATGTGTATTTAGAAGACTACATAAATATAAAATTGCAGTGAAACTCCGGCTTGATTGAATGTAAAGTAGTTAATTAAAATTACCTATCTTTATATTCATTAAAGACTGGGCTTGCATTCACGTGTAAATGTGTATAATTTTTTTTTATTGCATTAAATAAACCGGATTTTATCCGTAACATTAGAAAGCAGCTAGTAGAGGCATAAAAATTCAACTAGTCCCAAATCACGTGAAAAAATAGACATGAACCCGACCCAAATACAATATGATATAAAAACAATTTGACTTGAAATAATTTAAATTTGAACTTGTTCAACTTGGCTTTAAGAAAAAAAAAAACATATATATATATTTTTTCTTGTGAAATTGAATATATATATATATATATATATTATATATATATATATATATATATATATATATATTTTATAACTTTATTTTTATTTTTATATATTTTATTTTTATTTTTTTATTTTTATATACACAAGTAAATGCACATGATTAAATTCAGTTAATCCTTTTGGTTCTAATCACTGGGGCATCATGGAACTGATCACAATCAAAGCTTATAAAAAAACTGCACAAATTAGAGTTAGAATTATAATTGTACGTCACAAATTAAAATTGAGTAGAAAACATAATTCTATTCATATTGATCAATAAAATAAATTTACAATGACAAAGAAAGAAATACAAAAAGAAAAAAAAATATCAGTGATAGCAAATCATTCTAGTTTATAAACAGGTGCTTTCATTAGATTGTTTATAGATTTCTCTTTTATAGGATATACTTATTCATTCCTCCTTTCATAGGTAAGTGAGTTTATCATGTCATTAACTAGCTAATTTTAAGGATAGTGATAATAACTAGTTTAATTTTTTTTTTTTTTTTATTATCAACTTAAAGGAAATAAATAAATTTACATGAATTTAGCTTCAAATGTTTAAATGTATCTTCATTAGTTGAGATAGACAACTAATCTTGGCTCATTTCCAAACCATCTCCCCAGCCAATCTCTCCTCTTCTTTCCAACATAGCCTTCGTTAGCTCCTCTGAATTAAAAGTCGGCAATGCCAACTTTTGTAATCACGATGACTCTTCAACCATCTCTTGTCTTGTTCTATTGTGTGTGTGTGTGTGTACACTTAGTATTCACGATTAGCACTATTAATGGTACATTTCAATAAATATTTTTAATTTATTATCATAATATTACTTTGAGAATTATTGGTTGCACCTTCATATATCTTGTAGTGTTATCAAATGCAACATTTTTGTTTACAAAAATGTAAACAAAAATTGTTTATTCTGCAAGCCTTTGGGTGCATCTGTTTAAACAAGGCTGCATTCATTTGCTGAATAGTTTTGTACAAGTCTGTCTGACTCAGAATATAATTTATACAGCTAATACTTAAGAGCACTGAAGTTAAAATGGATCAAAAAGTCTTTTTGTGTAATTTAAAACTTACCAAAAAAAATAAAAAATAAAAAATAAATCTTAGAACACTTTTTGGTACAGAAACCAAACCCCTGTTTACAAGTATTTGTGAAGCTTGGTTGGCTGTGCTACACGTAGCAGGGCCCAGCATCATTTAAACTGAAATAGAGGAATATTACCAACCAACAACCCTACTTTTGCAGCGGCCTTTTCAACACATTGCTCACATAATAAAATACGGAAATTTGCCATAGGAATTGGACATGAATTTAAATAGATACAACAATCATAATTATTAATTAAAATTCTGAATTCTTGTCTTATTTTGTATCTAATTCAGATATCTATATATAACTTTTTTTTCTTTATAATAAAATTTGCAACGGATTCTATTCTTAATTCTCCCTCTTTTGTTGCAAAAAAGACAAAGAAAATTTGTCTTTTGTGTCAACCTTTTCTAAGAAAGAAACGGACAATTGATTTCCTTCTAAGGAGCCTGTTGCATGTAAAGCTGGAAGTTACCTAGGGAGAAGGAGAAGGAGAAGGAGAAGGAACAAGGCTAGTTCCTTTTTAGGTTTTTTATTTTTTAGATCTAAAGAGATAATCATATAACTCATAAATATATAAATGTCTCTTTCTTAACACAAGACTTATCGATCGATTGCTCTAGACAATCGGACCCTTTCCCAATTTTTCATCGCTGAAAATTGACCAACCAGTGGATACTGTCTCCAGAGTCAAACGATATGCTCACTTTCATCTCATGGGGGATGCCATTCTGCCTCAAGCTGGGGCAACCCATCGGAAAGGTGATCTTCATTTTCCAGGTATAAAAAATGACAGCATATAGTGAAACTCTTGCCCTAAAGCTTTTGTTATTTTAGAAGGAACAATGGCTATAAACAAAAGTTAGGTTAATCACCTGATAATGGATCTCCCTCCTGACTAAGTGACAATATTGTAAATCACAATAGGCAGGTGCCAAAATTCTCAAAGCGTAAAACCAATGGTTGCTAGCACTCCTTAGAAGTACACTCGTGTCTTGTTAAAATTTTGTCTTAACAAATGTGGGGCTACGTTAACTTGGAAGATCCCTATTCCCACGTATGACTAAGGTTGCGATGATATTCACGTAGGTTAACTTCAACTCTATCCACGAATAGGATCGTTCACCACACTCATCCAAACAGTTGGAAAATAGCTAAGTGATTTAATTATCATGTTAATTAAGCATGCCTATCTCTCATGGTATATAACCTCTAGGATCAGGTTCAGACTCTTCTCAGCGCAACACGTAGTAAGTAATCTTACCCAGGAAGATAAATACAAAATTATTTTTTTTAAAAAAAAAAAAAAAGGAAAAGAGACAGACCCTTTTGTGAAAGAAATGAATTATGAAGGCTAATACAGATTACTTTCCCGAAAGACTACAATTAACTTATTGTTACCATTCTTGAATTGGCCGCTAGTCCATATGAAAATGCCTGTGGCATTGTGCTCGTTTCATGAGCCAATACTCAACAATGAAACTTGATGCTAAGGTGTTGGTTTCTTTATAGAATTAGAAACAGTTCAACTGTATAATGATAGCATTTATATTTGCAAGTCCAAATACCAATTCTATCTTTATTGCTGAACCTCTTTTAACTCACCAGCCAATACTCTCTCCCCTGAACTCTTAAAACAAAGAACCTGAAAATTGTATCACATGTTAAACAAGTCTCCCATGTGATGGAACCCGACGGGAAAATTATTTATAGGAACTTTGTATTTAATTAATTATATTGTCCCAAAAGGAGCCCTGCGAGGAATGCCTTTTCTTCTTTTTGAATTTGAAAGAGTTGGTGGTGGTGGTGGAGAACGACGAGGAGGAGGAGGAGGCCTGCTGCCGGTAGCATGCGTGTCCTTTGGGCTTTCTTCGTGCAATTCTTGTTTATACTTTAATGGCAATCTTCTTGCCATTCTTTCCCTTGCTCCCTCTATTACCTCCTCCTTGTCATGCAAGATGAAGTTCGCACCTCCATATTTCTTTACTGATATAAGCTGAATAATTAATACCGAGAGATCATAATGTTAACCATTTTCTCAGAAAAATATAAACATATGAAATAATTACTTAGTAGAGAGAATGTACAAGCTAGACTCTGGCACAGAGGGAATGAAGGACGAGTGGGAGCAACGTCCTTTCATTATATGGTTTTTATATAGATTGTTAGAATTTATTTTCGTAACTTTTTTTTATTGGCCCATCCACTTTCAAAGTTGTCTAAAGTATTCTTATCTTCAACAAAACAAATGATTAGTAATACACATTAAAAAGGAACAAGAAAAGACATAGGTATATTGTATGTTCAAACTATACTTGCTTTTGAAACTCATTTTGATTTTACCGGTTGCAGCAGGTACAACATAATGAACTTGTTTTGCAATGAGCATTATCAGAAATTGGTTGTGAAATCACATTGAAGATGGATGACAAAAATAATTCTATAGTTACTTGTATTAAAAAAAAAAAAAAGATAAATTTAATAGTATAGAAAGTGAAAACATTTTTTAAAATACAAAAATGTTAGGAAACAATTGTTTATTGATCGGAATAACTAAAATTATTTTTTTTATATATTTTTCATTTCGTACATATACATATATATATAAACTTGGCCCATCTGATTCTTTTGGTATGTTGGGGGGGGGGGGGGGGAAGTGTGGGGAAAGGAATCCATCACTAGGTGGACTTAATATGTTTGGTAACAAAAGCCAAATTCTAAAAAGGGAGTGAGAATTCAAACCCATCCGGAGTGCCAAAAAGAGACCAGAGATGACAAAAGGTGACACCAACACGCGGAATTGAGACATAGTATTGTGACGTGGTGTGATATGATTTTGATAGATATATAAGGAAATAAAATCTAAAAAAATTAATTAACGTGCCAAAGAAAAGAAAATAAATTTAATGAATCAAAAATTTTTAAAAAAAAAAAAAAAAAAGGAAAAAGAAAAAAAGAGTAGTGAGAAAAGAAATTGACCAACCTTGCATCCAAGAGAACAGAAACGAATGGGATCCAAAAGACTTCTGCCACATATTTCACAGGAATGAGGGACCCCTTTGTCATTAGAAACACTCTTTTGCGGCGGCCTCGCGTTTAGGAAAATGACTTTCGCACTGTTTATAATGTAAGTTTGGACTCCTCTAATGTCTAAAAGCTTCGAAATCTCGGCCACCCTGACAACATTGTGATAAGACGACCGTCGGATCTGAACACATAGATACAGTCCCATTATTTTGCCGTGCAGAGAAACTACATACAAGAAAGATGATTAAGAAGAGAATATGTGTGTATGTGTGTGTGTGTGTGTGTGTGTGTGTGTGTGTGTGTGCGCACGCGTGTGTGCATGTACTTGGACAACAGAATGGTCATTGTGGTCTGAGGATCGGCAATATGAGCAGAAAGCATTTTTCATGCAATCAAGGCAGAACATGTTGCATTCGCATTTCGGGGCATTGTTGTGCCTCGGGCAGATGTTGAAGAAGGTAGCCGATAACAGAGGGTGGAGCCATCTTGGCAACAGCGTTCGTTCCTGTTCATTTTTCACCCCCATCAAATAATTAAAATTCAAATAAGAATATAATGACTGTATAATGTATATAAAGATCGATTCATTCAAGGAGTATCAAAACTAGCATTACCATTGTCAAGATCAATAAGCACTGTAGAAATGGAGGACTCCAAAGGGATTGGGGTTTGGTGGGGGGGGGGGGGGGAGTGGGGGTGGGGTTTTAGAGAGAGTAATGACAAACCAGCCTAAGTTTCATCAAAGGTAAAGGGTAGATTATAAGAGGACAAAAAATAAAAAAATAAAGAATTATATAATCTACACATATAATGGTAGGAGAATTAGATGGTTGGGATCATTTGGGATAATAACTTTAGGTGACTCTAGAATCGTTGGATTAAGCAAATAAAGAATTCTCATTTGAAAAATATATAAACTAACATGATCCTTTTTATGATCAAGAATCCTTCTCAGTGAAACTACTGGTTATAAGTCTAACTTCTACGGCTGCGATCTCACTTAATATACGAGATTGAAATGTACATAAAAAGCTTTGCCTCACTTAATTTATACAATTGAAATATACATAAAACAGATTCACATTCAAAGTCGTGTGAATAATTCATGCAATCTCAACATTGAGCATGCATAGCGATCAACATTTTGTTTTGAAACGTTACATACACTTGCCAAGTAAAAATAGTAATCTTCCATTTGAAATATTCTCTAACTAAATTTTAAATATACGCGCGAAATATAAAATATGGTCCATTATGATATATTTAATAAAATTTAAATTTTTATTTTAAAAGTTTTATTAAAATTAAAAATATATAATGTATTTAAGAAATATTAATTTATATTTTTTATTAAAAAATAAAAATATTTCTTTTAAAAAAAATAAGTAAAAAAAAATTATAAAAAAAAATTTCATATTTTATATTTTCGATTGAGTTTCAAATTGAGTAAGAGTACAAGTATTTCTTTTTATCATTTTCTCTCGCCCCTCTTTATATATCCCTTCACACTACCTCCATCTTTCTCTCTAAACTCGAACGCTCCATTCATTTTTTTCATTTTGATAGAGTTGTATGCACGTCTCTCTCTCCTCTTTCTTCTTTATTTATTATTATTTTTTTCCTTTTCAAAATCAACTTTCATATTTATTTTTTATTTTAGAAACCATTAAATTTCTATCTTAAATTTTTTATTTTTTAAATTTTTAGTCATAAATCACATTCATCTTCATTAGATTTTAAAATTAATTTTTCTTAATTTAAAGTTTTTTTATATTGATTTTATTAATTTTTCAATTAAACTTTTTTTTTTCCAAATTTTATTCTCTATTTTATTTTAAAAAATTTAAATTATTTAATTATATTTTAATATTTTATTAGTTTAGTTGAGATTTAAATTTATTTTTATAAGATTTAATTTTATTTTAGATTGTTTCAATCAAATTGTGGCGTGTCTTATGGCCTTATAATCACCTCATAGGAGAGCTTGTTGATAAAGTGAGAGCTAGGAATGTACTCGAAGAGATGATATTTTTGCAAGTGTGAACAACAATCGTCTTTTGTTTGTCCACCTCATAGTATGGCTTTTTCCGTATTATTATTATTCAGCGATAAGATGCTTGGAATTTTGTATTAAGAATGTTCATGATTTTGAGTTACTAAATTTTTTTTTTTTTTGAAATTTTTAAATGTTTTTATTAATAAAGTGTATACTTATTGTAATTCTTAAAAAAAAAAAAAAATTCTTATTGAAAAAGAAGTAGTTGGTAACAAAAAAATAAAATAAAAAAAAAAAGGTGGGTAGCAAATAATAAAATACAAACAGCAGCAATAAAAATAAAAAAACAGAATAAAAACAATTTGTTGTGTTTATGGCATGATAAGGAAAGTACAATGCTGACATGAGAAAAAGGAAAGTATTTGAAAATAGCTAATACTGCCAATACAAAGTTCCACATGGCATGATAAGCTTATGGATATCGCGAATGTCATAAATAAGTACAGTTAATGTGTACATATCTTTACTAGGTAGGTATTGATTCAAATTTGTTTCACACAATAAAAGCACTACAATTGACCAAAACTTTAGAATACTAACGGCTCTTTGTTGAGAGGTAAGTATAAACAATCCATATGCACCTCTAAAAAAAGAGAAAAGAATATGTGACCGTTGGATACACAAGGGAAATGTTTGCGATATATTGAAACGAATATACCAAACACTTTCGTGAATGTGTTACTAGCTTAAGCTCTTTTTTTTTTTTTTTTTTTTTTTTTGTGGGGCTGTTCCTTTTGGAGGCAATGTGTTAAGAAATAAACCACCCAGTATACTCGGTCCCATTAAAGGATAACATTAGCTTTAATTTGTTAGTCACATTCAGTTTGTGACTTATTCTGTTTATCTTTGTACCAAAATATTTTTTATTATGCATATTTTATATTGAATTAATTTATTGCAAATTATGTTACGGTATCATAACATAACAAAAAGATTGATTTAATTCAAATAATTCGATTTAAATTCTAAACTTAAGTCGACCAAATTCATATTATTTGAAAACTTCAACAACAACCTGTGGCCTAAAATGTAAGAATCTGAAAAACCAAATTTCAAATGACTTAAAATTAGTTAAATTGACACCGAAATAACTCAAAATTTTATAATCTAAAATTTGTGACGAATTGAAAAAATTTTAATTGATTCTAATAAAAAGTTAATTTTTTTTTTTGGGATATTTTATCTTTTTATTTGTAATTAAAAGTTTATTTTGTGTGAAGTGCTGCCTTTTAGCATTGTTTCTATAGACACTGATAACTGAGACCATGAATATTATTATGATATGTGAGAGAGTTAAATGATTTACAAAGAAAAAATATGCTTGAGAATTGTATTAAAAGATGGAAGGTAGATACATCCATTTCTGTTAGAGTATATGTGGCGTCAGACTGAAACATATGAATTTGGCCTTCAAATCTCTCAATCCAATTTGGAAGCAAATTATCTAGGAATACCTTGCTATGTGGACGACATCTTGGCGGCTTTGAACGCGATAGATGGCGACAAAGCAACGGGTCTCAACAGGTTTACAATTTCATTTTGTTAAGTCTTGTTGACATTCTCTACCGACAGGTTATCTTGGTCTCCCTCTTGGAGCCAAATCGAGAGTAGTTGGCGCTTGAGGACCTATTGTAGAAAGGTTTTGAGCACGTCTCTCATCATAGAAAACTAAATCCATGTCCTATGGAGGTAGGTTAACAGTCATCGGAGCCACTCTTGCTCAAATTTCAGTTTATTTCTTCTCCATGTTTCTTGCACCTAGAAGAATTATATCTTCCTTAGAAAGAATCATGAGACAAGGCTTCATGGTCCGGTGTGTTAGAATGAATAAATTCTATTTACTTTCCCGGTGTGAAATCGAATAAGATAAATATTTAGTAGGTTTTGGCATGAAAACCTTATCCTTTGTGAATAAATCATTCCAACAAAAATTTAATCTATTGGATGAGATTGAAGATATGACTCATATATATTATACGTGAACATGTTCACTTGGACCTAAAGTATGGACAAACTAAAAAATTATAATTAATTCACAATTAAATGTGAGAATGAAATTTCAATTAATAATCACTTGGTTGCTTTAATATCATATTCAAAAATTATTTTTAGCATGAAAACTTTATCCTTTATTAAGAAATCATTTAATCTAAAAATTTTTAGGTGTGATGGTTTCTTGAATCCTTTATGAATGGCTAAATGGATTTGGCATTTTTGCCTTGAAAGGAAAGCTTTCTGGAGACAAATTGTTGACTATCGAGTGTGATTATCTGTCTAATTTGTCGGAGTCCTTATCTAACAAAAGGGTCATGCGGTATACCAATTTGCCGATGCATTTTCTAATTACTGAGTTTTGGAACGGAGTGTCCATAGTTATCGGTGGTGGGAATTCAACCCCTCTTGGCATGATATTTTAGTTAAGCAGGAGATTTTTTGTTCATTTGTTTCCAAATTCCCTTGTAGTCTATCAGAATCCATTTTCTACTCTTTCAGACTGTATTTTTATGGGTAACAATGAGATGTCTTGGAACGTGACATGTAACTTTGGACTGAGAAGAAGCGCAACCATTCATGCGGCAAGCGTACGTAAGTTATTTCACTACTTTGTAATTAATATTATCAATGGGGATGGCTGGTAGATTGTATTAGAATGTTTCATCTTTTAATATTTTCAATGTTCAAAGCCTTTTATTCCGCCCTGAAGCTAGCTTCCTCTGTTGCACGACAAAGAGCTTTCCCTATGCATGACCGTGTTAGGATCCTCGTTATTTTCCCATTGGCAACAAGAAACAAAACCTATACGTTAATGGGATGTCTTTCAATGTTTCATCTTTTAAGGTCTCTGCTTCATTATGACTTATCTAGGACCATAATGGAATGTCTTTCTAAAATTCTTTCTGTTTTTTTGTAGGCAAGTGTGAGAATTTTCACTGCAATGGATGGGACAACACCTTTCACGTCTAAGTTAAAGGAAAGTTTCAAGGAATAAATCGAGAAATGATAAACAAGATGTCAACAGAATAGTTTCCAGTGTATGCATTTCCAGATGTCAACACAATGCCTTTCTATTTTATGAAAAAAAAAAAAAGTTAATTTCATAAACCAAAACAAATTCACTGAAGTAACTTGATTTAACTACATTGTTGGAGGAAATATTTAACGGGAATGCAAGCCTTCAGAAAAGTCCTCCGTATATCGTGGCAGAGTCTTATAGTGGCAAATTTGCGTTCACGGACATTAAAAACATCCACGGTGCGATATGCCAACAACGTGTGCCTTGTCATGTGACACCGAAATGACCCCTTTTGTTTGTGCAGGAGTGGCATTGTCAATCAAGTTTTTGCTGTCAGACCCCGCATAAAAAGATTAAAATTATTTGTCACATTTACAAG
Source organism: Rhizophora mangle (assembly GCA_037832345.1). Lineage (NCBI taxonomy): Eukaryota > Viridiplantae > Streptophyta > Magnoliopsida > Malpighiales > Rhizophoraceae > Rhizophora > Rhizophora mangle. Next base: position 122,774 of record JBAPLJ010001955.1, on the reverse strand, counting down.
CATTTCGTGGAATTTTAATTATAGGCTAAAAAGGGTTGAAATTACATTTTGTAGTTGTCATGGGGTCCTCTGCTCAGAGATGTCTCGCGCCTGGACAACAACGGCCTTGAGAAATGCAAACGGTTAGAAAAAACTCCCTCATTGATTAAAATAAGATGATTACATCAATAATGCAACATTCTTCAGTTTTTCTAACAACCCATTTCCAAAGGCAGCCAAGCAAAAAAGATAAAATCATCAGATCAGCAATGGCCGGATTGCAGATGCAACGGCCTCTTGGGACCAACTTCAAGGGATTATTGGCAGCAATGGCAACGGCGTGGTAGTGTGTTTTAAGAAACCCTTTTCCAAGATTTCGTTTTAATTTTTGTCCTCCACATGACATACACCTACAAAATCCACGGTCTTAATTGATTCAATTATTTGAAGATGATTTCATATAACCAAAAAAAAAAAAACAAAATGATATGGATAAATTAGATGAGAGTAACGAAGAACTATACATTACATTATTATAACTATTAACAACGCATTTTTACTGTTTTAATGCATAATTCTAGTTAAAAAAATTGACTACATTCATGTAAAGAAACTCTTAATTAACATATCTGTGTTTGATGATTTAAATTCTCAAGATTTCGATAACTTTCTCCTAGACAAGGAAACTGGCCCAGTTACTCTAGCAGTAGTTGGTCAGTTATCCCCGAAAGTACTTGGTGCCAAGAACTGATATTCCAGATATCTAAGTTCCCTGAGGTCATCTTCGTCTTGGTGGTGACATTGACAACCTCATGAACGGCGCTATTAATAAAAAAATTGAGATCATTGCTGCCAATGTCACGTACGTATGTACGGTCGTATATATGCTCAAAGTTCTGACAAGCAATTATGTGTGAATGTTACTCAACAAAGGCTACTAGGATGTATAGGTCATAGTTGAATTTTGACGGTCTAGACCCAAGACGTCGGTTTGATGGGTCATTAATGCCTGAGTTGGTAACCTTCAGGTGGACAACCAGACGATGTTTTCAGCGTGCTAGTTGGATTATATTTATAGATGCATGGTTCATGTATACGAGGTTATTAATTTGTCAAAGAATATAAATTTCAACTATCTTTATTCTTTTTTTAAGTTGATAATTTTATTTAAATATTTTTTTTTTTACAGTCTATATATTTTTAAAAAAATTTATATATTACTTTTAAGTCCACGAACTTTTAGAGAAAGAAGTCAATGCTACCGTCTACAATGGGCAAGCATGATATACAAGTGTTTAGGATATTGTATACTAAATAATTTTAAGAGGAATATGTTAGTAAATTTAGAAAATGAGTTAAAAAAAAAAAAAAAAAAGAGAAAGTTTAGAAAAAATATAAAAAAAAAGTTAGATTATTTTTAATAACGGATATAAATGAATAAATTTTGAAATATTTATAATTACTAGTTATAAATTTAAAATATTTTTAAATATTTATATAAAATATTTTAAAATATAATATTTTAAAATTATTTATAAGTTATAAAGTTTTATAAAATTTTTAATTTAAAAAATTTTATAAGTTTAATTATTATAAAATTTTTAGAATTTTCTTATACCCATTTAATCTTTGGTAATAGAATTAAATCTTTTGATGAATTAAGTTTTAATTTGTTGGCTCTAAACATTCCTTACTCATTTTCTTTTTCCTTTCTCATTTTCTTTTTCCTTTTTTCTCTTTTGCCATTTTCATTGTTGTGAGGAAGTTTAGGAACCTTAACAACAGGTAGGCTATATCTTGGTATTACAACTCAAAAAAAAAAAAAAAAAAAAAAAAAAATCATTCATTTCCCTAAAATATTGCTTTTGTTGGAAAACACAGATCAGAGTCATTGGATCCCACTTTTGACATTTATCACAAGAAAATTATACACTCGCATTTGCATACAAAATGTGCACCACAGTATATTTATGCTATGTTAGATAGCAAAATCTAATGTGAATTCGTTCCTCTGATGCTTCTTATTCCGAGATTAATGAATAGAGCTAGAACCCTTTTTCTCTTTGTGGGGCCAAGAGGTTAATGTAAGCAATTACGAAGATAAGATCAAAAATACTTTACTCAACAAACAGGCTTTGGTTAGCTTTAAATTTTCTTAATTTCCATGTGATAATGTTTCATAGCAAAGTTGATATTTCATTGTTGTTCTAATATATACTTTTTAATTATCCTAAAAAAAAATATTCAGGGAACCAAAAAATTAATGACTAATATCTTAGGAAAATGGAAAACATTCACCGACACAAAAATTAGATACAAAGTCACCAGCGGCACAGAAGGACAACATTGCAAATAAGAACAGTACAATACAAGATGGTCGAATCCTCAGGCAACAAGGCAGAAAAGGAGAAATGGAGAAGTCAAGATTAGAGTGATTATTGCTGCTTTGCACGTCATTGATTTTTTTGCGATATGTTCTTTCATTCGAAATATTATTTCTCTTTCTCGTTTGTATTTTTTCTAGCATAATCTTTTTAGATTTTGATTTTGAGTGACCCTTTAGTCCAAATGAAGAAAATATAACAAAACCATATTCAAAGCTTGAGGTAAGTTGAAATTTTAAATATAAATATGTAAATTATAGATACAAAATTATATTAACAAAATAAATAAATAATATATAATTTTTTTATAAATTTTATATTTTAAATTTTTAAATTAAAAAATATGTTATTAATAATTTATTGTTAAATTTATTAATTATTTTTATTTTTAATATTAAATTTTAATTTATTACAATTATATTACATTAAATTTAAAATTTTTTTTAAATTTAATTATTTTATTATTATTTTAAATAAAAATTTATAAAATTTAATCATTAATATATATATATATATATATATATATAAAAAAAATAGGGAGATAATTTTAAAAAAATATTTTTTTTTGTTAATTTTTATAATTTTAAAATTTTTATTAATATTTAGATTAATTTATATATATATATATTTTTTAATTTTTAATTATTTTTAAATTATTATATTGTATTATATTTGATTAAAGTTATATATTTATTTTTATTTAATTGAATATAAAAAATATAATAAATTTAATTGTATAAAAATATATATATTTTTTTGTAAATTAATATTAAAAATTTTTATTTAATAAAGTGATTAACGGATTAAATTAGAATAAATTTTAAAATTAAATGATGTGGCTATGACAAATTAAAGTATAAAATGATAAAAAAATAAAATAAAATTTTTGATGAATTACGTAATTTATCCGTCCATCCAGCCATCCATGTCCTAACTTAACTTGTCTGCGTTCTTGCGTCCTCATCCGTGGGTTGGCCTCAATTGCTTAACGCACAAACAGTGCAAGAAAGCTTCCAAATAAGCTAACGGAGACAAGCGGAGGCGGCGGCGGAGGAAGAGGAGGAGGAGGAGGAGGAGGAGAGCCTTGGGCGGCGCTCAGCAATGGTTGCGATGGCGGTATTAGAGCAGCCACATGCTTACTTTCTCATGAATCCGTCTTCCGTCTTAGTTAGTCCAACTGAGCCTCAACGATCAGTCATCTTCGGCCGCAAACCACCTTTAGGATTGAAATGGAGAACCTTCCTCACCTCCACTAGGTCTTCTCCTCCTCCTCCTCCTCCTCCTTCAGTATGCAAGGCTTCATGGCAAGAGGTCTCCCCACCCTTTGTTTTTCTTGATACTTCCCTTTCTCTCCCTTGATTTCATTTTCTTTTTGCACATCTTGAACTTCATTATGTATGCTCAATTTGGCTTCTTCCTTACTCCTTATGATTGATTAGAGTAATTTGTCTGTATGAAGCTTGTGGGAGTTGTTGTGTTCTCAGCAATTCCATTCACAGCGGTCAAGGCTCTGGCCAACAGCCCACTTGGAGATTCCCTTCGGAGGAGATTGGAGGAGACCAAGAAAGTAAGAGTCCAACAATCTTCCAAGTTTCGCGCTTTAGCCCAGAAGGCACGAGAAGAAAGGTATAATTTTTGAGGGGTTAATTTCTGCTCAACAGAACGGTTGGGATTTTGGATATTTCCTGTTCAATTGTGCAAATTAAGAGGATATTAAGTGGAATCTGTTTGCAGAGTTTGGTCATAATGGTAGCTGATTCGACGTTTATATTAATTTTTCAAATAATCTGGAGTGAAAAAATTTTCTCCTTATGATAATCTGCATAGCACTGCAGGTATTGGCCTGTTAATTTAGCTTGCAAATCGTCTTTCAATTGGCTGGCTGCTTGGCTGGCTTCTTTTTGATGTCTTAATACGAGAAAAATGGGTGAAACAAGGGTACAAGCATGTCATGTCAACAAGAAGTTCAGTTTTCTTTCAGTTGAATAGCTTCTTGAAATTTCTGTATGATGCATGTATTCTCTCACCTTGCAGTTCGTGGTATGGGGAAGACCGTCCTCGCTGGCTTGGTCCCATGTCTTATGATTATCCTGCGTATCTTAAAGGAGAGCTGCCTGGAGACTATGCCTTTGATGTTGCAGGTCTCAGCAAGGACCCTTCATCTCTCCAGAGATACTTTAAGTAAGCCACATGTCATAGATTTAGCCACACATCATGGATTTACCATTCAGTATTTGAGGCAAGAATGTTTAGCACACTTATCTCATATCAGTGGCAGATAATATTTTTTGATAGGTCAGTGGAAGATAATATTTCTCTAATGTCCTTGACAGGTCAATATGAATGCAAATTCATGCTTTGAATTGTGGAACAGGTTCTGCAATGCTGAGTTGATGGACTTGTTATAAGGACGAGCTACAAAATATTCTTTTTTCTTAATTTAAAAAATTTTACTTGCCAAATGCTCTCTTTCACATGCATTCTTTGCAGTTTTGAAATACTTCATGCTCGTTGGGCTATGCTTGCTGCCCTTGGTGCTCTAGTTCCAGAAGTACTAGATCTATTAGGAGCCTTTCACTTCAGTGAGGCTGTCTGGTGGCGGGTTGGCTATTCAAAGCTTAAGGCTAGTATTCTTTGTTTCTGTATATCAAGTATCCTTCACAATTTTCTGGTTTAGAAAACTTTGTAAAAGGCCTGCTGCTTGTAAATTTCCATTCCTGGAGTTTTTCTGAGTCTTATGGAATTCACTTTTTTAGTTTATGTAAAGCAAATTTGCTTTTAAGAGCATGCTGCAAAGAGCTTTATCACTTGACTAATTTCTTGTGTGTGTGTATATGTGCTCTTTGTTTCTAGGGAGACACACTAGACTACCTCGGCATCCCTGGATTCCATATAGCGGGAAGTCAAGGAGTGATTATTATTGCTTTTTGCCAAGCTCTCCTAATGGTAACAACTCAATCAATCGTATACGCTGGATGCGGATAAATATTTTTGATCATGTTGTACAGTGGCTTTAGTTCCCACAAAATATGAGCATTTCAATGTTTACTTTTCTAAGATGCATACCTTGGTTGTTGGGTTTATCTCAAGTTCAGCACCCCCTAAACAAGTGCAATTGATGGGTTGCTCATATGGTTTATACTTTTCCCTTTAGTTTGGTGCAACGGTTGAGATTTGGTTGGGGGTATGCCTCTCTATTCCCTCCTTACCTGACCAATGCCTCTCTGTTGCAATCCTTGAAAAACGCAAAGAGAAAAAAAAAAAAAAAAAGATTTTGTGTGGATATGACAGCTGAAAATGGGCCTGGAGAGTTGCTCTCTCCAACAAACATTGTGGCTCTTTGCATTATGGAACTTAGAAGTTGGAACTATCGGTGTTGTTGCAATGAATTGTCACATGGCCTTTTCCAGGGATTTTCTTCTCTTTTAATTCCAAATTACCAAAAAAAGAAATGTTCTCTTACCCTTTTTGTAATCTCTGTTTCTACCTAAATGAGCTTTCGATTGTCTATCAGGCCTGCTAACTACTTATGTCTCATGTTTTAGCTTTCGCTTAAAAAGCAAGCTCTATGTGGCCAGTGGCTAAGCAGGACAAGATTAAGTTGCTTATATGAGTAATTTATATACCTGAATGGCCTGATATGTGCTTATGAACAATCTGGTGATTAATATTCCTGTTGACAATGTACTTATGACACCTTTGACACCACCTACTGCCACATATCTACGTGCAAATTAAGATTGGAGCAATGTTGTGCAAACAGGTTGGACCAGAGTATGCGAGATACTGTGGAATAGAAGCGTTGGAGCCGTTGGGAATTTACCTGCCTGGCGACATCAATTATCCTGGGGGAGCACTCTTCGATCCATTGAACCTATCCAATGATCCAGTAGCCTTTGAGGACCTGAAGGTCAAGGAAATTAAAAACGGGCGCTTGGCAATGGTTGCCTGGTTGGGCTTTTATGCGCAAGCAGCTTTGACAGGTAAAGGCCCTATCCAGAACCTTGTGGACCATATATCCGATCCATTTCACAATAATCTGCTTTCCATGTTCAGATTTTCCTGAGCACGAAATCATCAGTATGAAGTTATGGTCACCTGATAAATACAGAACTCGAATGTGTAGTCTTTTAATGACAAGCTAGATTTTTGTTGATTGCCCTGGTGTTCGCCATTTGCCTAACATTGAGCTTGGGATTCTCTCCTTACATTCCATGCCCATTGGCCTGCGTGCAAAACTGTGTTCAATGGTACTCAATTTATTATCCTTAGATAACATCTTAACAATCAAAACTGTGAATCATAAGCACTTTTTTTTTGTTTTTGTTAAAATTAATTCTCATCATTCAAACCGTCACATGTTTTAGTCCTTTGCCATTAATCTACTGCTAGAACTTTGCCACATGATCTGCGTTTATACGCGATGTCAAACCTGAAACAGCACCTCAAATGCCAGTCAAAATGGAGGGCTAACGTGGCTGTTTTTTTTCTGTTGGGGGTGAGGGGCGCCCGCGGGGGGGGGGGTGGGTGCGGGACAATAATTTTTGATTATTTACAAACAAGTATACTTATTTCTCTTATTAAAGCGAAAAGTTCCATAGAAGAGGAAATGAGGCTCTATGTTCCACAGCGGGTTAGAACATTGCTCAGGCTTGTGGTACATGAGAAAATCCGGGGCAATGAGGAGTGCAGGAAGAGGGGATTCTACTACGAAAGATGATGGTTGCATGGATATTAAAAAGCCTATTGAGCTCGTATTCTACTCCCCACGAGATTGACAATTAAGCATCTCAAGTATGGTCTACTGATTTAAAAGTACTCTTAACATAGAAATGTCCAAATGATAGAACATTCGGAAGGCACTCACCATCTACTACCCCAAAGAAGCTGTGGGTAATTGACTTTCCAGGTGAATACAATTATGTTTGCTAAACGGAATGCCGACTGAATGTCTACTACTACATCTAGCAGGTTGTTTATCGTATTAATAAATTAATTAATTATATCATACAATAATGATTATAATTTTTTAATTTAATTAATTTATAAAAATTTAAAAAATAATTCTTTAAAAAATAAAAATTATATTATTAAAATTTTTTATATATTTAATATTTAATATTTAATATTAATTTTATTAATTAAATTAATATAATAAACTGTTAAAATTGTTAATTTAATAATTAATTTAATTCTTAAAAACTTATTATTATAATAGACTTGAGAGCTCTCAGAAATATTTCAGCGTCAAGTCCATCTTATTGCTAAGCTTATGAGGTTTTGAGCATTATTAGATAGCCAGTGAGAGGTAAAGAAAATAAAATAAAGAATCAATTAGCAATAAATGAACTAGAGAATGGAGAATTAGAGATGCAATGGAACGTCTTTTCTTAACTATGGAATATTGGGGGTGGGGACCCTTTTTACATGTAACAGAAAAATTGAAAATTACAGTCCAACAGAGCCAAGATCTCTAATTCCTCAATTGGGGAATAAATATATTTTTACTTTTAATATTTTTTATTTTTTTAAATATAATTTTAAATATTTAATTTAATTTAAAATATTATAATTTTTTTGATTGAAAAGAATGATTGATGAAAAATAATTTGATTATTATTTTTATACATTAAATAAATTAGAATTCTGTACAAATATTTAAGATATATAAAAATAGAATATTTAACATTAAAAGATAGATATTAATAATGAAATTTTTTATTTTTATAATATTTTAAAATTTTAAATTATGATTAAATTGTTTTTCATTGATATTTAGATTTAATTAAAATAAAATTTTAATAATATTTAGAATTTAATTAAAATCTCAAAATATCTGGGATTACGTTAAATTGAACTAGGTGAAAAGTTTAGGACTAGAAGTATCCCTCTCTCTCTCTAATTCTCATCCGTCCGTCGTGAAATCAAGATTCCGATCGATAAAGTCTTCTCCGGTATACAGTTTCCTCTCTCTCTCTCTCTCTCTCTCTCTCTCTCTCTCTCCCTTTTCTGTGTTTTGGATTTTGATTTAATGTTGCATCGCCTTTCTTGGTTGCCCGATGAAGTTGTGGTCAATATGGGGTAACTCAGACGAGGAATTGTGCATGTTGTTTCTGAGCCTGACTTTGACTTGTGTTTGTTTTGTGAAATTCATGGGAATTTCGCAATTGTTGAATGTTGGTCCCACATTCATCGAATTCTAATCCATCATCTTCATCTGCGGCTGCTCGATGGGATTGGGATGGGCTCTTCTGTTCAGTTTGTTTGGTTGGTGTCAGAATGTTTGTGAAACACTTTTTGAGAAGGAGAATTTAGTATTCCAATCAAATTTAAGAGCTGAAAATCAAGTTGACTGTGGAATTGTGGTATCTGTTCTGTTGTTTTCAATGTTTTAGTGCTCGTTGTTGACCACGATGATGATATACGAAGGAAAATGATGTGAAAGTTAGAACTTGAGATCCATTAACTTGGATGCCAAAGAAATTTGCTAACTTTAGGATTGTGGTAGTGCAATTAGTTTACCATTTCCAAGGATCAATTTATTTGTAGGTCAAGAAAATGTTTTACTCTTTGGTTTTTTAAGAGCTTTTATTGTATGATACAACCAAGCATGCATTTGCAATAAAAAGCAAAAGAATATTGTTAGAGCTTGTTTTTCTCCCCTTGTGCTTTTGCGCTCCCCAATAATTTTTGGATTTTTGTAGGGGCACTTTTTTTTGCATGACTATGTGGACTAGCTCATTAGATTCATTCTAATCTTCAAAATATCATGACCAGTCATGCTAAGTTAATCAAAGTTATTGGATTCAAAATAGACAATCAGGATGTTATCAAGTGAAAGAGAAACTGAATTTGAATTTTGCGATTTCATAGATCAATGGAGTGAGAACCACAAATTTCAAGATCAATGGTTGATATTGAATAATATGACCTATTATGTTATCCACCAATATTACTGGAGTCCAGTCTGCATCATTGGTCTTGGTTACTAATTGTGTTTGCCAATCCCAATGGCTGAATTTTCTCTTAGGTCTGGAGCCAGTGCTTGGAATAGTTTGGTATCAGAACTACTGATCTTTTGTGTTTGGCTATATTAGGTGGCTAGCTTCTGTAATGGGGCAACAAGAGGGACCCTTCAAAGTTGCATGGACTTGTATGAAAAATAAGTTTTTGATCTGTATAATTTATGAGAATAGCAATCTTCTCAACAGCGATTTTGCCTGCCTTTTCTCCTCTATTCATTTTTCTTTCAGTGAGAACTCAAAGCCCTCTGTTGAAATTTTCAGGCCTTCCATCTATCTTACCTCCTAGGCCAAGTGCATAAAGTGCTTCAACAATTTTTCTATAATCATTCCATTTTTTTTCTTCTCCTGATTGATTTTAGATTAATGACCTTGCTTTGTAGTTAAAATTTTGATGTTTATTTGTCTACATGAAATGCCAGGTAGGAACCGTAAGGTTTTCAATTTTTTGATGAAAGAGATAGTAAGTGGATGATGTCATTATTAGGCCAACCTGCCAGGTGATGTTGATCTTTGGAAAGTTGCACAAGGGCTTTGAGTCTCCGCAATGTGTTCTGTTGCATTTGGACTGAGATGCAGATCTGAATTTATGTATCTGTTCTGATGGCATCCTATAATCTTACACTCAACATTAAACTATGCAAAGAAATTTTTTTTCTTTCTTTTTAATTTAGTGCATTTGTTTTTTGGTTGACACATTTTTTAGTCATTTAACCTTCTCATCTTCCCATTTTTGTTGGAAACTCTGGGGTTCAATTGGTGATTGTTATTCTCTATCCCCTTTGATGGTAGCAGTTGATTTGTGCTTGCATTGAATTTGTGATTTTATGTGTGTTCCTTCATGTATTTGAAAGTCCCATTGGTTTGTCTATTCTGGTTGAATTTTTTGTCAATGGGACACATACGATTGTTAGTGATTTACTGCACTATAATGAGGGTGATAGAATGGCATCTTTCTAGTTCTTGTTTGTGGCTAGGGGAGTTAATGTGTGTTGTGAGATGCATCCATTTTTAGATTTTCATGGCATATTTTACATGGATTTAGTGGTTGAGCCATCCTTCAGATTCTTCTTGAAGACCTGATGTTGCATTTCAGATTGAAGCCAAATTCTTAACCGGTTTTCTTTTTTTGGGTAAAATGATCAGTACATTGGTGGTTATCCTTGCACATAAGCAATGAAGCATATAGCAAAGATCACAGTACTCCTGCTAGTGGTTGCTGCCTTTTGGATTGGCCTCTTGCAAATGTCTGTTGTTCCACCTAGCTATACTTGGTTGGTGAGTCACTTTTGTAGGTCATTGTTTTGCCAATCCATGTGAATATCTGGTTTGTGATTGCCCTAGTTGATGTTTATTTTGACTACTTTTCATTTACTTTCCAGTTACCCATATATTTGGTTGTATCATTAGGATGCTATGGTCTTTTAATGGTTGGAGTTGGATTAATGCAATTTCCTAGCTGTCCTCGAGAGGCACTTCTATTGCAGCAGGTAATAGCTATTCTTTCTGTTTATGTTACAGTTTCTGTCACAAGTCATTTTTATCTCCTTTGTTTTCTTTTGCTAAATTAAAAACTATTTGTTTATCTAATTTTCATAATGGTGGCCCTATAACAATGCAAGTTCCTTGTATTTGTGCATTTTCAGCAAACAAAATGAATGTTCACCATATCTTTCATCAATACCTGTGTTTCATAGTTCCAGAATTCTCCTAACGTTTCAAAAGCCAATTTCAAATTCTGTGATTGTTTTCTGCACTTCAAAGGTATTGATAAAGTGGGTGTTTCCTTTGTAGTTTGTTAGCAGTTTACTTTGTTATTAGACGATATAGAGGACAGGAACACCACCATGTTGGCTGGTAGTGAGATTTGTAGCTAATAAAAAAGAAGTTAAAACCATATTAACAGTAATATTAGGTATATATTTGTAGGACATTGCTGAGGCCAAGGAGTTCTTAAAGCAAAGAGGCGTTGATGTTGGTTCAGACTAACAAATAGTTCTAGTTATCTGTTTTCATGTTGCCAATGGCAAATACCTATGGAAGCTTGCTCAATCTACCTCTGGCTGGTCCACCAGAACACCAGATATTGCTAATGAAATTTTGTCGAGAATTGAAACTGAAGTAAATGGGGCTTTTGGAGCTTCAACTTCCAAAATGCTTGCATGACTTCAATGGCGCACAGATTTTTGTTTTGTTTGAATTCAACCTTTCCCCGAGGAGTATGGACAGGTGAATTGTAGCTGGAGTCCCATTTGTGCCTCCTGGAAAACTTGTTTGTATAGCACTTGTTGAGTTTGAAATAGGAAACTTAATTTTTTGATTGTATTGTTGATAAAATGCTTACTGTCTCGTATGGTTCTGTATGGGAAACGGTATAAATGCTTTTGTAACTTTTGAGAAAACTGAAATATGAGTCTCTAGACATCCAATCGTATATGGTTCCTGCGATCTTTTAATCAGCAAGCCTATCAATTTCGTTCAGATATTTTTTTTCTACCGGACATCTGAGTCTAAGCTGCATTATCCTCATCATATTTCAATCCCATAGAAACCAATCTTGCTCTGCATTAACTTTTATCCCAAAAGTCTTACTGTCCATGCTGCTGCAAACCATGATTTTCTTGCATCAAAAGCAGCAGCACTTTTTTTATTTCCCTTCCCCCCCCCCCTTTCGATTGAAGAGTATCAGATTTCTTTTGCAATATGTTCTTCCGTACACCATATTAGCCGCAACATAAAGTTATTGGGAAAATCCACTGGTCATTTCCATGGAACCATTGGACACGAATTGCAACTGCCACCAGTTGCTTGCTATTATTAGATTAGACGACTCTGGTACAACATGACAGTGTGATTGATGACAGGAAAACTTGTTCAAATTCCAGTTTCACAATCCTCGAATTTGACATATAGAAAAAGGATCTGCCTTTGGTTTCATCCACGAGTTCATAAGCTTGCTCGCAGGTTTCACCGTATCCTTTTTCATAGGCAGCTTTTTCTCAGGGCAACAGAATCCTTTTTATGGTATGAGATTGCTTGAGTCATGAAGGGGCATATATACATATATCCCGAAGAAGTATCAAGTTGAAAGCATTCAAGCTGCAAGATAATTTTATAGCATCCTAGCAATTGAATTGCCAATTCATCATATCAAATGGCTATCCCTCTCAAAAGCATGATTAACCTCTATATACTTAAGAATAAATAAGTTCTCGAGTTATTTGGAAAATAAGGGCTCCAGAAATTACATTCATCCAGAAAAGTGTACCCAGCTTAGTGAATTTTCATGAAATGTGACAGTTGATATGGCCTGAGCCCAGGTAAGTGGCAACAGATTAGAGATGAAGTCAAGTACTTAATTATCATGATATTGTTGAGTGTTGCATCAGTCTTTAGATACAGACAATTGGTATTTGAACTGATACCTCCAAGTCGGCTGGACCTAGAATAATGGGGCCGAAGTAGAATCAGGAGCTATAGGCCTGACAGGCTGCAAGCTCAAGAGCACTGTTGAGCCCGCATCGTATCACCTTCATTTCCAGCTAAAGATACTATTTGCCAACTTGGAATCATCAAACCTAAGTGCAATCATTATGGGTTATCCCTGTTCAATTTTTATTAACGTACTCAATTTTCTGCTAGCTTCTGTCTTCCTTGAGTTGTGTTTCACTCTTTTTTTTTCAACACTTTTTGTTTCATTAATTTGAATTAGCCACTGTTGATTTTTTTGATGCCAATTATTCCCATCTGTATGAATTGCCTATTTTGGTCCATTGGTCCCAATGAAATGGGATCCTTGAAAGGAACCATTTAGGAATAGTTCCACCATTTTACCATGTATTCCCTGGAACAACGGCTTCTAGAGGGGTGTGATGTGTTTGTGTTTTTTATGTTTCCCTTGTTTGCATAATACAATAAAAATAATTCCGTCAAGGCAAAATATCAAATTGAGACCGACCTAATGGCAGAATATAACCCAGGATATTCAGATAATAGAATCGGCACCGAATGAACTTCATGAAAAAACTTGCAGTAATAGTTAAGTAGCATACCAGATTAAGGATAATCACTCCATTGGTGTGTCCTTTAAATCCTTTTGTTGTAGCTTGTAACAATGTGCTGAATGATATGTACCGTCTAACCCACCATCTACTTGACCACAAGGTGAAATTTGCATCTATAACAAGATGACTGTTCAACATGAAAGTTAGCAGCATCTCCTAGTGGCATAGGCAACAGAAGCAACCGGAAAAAAATGCTGAATGGGTCTTTATTCTTAAACATTTCAACCTCATGGAAATTTTGAGATCATGAAAATTACCATGGTACAGAATACAGCAGTCTGATCCCACAAAGACATTTCTTATGAAAGTGCTTTGGAATCAAAATTTTTCTATAATATTGGTGTGATCCAAACTGACAATAGATATTCCCCTTCAGGGAAAAGCATATATCACAAGATATACAGCCTAAATTACCAAGGACTGAAAAAAAAAAAAAGGAAAAATCCGATGTACACCACTCATACAAATAATAAAATTAGTGCAGTGCAAGACAAAAAGCTATGAAGTTGCAAGACTTTATATACCCAGAACCCAACATGGCCATAAAAATGTATGCACGAGCTCACTCAATCTTTTCTAATACTTCCAACCTGGTTTTCCTCTTCCAACCTTTCATTGTAGCAACGAGGTTAATCAAACCAATGATTTGGATTTTACTGTATTCCTGCAAGGAGGTAACATTGACCTTCAGAATGTACAATAATATAAAGGCTTTCTAATATACAATTTCCATAACATAAAAATAATTTACCGGATGAGCACGAGCCCAGTGCACATACTCAGTCTCTGGAAGGTAGTAAGCCTGTATAAGATGAGATGCAATGAGAATTCCCTAAAAGGATTATATGAATCATGTTCCATGGGCCTTTTTTATTGATTGCTTGAGGCCCTTCATTTTCTGCACACATTTTCTATGTATCTACCATAATATATATAGCCACACTCTTACCTTAATAAAAGTTTCAACCACTTGTAATTTTGGTTTTACATTGATGGAGACAAAATGTTGTAGGCCATTGATCAGAACCTGGAAGGAATGATCAGAGCAATAAATCAAGCACTTCTGACAAACTGCAAAACTATGAAAGAAAAATGGAGAAGTTGAAACATGCAAATCTCATCACAGTTGGGAAGAGAACCTGAAGATCCAACAACATGAGACCTCGTCCTTCATCAGTACACCTTTTCACCCGTGAGAGACCTTCAATGAGAGTTTCAGCAACAATTTCAAGGCCATATTCCAAAAGGAGATCTTGAACCTAGAAGGGAAACATGATCCAAACTAGAATAAAGCTCAGACGTGGAAAGCAGTAGGAAAGTAATTTCCTATATAAAAGTTATGCATGGGTAACATGCCATAAGGAAACTGCAGATTTGCTTCCCTTTAATGGTCTTCATTCTACTTTATTCCATTCGTTATAATGCCTGGTATGAAACACTAATACTTCTCTTTAATGCCCCAGAAGATTAGCACATCTAAATAGAGCACAACAATGGGCAGAGAAAAGTCACAAAAAATAATGATCAGGAACAGCACATGATCAGACGGATTGATATGTTATCATACTCCTATAGGGGAATAAAACAGCTTAAGAGTCACTGATACATGCCATGCACGTTGTTGGGATGAAGTGCTACTTTGAATTGAGAGATTTTATGCACCCATGCCTTGTCTATCCACCTACATGGCCATCACATGCATTTTCCTATATCCATGTCATAAGAAAGCACAGTATAATAAAAGAATCCTCTAGACATTCATCTAATAAATCCAGAATGTTTGGTACAATTAGATGAAACTGACAATTTGGTGAAATAATGGATGCAAATTTCTCAGGTTGTGCCAGATGAGATGAATATTAGCCATACCTCCTTGTGAATTCCCCCATGAGCAAGCCTTGTTTTATAGTGCTTGAATTCTCCCAATAACAGGTCCACATACCTATCAACAAAGTTCATGTCAGAAAACTTGTGAAATGGTAGACATTGGCAGGCTTCAAGGAATATAATTTTTTTGGAAAAGATGGCCCTAAGAAATTAAGAATTGACAAACAGACCAATCCTCAGGCTCATAAAAATTATGCCATAAACAAAAGCAATATGGTTTAACCATTTATGGCTAAAATAATGTGCTGCAAAAACCATCCTTCATTCACCAAAATGATTTGCTTTTAAGCAGAATTCACATGAAATGGTCCATCGGTTCAAAATGCCAATTTAAGCGGAATCATGATTAAATTTGCAAAATCTTCTGAAGATCATTGAACATGGCAGTTACAAAATCAGAGATTCAAAGTCAAACAACAGGAATTAAATCAAAAGAACAAGAAAAACAAACCCATTATGCTCAAGCCCAAGCTCCTTGACATCCCATTTTGCAGTAGTTATTCGATCAACATACCTGCAAAATAGTGCTCAGCACTGTCAAAGACAGCACCAATAGCTAAGAAAAAGTTGATAACATGAAAAATTGAACTCAGGAAACACTCCATCACTCCCACAATAAAAAACAACAGCAATAAAGCCTTAATCCCAATGACCACATGAATCTTTTCTTCATATTCCATGCTATTTTTTAAGCTTGGTAGACGTAAGTGCTCCAAACACTTTTCAACCAAAAATTCCCGAGTCAACTTTTAGGTCATCCTCTCCTTTTCCTCACGCCATCTACCTAGATTTGGTCCTCCTCTTAATTGGAGCATCTGTAGGTCTATGTTAAACATGTCTAGACCAACACAAACATCACTTTGTCAATTGATCCACAATCAATGTCACCTACTTTACTACAAATACCCTCATCTCTTATCCAATTCTTCCTAGAGTAGCCACAAAAATCCATCAAAGAATTCTCCTCTTCACTACACACTTTTTGGATATGTTTCTTGATAGCCCAACACACACTATTGTAAAGCATCATTGGTCTAATAATTGTTTGATAGAATTTGCTATTAACTTAGTAGGAATTTTGCAGCCATACAGAATTCCAATTGCACATCTCCATTTCAGTTGTCCAAACTTATCCTATGAAGAATGCCTTGCTTTGTATTTCTGTGCCTCTAAATAATATAAAACTAAACAACAAAAATTGATAGCATTGAGGTACTTCTATTAATCCAATAGTGTATTCTATCACTCTGCTAGAAATACTAAAATTACAATGCATATACTTTATTTTTATGTGACTCAATCTAAGACTCTTAAAGTCTGGGGCATTCCTCTATAATTCTATAATTCTAATTTATGATTTAATCTCTCCTTAGTTTCATATAATATGATGGTATCATTTGCAAGGACATCGCCCTTCATCCGTAACACAAAAGAGGACTTAGGACCCTGGTGCAGACTAACTGTGATAAGTGTTTGTCTCACCTCCTACTGTCTTCATGTGGGTTACTGCTCCTTCATACATGTCCCTCATAAGTTACTAAAAAATGTGGGAATCATTTTGTACTCATTGCCCACCACCACACTTGCTTAGGAACTCCATCATAAGATTTCTCTACATCAACAAAAACTATTTGTATATCATGCTTCTTTCACAAAATTTGTCCATCAACCTTCCTAAGAGGAAAGTAGCTTCTGTCTTCGACCTAACTGGCATAAACTTGAATTTATTGTCTGAAATTGAGACAATCCTCCTCAAGCATGATTCTATTACCCTTTCTCATGGTTTCATGGAGTGACTCATCAGTTTGATAAGCTCTCACATATAGAACATAAAAATTAAACCGACAAAACTGAAATGGAAATTAACCCCTTGTTCCCTCTCTGGTCACAGAACATAAAGGACATAAATAACCAAAGTAACAAGCAAGAAAATATCCACATTTGCCTCAACATGCCCTAACATTAGAGCCACAAATAATAGTATTGAACCTCTGTAAAAGCACCAGGCCATCACCAAGAAAACCCTCAAAACTAACATATAAAGGAAAATTTCTGCATTCCACAACTGACATAGTACATAGATCATCACAGCCTACTGAATTGACATACACTTAAGCTCCAAGAACTTGCAGAGGCAAACATTGGCAAATTGTTGGACCAAGAACCCAGGAACGCATGAACCCTAAAACTTTCATCTGGGTTTGCATGACAAACTTGAATACATTATCCAATTTTCAAACAGGTATTAAAAGAATTAAACTGCTGGCATCTCTAGCAACAAAAGTTTGATCATGTCATATTTTATGCAGATAGATTTATCAGCCCACCACCTTTTGACTCCTGGACAAGTGTACTTCCAGGATATTGTGTCTGCCCTCAAAGCTGGATTTATTTCCCTCAGACTTGCATAAGCAGTCATAGGCTAATTGTCGAACCAATACTTCTCTGAAATGTGAGACTTTCATTTGGATTTGCATGCCAAACTTGAATCTAATATCTAATTTGCAAACAGGCAATGGAAAGAATGAAATATATAGCATCTCTGGCAACAGAAGCTTAATCACATTTGTATTATACACAGAATGATAAATCTGCCCACCACCTTCCAACACTGAGATATGTGGAATTCCAGAATATTAGTCTGACCTCAAAACTGGATTTGTTTCCTCAAATATTTTGCCTCCCCCTAGTTCACTAACAAAATTCAACAGCCTCAATCAACCTCACATTATAGACAATCCTACACATCCTTGCCTTTGCTCACCCATTTCTTGATTTATTAATCACATGCTCAATTTCTGATTTAATTGCTACCACTCAGATTCCCTTCTACCACCGACAGGTTGACTTATTTCATGAAAAGTAAGTTCTGCTCTAGTCCAAGTTTTGGAGGGCTTGTCGGCTACCAAATCTGGTTATTTAATAGCATTCAGGTTTTTGTAAAATCAAATGGTTGAAAATGCAAACTCACTAGCATTCTCATAACATCGTTAAATATTGTAGGTGAACAGAATCTGGAACTGCAAATGGTTTATTTTGACTAAAAGCATAATCTTCCAGATCTTACCCATTAATATGAAGCAGTATTCTGGCAGTAGTCCTATGTATGTGTACTGTTAGATCTGGTACAGAATCCACCTAATAAAATATAATTTAGATATCAACTACTGCAGAAAAAAACAAAAAGGAAAAGTCTAGTATTCAAATCAAGGAGCTTTGAAAGAATATCAACTAGGATGAAAATAAATTTCACTAGACAAGATGAAAGTGAGAGATGGTTCACACATAGTATCTAAACTTACTCATATATTAATGTAGAAAAGGAAATGAAGAAAAAGCATGGCCTTTAAATAGGTCACTAATTAAAAAGATGGGACAAACAAATGATACCCAAATATTGATTGTGATAGAAGTTAGCAATCCCAAGCCTTGAAATTAGATTTAAGAACCAATTTCTTTTATACTTATTTCCTTTGTGCATAAAATGAATCAATTTTATAGAAGTTGATTTTATGACACCAAAATTTCTGAAGGAATATGATCCCATAGCTTCATTTTTGCTCCACAGTAACATTTCTCCCTGTCCAAGGTTCTATCCCACACTCATTATCCCATATAACCATGGACCATTACCTTCAATTTGATAATTTTTTACTCTATTTTGATTCCCACTCAATCAATTTGATTTTATCCAAATAATTGACCAAAAAAATATCTAAATGAATAATAACTTAGGAGGTGCCAACATATCCCTTAATTTGCTATCCACTAGTTTGCCATTCACATCCTATGTTTCGACAATTGCCAAGCTCTGCACTGATAATGTGCTTTACATTAATTTTGCATATATTAAATTTCTTAGGTTCGCTAGATGCTCCAGAGAAATATACCAGGTGCACAAAAAAATCCTCCACAATTGTTGGATTACTTTGCAGAAGCATTGACTGAAGATGTGCTTTAGATCTGTGTAATATTCGAGCAACAAGAGATACTGTATCAGCAGCAGCACATCTTTCCTGCAAAACAATGGTCATACTACTCATATTTCATAGACATACCTATATAAAAGGCATTTCATTCTTAAAATGGATATAACTAGAATGAAGATGATGGTCATTGAATCATGCCACCTCTGTGCACTTGTTATAGTGCAGCAAATACACAAATTTCCTTGAGAACTAATATCTATTGCCCAAGTAGATTCCAAGTACACAAACCACAGAGACCTCAGTTTACCACATGAGCAACTGAAACCTATTTCTCACCACTCTCCTCTTTCCAAATAAAGAGAACCACATATGAATGACACAATATCGAAAAATAAATTCAAAAATTCTTGCAGTTTAAGACCTTAAACTTTAGACATTATACAAGAGATGGGAAAAGGGACAAAAGGACTTGAAGGAGATAAGAAAAGTTTTTTTGCCTGTAGGAATAGCTCTTTTAAATCCACAGAAAAAGAAAAAAGGGTGAATTGGGATTTTTTTAAAAATAATTTCCCAATTTCCCAATAATCCACCTAAGCAAATGTATAACATAATGCATGTCCAATTTGCTTCTTGAACTCTAAACTGGGCCAAAAGATCAATGGGGATAAATTGAAGTATACCCCTGTTAAAAGAGAGCACTTTGTCAGACCTTCAGATACCTCAGTTAAAAAAAGACACACAACAAGCAGAGGGAAAGGGAGAGCTGAGATTTCAATCAAATTTTTAAACAAAGCTCCAGTCTCTGTGGCTTATGACCTAAAAAATATTGTATGATCAACCTGGCAACAAGTGGTTACCTCCAAGTAAAGCAAGGGCATTAGTTCTTGGCTTCAGGCAAAGCAAGCAGGTTATCATTTTTCACTGAGGGAAGAAAAAACTATTTCATGATCGATACCATCTAACCACACCATGAAGAAAATTTTTCCCAGTCTCTACCGTCCAAAAAAACAAATTGCAAAATTAAATATACATTAAAAATTGCCACTCCAGCACCGTCCTTTGGTAAACCAAATAGACTACTGGCCTTCTCAACGTATTTACGCTGTAGTTCAAAAAAGGACATAAATGTGCCACCTAAATTTCATAATAAAGTAAAAACAATTATTTGGGAATGGGATAGAGGGCTGACCATATCCAGTTGATTAAGGTTGGAAAAAGAATCAACAAAAAGGGTTAAATAACTCACTTGCTCATGTCTACGGGACAAAAAGAAATGGAAATATAACATTACTTTATTTGAAAAATATTGCATGGATACCTTGAGACCAAAAGATGTGGCAGATGAATGGCTTGTAGGACTAGGTGTTAAATCTGCATAAGTACTCAAAGATGTTGGTGAGGCTGAATTCGGCGACAACTGCGGTTTAATCCACTGGTCACAATCTTGTGTTACCCGGGATAAGGCTGTCTTCAGCCGATCTGAGTATATTGCGGTATAAGAAGTCACATTGTCACAATATGTTAGGCTAAATTATTTTTAAAAAAAAATTCTCTTCATCACAGCATGTAATATACCTAATAAGTAACAAGAGAAATAAATAAGATAAATTGGACATGGGAAATAGAGGATTAGAATTCACATGCATGACAGGAAAGAAAATGGATTTTATTCATGAAAGGGAAAGAAACAAAATGGGAAAATAATGAAACTTACAATTGAGGGAATTTGACGAATTTTTTCCACTTGGATTTGAACCTTCATGACCAAATGTTTCAAATACGAAATAGAAGAAAATTGCAAACAACTGACATATTCCCTGCAATAATGTACTGAATCAGGAAAATTAATTTAGAGAAAAAAAAAAAAAGGTTTTGAAAAGATATTAGACCTAAAGAACAAGCCATAAATCAAGAAATAGATTATATAACCATCAGAAGCATACCTTAAAAAACTCAACATTTACTATTTCTAGTTTTTGCATGAGCCTTGCATATTTATCCATCAACCTGATACGTGGAAATAGCTAGAGCTCAGAAAACACCTTTAGAAACATAACTCAGGTTCAATATGTCAATACAGTGTCCTTCACAACATCAATCACAAAATAACAAGTAGTACACCTTAGAAGACAGACAGATGATCCTGTTTGAGCTGTTGTGTCATCATTCTTTAATTGTGAAGAATAAATTTCGGTACCACTCCGTTTTGAAGTTCGACTGGGGAGTTGACTATCCTCATCAATAAAGTCTGCAAGTAGATCTTCATTTTCATCTTCCAAAACATTATCTCCATTCACATCACTTCCATCATTATTTCGCGAAGAAACATTATCACCATGATTACCACTGAAATCCCCATCATATTCAGCAGAGATTTCACCATTCAGCAGGGAAGAATTATGTCCTTTGGAAGTTGGTGCTTGTTTTGGTGAAAATGGGTTTCCACTTTTGAGCCAACTTGTGAATCCACTTTCCTTAGCCATTGTATCAACTAAATTCAACAATCTACTAGGATTAGAAAGTCTATCAGATTTTCCAAGCAGGGGTGCCCCATCACCAACCAACCCAGGAAAACTTATTGCTTGAGCTGCATCAGGTGGTAGCTTCTGCCAGTTTTCCTTTTCTAAAACCATTTTAACTGCCTAAAAAAAAAAAATACCGATCACACATCCTAACTATGAAAGGCAGCTGCATGCAATATTCAGTGTACGGTGAATATTATAGCATAAGGGAAAAAAGCCATAATCAATACCATCAAAGAGTGAAAAAAAATGAACATATACTAAACAGCATTTACAATTTAAATGCATTAGTCAGAGAAAATAGAATTTACTATCCATGACTTACAGAAATACTCTGCCGATGAAATGCTGCAAAGTAATTCTCACAGACAATCTTCAACTTCTGCCTGAACTCAACTGCTTCAAGTCCACAGAAAGCCTCACCCGCCAAAATGAATACATTCAGATCTTCATAATCTTTCAAGAATTGGTGAATGCTCATTGAACCAACAACAGCAGAGGAAAGTAACACTGATACCCTACTTGTGCTAAGTTGCCAAAGATTCTTTCTTCCTCTTTGAAGGGCTAGTGAGACAAATGCCGTAGCATCTTTCCGAAGCACATACCAAGGTGATCCACTGCTAGATACTTCATTATCATCAGTTCTTACCTCATCAACTTGATGATGAGCATCTGCATGCATAAATCCTGCAGTTTGCAAGGGGTCATCCAAGGACGTGGTGGCACTAGATTTCTCAGCAGTAGACAGGCTAGGCATGGCTACAGATTGAGAAAGAGAGCTTTTATTTTCTTCGGAGTGAATATTGACTTTTGCTTTTGAATCTAGTTGCTGAATCTCTGCAGAATGACAAGAGTTATCACTTTCTTTTCGCACATTTGAAGCCTGGTATGCTAAATCCTGAAACAAAATAGCAATAAAACAATGTGAAGCATAAAGGTATTTCTTTTTTCTTTTACAAAAATGGAGATTAAGAGAAGTGCAGAAATACATAAAACTATTAAACTCATATTCACCATGCTTGGATGCAAATTTCCTTCCCTCCAAAAATATTAATGGTAAGATTCGTACAAAACTTAGATAACTTTCCTAACTTGAAAACCATACTGCAAATTACGGACAGCTTTGCAATTCGAATACCATTTTTGTCCCTAATTCCACTTGGCACAAGACTAAAAAATTTCCTTGTTTCCTTTTTCCTTGTTCCAGAAACATTCCCGGTTTAAGTGGCTTCATACAGTATTGACTCTAGATTGTGCAAAACAACCAAGTCTCATACATAGTTAAGTATGGGTTGTCAAACAAGGAATGACAAACAAATCAATAAAAGTTGCTGGCAATAAGTAGCATCACAGGATAAAAGTTATTGTTTAGCACAAACAAAAAGGATAAAAGAAGTTAATCATAGAAAATCCAATAAGATGAACTGATACCAACTACTGTACCAAAAATCCCACCCTCAAAATTTGGCCAAAAGAATGGCCAATGTGGCATGTAAAGTCAGCTTCATAGTATCAAATCTAGCAAGCAAATATACTGGAAGCATTGACCTGATATGGTGCCCAAGAAAGACAAGAACTCATAAACTTGTAAATGACGCATGAAATGGGCAAAGATTAAAAAAAGAAGCACAATTAGAAGAGAGTTGGGGAGGAGTTTCAAAGAACTTAAGATCACCTTGTTCTCCAGCTGGAAGGCCATGATTTCATAATAAGAACACATCAACCTGAACAAAATGGCAAGTGTTCTTAACAAACACTGCCTAAATTTAGATTCAGGTATCTGAAGGCATAGATCACTGTAGGTGAGCCTGGACAAAATGAACTTCGTTAAGAGAATCACCAAACGTATTAGAACTTCTTTGTGTCTATACACATAGACATAGAAAATACCTGCTATTCTGCAGTGGAACTCCCTGTTCCTGCAAAGATCATTACTAATACAGATAAAGATGCCTTGGATGAGACAAAAAACTAAATGCCCAAGAGCTAAAAAAGGAACAATACCATGTCAGCAATGACTTTAAGCCACCAATAACATGAAATCGAACAGATGAGGTCAGCAGACATAAAAAGAGATTTTGAACTCAAGAAATATAGTTCACAGTTTTTCTCCGCTCACACTTACTTGAAGAACCAAAGTCACATACTTATCATCAAGTAACCATTTAACACAAAAACATAAGCTACTGGGCGAGGCCCTAGACTGGACCTTATATTAGACTCCAACAAGGCTCCTCACTGCTAGTCTATTTAACTGAAAGAGTGGACAATCCACAGACTCACCATACCTAGTGCTGAAATCACAACTAATTAGAGAAAAGCAGGTAACACAGATTGAACATGGAACTTGGTCATAAAGACTCTGATACCATATCAAGAAACCCTTCAACCCAAAAGCTTAATCTGTTATGCAAGGCCCAAGAATGGATCTTATATTAAACCCTAAAACTTGTGACTCTTTTTATGCCATCATACCTCTTGAAGTATATTCTTCAACACAGAATGACTTTCTGAAAGAACTTCCTGCATGAAGAAGCTTTGTATCTTTTCCACAAAGCCAGAGATGTCTCCTATCAATGCATAAGCATCAACAACCTGTGCAGTCAAATATACTTCAATCAGTGATTTTGTACCAAACCTGTACCATGATCCTCATGTCTACTGATGGTTAAAATGATGAAGATTCAAACAGAAAAGATTATTGGGGATTTGTACAAGATCCAAGGACAATAATACTATTGAGTTTTTGTAGCCACAGACTGCCCAAAAACTACAACTCATCATGTCTATTATTGATCAAAACAACAAAGATCCACATAAAAAAGACAATATCGGTCAGCCATCTGTTCAATCTGGAATTTCATCCGCTGTTTGGGTGAAGCCTTTGACCATGCCCCAGGCATTATTCAGTTGCATTCCTCAGTTCAGCACTGCCATAAACCTTTATTTCTTTTGTATAAAGTATCATTTCTCTTTTCTCTAAACCTTTTCTTTTTTTGTTTTTTTTTTTTTGAAGGACTCTTTTTCTCTTTTCTCTAAACTTGAATAACCAGAATATTTGGGTTTAGGGCAACCTGATGCTTCATGTAAAACACTGCTATTTTTGACAGAACAGAAGAAAGAACCAACACTCTTAAAGATGGACCATATGATATCCAAACAATGAGTTCTGCTAATATTAGTTTACTGAGATAGCTTATTATGCCAGACTCTATGGCTCATGGACACTGCTTCCCAGAGAGAGTAAGTACACCTTCAGGTACTTCTCATATCAACCAGAGGCTCCCTGGGAATGGTTTCTGATTTTTTGTTATCATCCTACTCCTATATCTTCCCACACACACACCATTCGTCCAATAAGCACAATCTCTTGTTGGTAGGCAGAAGATGGTGTTTGCAGCAAACTACCATATTTTTATGATAGAACAGAAGCTAGGGTATCAGTTTTTCTCTACTGAGGCTGGCTAGCTATGGATTCAATCCTGCCCTTATTCTATCCCTTATTTTTGGCAGCATTAAACGATCTGGTGCACAATCCCTTAAGTTGATATGAATACAGAGAGAATGCTAACAGTAATGATATGTTGACCCACACACACCAATTTTGTAATCAATAATTTTAGGTAACTAACACAATACATTAGTATTATGTAAGATGATGTGTTATAACGATGGAGCATGCATGCATTAAAATATTGTTATTATGTCAAATGAAGAGAAACCAAAAGTTTTTAAAAAGCATCACAACCTAACATGATTATATGTCACAGAGTAGTAATTTCAATAATGTCATGCCTTAAGAAATTTTCATGAAAGTAACAATTCTGATGACAGCAAAAGGCTGATAGACTGACAGTTATATAGGCCTCTTCCTTGAACTCTTGGCACACTCCTAACAAAAGTGAATCAATCCTTTGAAGGGTTCTTCCCAGCCAAACCTGTATCAATTTAAACCACTAGTGTTAAGAAAAGTCATTCAGTTCACAGAGTTCTTTAACCTATATCACAAGCTATGGGTAAACAACAGAAGGGTAAAACATCCATAATCCTACAATGAATGGGAAAGCAAAACAAATTAATGAAAGCAGTGAACTTAGTTGACATCTTCACAAGCTTTAGTTAAAGATGCCAATTAAGTTCGCTGCTTCCATTATTTTGTTAAAGATACCAATTAGGCCTTCACCCCTTGACAAACAGTAGCAACCTTGCAGCCCCAAGACTAATAAATTGTAATTGAAATTGTAAATACACCTCTATACAGTGAGGCAAGGAGGGAGAGAGAGAGAGGGGGGGAAGAAGAAGCAAGAGTAGATCCATACTCAAGAGGAAAATGCATTTAATAGTCATTGAACAATCACCTCAACTCCACGGCTCATCTCCTGTATAGCTGAGAACTCTGAAAAACTATCTAATAGCTGCAAATACTCAGATAGGACTTGAAATGCCTGAGGAGCAATGAGAATGAAGAGAATTTCTTTGACATGGTAAAAGTAATCAACAAGACTACAAAACATTTGGCTAGAAACAATGTAAAAGTTGAGGGTTGTATACAATAAGAAAAATATAGTACCTACCTTACAGTAATTTCCTTCTTCAACAAGGGATTCAAGAGCTGCTTGTAAATCCACTACACGATGAAGTTCAGTTAATATTGGAAGCATGTCCTGCAATATGAAACAAAAAGAAAAATCTATGACCCACACTAAATACATAAGCCCAAGAGAATCTTCCAGCAAGGATGACAAAATACTCTGAAAGGAAAAATGAATTTTTCCCTAGAATGAAATCATGAAAAAGACAGAATTAGATTGTTTCCATACTGTTTCTAGAGAGAGAACAGTACCACAAGAGCTTGTTTCTTTTTGGCATAAGAATTTACAATGAGATCTCTTGAAACCTCATTCATAGAAGATGCTAAGTGCCTTCTTCCATTCTGCAAACATTAGTAATAACTTAGGGACCTGATCCAACAAGGATGCAATTGTGGTAATGATAAATGATGATGGAGCAAGATTTCAGAAGGACTGTCATTGTCACATCCTATGAAAATGTGAAATAATAATGCAACTAAAAACAACAGCCATTTCTCACAAATATCCTCCATGAAATGTTTCAGTTAAATTATCCCAAGTATCACCATGTAAATGCTTACCATGCAGATGACATTTGAAACCCTCAAGTCTTTCTCTAATTCCCTCACCAATTCATCCCCTTCACTGGCCAAAAGCAAGTATTAACACCTCAATCGAATGTAAGACTATATAGCATCTTAATCATTCTAGAAGAGAGAAGGAAGCACATTTTTAATCAAATGCCCACACTATTGCCAAAAACCAAAAAGAGAACTAGAGTTGTCCAAGGGAGAAAAACAATCTAATTCAAATAAATTGACCAGTTACAATACAATAATTTCATTCTATCCAAGCTATGCAACCTCATCGGGCTTCAAGTAATTAATATAATTTAGAATCAATGTAGACATTATAAAATCAAAATTAACCATATGGAAGATAAATCAGCATCATTGTTTGGGGGTGTAGCCTAAAATAAACATGTGTATATGCTCTGAAAAGGTTAAAATGTGAAAAAGTCAACTGCAAAAAATCTACAAATCTCATCATCATTATATGGATAAGAAATGCAGCTATTGATAGGTATATAAAGGCAACTTACCCATCACTTCATGATGCTGCATAACATGTTGTGACAAGCATTCTCCCACTTTATCCAATTGTGCTAATCTAAGAGCGGCCTTAAAGGAGAAAAATCCATATTGAGAACAGTGAATAAGTATATTCAACCGCATGAAACCTTAAGGGAAAACTATGCTAAGCAATGACTTGGTCAAAAAGACATAATGAACAATGCAGGTTGGGCAGGTAATAACTCTATAAATGAGACTAACAATCATGTCTTGTGACATGCAATTATAAGATTTTGATGGGGACTCATGCATTTAGAACAACAATATGAGAGTAGAAGTTACAATGAAAGTATCACCAGTATCATACCAATCCATAACACCCTCTACAACGGGACACTTAACCTCTAATATTACCACATAGCACAAAAACAAAGAAAGCATGTTTATGGTAGTTGAAAGGGTGTACATTTAAGTGCTAAAAATCATTAATGTTCTCTTGCCATTCCCAATGCTAAAGAGGCTGGCCAGCCACAACCCCTCCCCCCCCCCCACCAAACCACCCTCACCAGAAAAAAAAGGAAAAAAAATTACACTCATGGGCTAACCACATTTTGCCCCTCCTCAAAGCATTAAATGAGAAAACTAGCAACCCAAAATCCTAGGGGCAGCTATATCAGTGAGACATTAGCATCAGATGCAGTAATAATGGAAACCATATTATTGAGAAAAACAAATGAATAACAACTGCATCCGTAATAACAACATATTCACCATAGGTGGAACACACTTGTTACCGCCTCCACCCTCATGCCAGTCACGCCCTGTAAAACAAGGCTACAACTGCCACTAGTGTGATTCTAATGATGAAATCATCAGTAGCATAAATGCTGGTAGAAGTGGCAACAGCAATGAATGATACCATAGCAGCAAACTGTGATGATTCAATGACAATAGTTTTTTTGATAAGTTTTCAATGACGATGACGCAATTACAACAGAGATATGGTCAAGGATTTGTAATTTTTTATTTCTGAAAGATTTTGAATTGCTTGAGTATTAAAAGTTCATAGATTCCAAAATAAAAGACACCAGACTTGGTAGCAGTTCGATATTTTAAAATAAATAGTCCTAATCTAGAGAGAAAGGGAGAGAAATTTTAGTTCACTAGTAAAAGGGAGTACCTGCTTTTCAAAGAACTCCAATTCATTTTCTTCAGATGGAATGTGCTCTAAAATATGCCTAACTGGATCAAAGTCCTGCATGGTTAGATATACAAAAATCTTTAGCAAATCAACTTGAAACTTCATGAAACAAAAACAACCCCCAATGCAAGGTAACCACTGAATCTGTATGAATGTATGGTTCAAATGCCATTTATTTCATTTGTTTGAAACATAGAAAGTTTAAAATGTCAAATTCTTTTTTTTTTTTTTGGCTTTAGTCTAAGTACACATGGTCAAGGTTGTTGAGATTATCACTTTAAACCATCCAAGTTTTTGTAAAACTTCATTGGGTATTAAAGAAAAAAGATACAAAACCCAAACTGTTCCAAATGCAATTTCTTGGATATCAAGTTTGTTGGCCTCTCTGTTCAAAAAATATCATTAAAAAAAAAAAAAAAAAGATTGCTGACCCCTCCATTCATGCAGAAAACATTACCAGTATCATTCCTATCCTATGACTTAAACAAGGCCACAACTCTCAAATGAGGCTTGAAATAGGTATTCAAGCGTTTGAAGCATACAGTGCCACAGAATATATACTATTCTTACAAAAGATTATTACTAATTGCTAAATTTACAAAGCATAAAAGCACAAGCTTATATTTTAGACTACTACAACCATAGTGAACAAATCAAACATAGTTGAAAACCTCTTGGTAGAAATCTTCTTCTAGCTCCTCCACCACTTGACCATCAGCCCTGCTTCCATACATGGATCGCAGCTCTTGGGAACTGGACGTCAGGCTGAATCGCTGATGAGGAGGCAGCCCTGAAAGTACTCGGGCAACCGCCGCAGCAGCAGCAGCTCGCGCTGGAACCTGCACACAACAGCATTTAATATCTTTATTTTCCCATAAATACTGATTCAGGAAAGACAAAAAAAATATCATCACGGCCTTCTCATGAATAACAGTTATCAGTGGAATTTATGTGAGATCTTGATCAAGTTCAAATTATACAGCATTACTTCCAAGAAAACCAAGAAAAAAATAATGATAATAAATAATCAAGCAGAGAAAATCAAGAAAAGAAAATAATAAAGAAATAGCGGTTAGGAGAGGTGCCTCGGGGCGATCGGAGGGGCGAGTTGAAGGCAAGAGACCGAGGGATCTGGCCGAGCGAACAGAGCTGAGAATCTTCTCGCCGACTTTGGAAAAATCCATTCCGCCGCCGCTTCCTCGGAGCAACAACAATGGCAACAAAAAGAAAACCCTAGAGCTCTCAAATCCAACACTACTGCCACCGCCAACGCCGCCGCCGTCGTCGCTCAAATCAGCATTGAACAGAAATGGATTCGCCAAGACAGTGCCTAATGGGAATGGCCTCGGCTGCATTTCAACTCCCCAGGACTGCGAGCGCAACTCTCGCAGCCAATACTATTCCCATCTTGAAAGGTAAAACATTAAACTGAAATGAGGTCTGAAATTTTCTTTTCTATTTTGGTTTTCTTTTTTTTTTGGTTTGTTTTAGTATAAGATAAAATGGAGAAGAAGAGAATAATTTATGGTCAAAAACAAATTTGATTATCAAAACTGTACCAAAGAATAGAACATCAAAATCAAAGGCATGGTTTTTTGTTTTTTTTTTATTATTTTTTTATTTTTAGGTGACATATCAACTGAGAAAATCAATTCCCAAATACCAAAAAAATATATCAACTTAAAGAATATGGATTTAAGAATCATTTCTTTTTAGGTACATTTATGATCGATCTTCTAATTTCAATAGAATAAAAAAAGGAATAAATTGCACCTCTGATATTAAAAAATGGTCAAATTTGATTTTAATACAATATATTAATTTATTATCAATTTTTCAACCAATTCATTTTATCATCTAACTAATAAATATATTGATAAAAATTACTTTATTTAAAATTATATTTGTGTTAAAATTGGTAAGTGGTTCAAAACAAATATTTAAAAATTAAATATTTATTGTTAATAAATTTATTAATTTATAATATTTATATTAAAATATTAATATAAATTTAATTTAGTATTAATATATTTTTTAATTATTATATAAATTTTAAATAATATAATAATAAAAAATTATTATAAATTTAAATAATTAATTTTTAATTAATAAAATAATTATTAAAAAATTAAATTTAATAATATTTTTAAAAATTAGAATTATATTTTTTGTATTTTAAATTTTACTTTCTTAAACATTAATATTTATATTTTTTTTATCTATTTTAAAATTCTTAATTACTGTAAAAATAATTCATATTTTTCATAAATATTAATTTATAAAGAAATTAAAATATTACATTACAAGTAAATATTAAATATTATTATTTATTAAATATTAATTATTATATTTGTAAAGTGTAACAAATTAAGAATATTAAAAAAAATAAAATGTTTATACTACCTTTTTTTTTTCATTCTAATTGTGAGTATCAATTTCAATAAATAATTATATTATTACTATATTATTTATAATAATGAAATAATTAAATTTCATATCAATATCTAACTAAATTTTGTATTAGTATTTTTTAATAAAATATTAAAAATTCACATATTACACAACTTTAATAGTAATATAAATTTGTAACATCAACCTATCATATGATACCTCTATTTATTTTTATTTAGTTTTAAAAGTTTTTAAAATAGAAAAAAAGTCTTTACACAAGTTAATTTTAATAATAAATGTATAATTTATTAATACTTAATTTGTAAATTTTTTTCTTTATTTTTTTTTAAAAGATTTTTGAATTACCTTTTTTAACCTTTTTATTTTCCTTCTAAAACTTTTAGTACAATTATTTTTGTAATATATTTTCTAATAAATTTTTAATAAAGATATTTTACTTAATTATAATTGATTTTTCCAAAAATATTGACTTATTAATATCTTTAATTATAATCTATTTGTACTTAATTTATAATGTCTTTTATGAGGGGGAGAAATAGAGTAAGATTAAGTGTGTTTTAATACTTTAGAGTTGTAATGATGGAATTAAATATTGTCACAAAAATCCTAAATAAAGAAATTAGGGATAAATGAATAATTACAAGACAGAAAACTCAATAGTTGCACAAATTCAAGTATTGTAGACATTTTAAGTGTTAAATCCTAATAGCATTTGTAATTTCTTAATTTAAAAGAATATGATGGAACTCATGCAAATTAAACCATAAAACCCAAGTTTTGAGGAAAATAATAATGGAGTAGAGGGGTGATTGATTGGGAAGAAATCACTAAGTTGAAAAGATAAAGAAGACAAAAGACACAAGTCATTGAAAGAAAAGGAACAACGAAATGGAAAGAACGAGTGGTGGTTGATGAAAATTAGCATATAAGTGAGAGAATAAGAAATACTTAGAGAATGACTAACTTAACATTTTAACGTAAAGGGATTAATGAGAAGTAATGTTCCTTTTATTTCATCTTCCTTAATTAAATAATACTATAATTGTTTATAAATACTAACATGAGTTTATTTAGCACATGTAAGTGGATTTATAGTAAAAATAATAAAAAGTAAATAATAAAAGTAAGAGGAAAGAAAAAATGGAACAATAAAGCTTTGCATTGACATGTGAGAATATGCAAATTACAACATAAATGTCGTAAGATATATTCAATAGTTGTTGTCTCATTACATGAACATCTTACCCTTTTGTTGTATGTTGTTGCTTAGGCATTATTAAATGAAAGACTTACTTCTTTTATAAACTCTTTAGGTGACTTGTACTAATTCTTATTGCCAAATCCATTGGATGCAAAAAAAATGGTGAAGTAATGATACAAATCAAAACCCTTAATATTAATATAAGCTTTAAAATACCTAACTATGCTTATGTTACATCATTTTCTCAAGTAAAATTATATCAATCTTGAAAAATTTATCATAGATACACTTTTTGACATTAACCTTTCAAGTACGCAAGTTATACTAAATTTGATTTGCATTCAATTGATATCATTGTTTCTTTTATAAAATGATAAATTAATCAAGCCTTTTAATTTTTCATATGGTGTTTAATAAAGTGACTAATTCTTCACTTATATTTTTCATTTATATTTTCATTCTTTGCATGAAATTACTCTCATATCTTATAAATCAATCAATTTAGGAAAGAAAATGGATGTTCACCAAGGCTTCTTAAAATGACCCTAACTAATTTCATCTTTTCTTTATCAATAATCTTATATTTATTATAAAAGTTGATTGTAATAAATGATTATCTATATAATTATGTCAAATCTTAAAAGTTTGTTTATATAAATGTGGCACAATATATGAGTTAAGCAACATTAGAAGGTACCTTTTTAGTCAATTCTTTCTCACCTTTTATTTTAATTAATGTTTAATTCAATTAATGTCATTAGCTTTAAATATATTATGACAATATAAGTTAAATATTAACATTCCTCTTGTAAAGTTGTTTAGAAAATTCTTTAGAATCAATTTGCCTTTACCTTAGTTCTTATATGTAAAGTAAAACGAACATTTGATTGTGTATTTGTACCATGAGAAGACATTGTAAAAAGTTGTGATTAACACAAGTCATAAAAGATAATAAGCCAAAGTTTCAATCCAATGATTAATAATTAAGAGAGACATAAGGATTTTAGCAGCCCATATTACCAATTAATATTAATTTGTCTTCCTTAAATTGCTACCAAAATAGTCATATACAATTAAGTCTTAATAATACAAAAAAAATAATTAACAT
This sequence comes from Rhizophora mangle, assembly GCA_037832345.1. NCBI lineage: Eukaryota > Viridiplantae > Streptophyta > Magnoliopsida > Malpighiales > Rhizophoraceae > Rhizophora > Rhizophora mangle. The sequence goes on along the minus strand of JBAPLJ010001955.1, from coordinate 89,421 downwards.
TCATATTTCACGAGTAAAAAAAATAAAGATCAATAGTCATTTAAAATAATAAACAAAGAAAAGGTGAGAGAAGAGAAACTTTATAGAATGTTTGATATATATTTAAATTTAACAATATAAAAAAGGATCTAAAATAAGAAAAAAAAAATGATATCAAAGATCTCATTTGGTAAAATCATAAACCATAATGCATAAAAACAAAATAACAAATGAATCAAAATCACCACCAAATTAACTTGTTAGATATTTTTAGCATAAATGAGAGGAATTTTAGGTTTAGATTTTAGCTAATTATTACTAATCAAACTCGAGATGTGAAAGAGCAAAAAATAAAGTATAGTTACAATAGGAATATGAGAAATAATGGAATATTTGATATATATTACTGTAAGCAAAAAATTAGTCAAGTTAGTAAAATCTTAGTTTTTAAATTTGAATAAACTTAGTTAAGTTTAACCATAAATAGAGTAAGAACCATATAAATGTATGACCAAATTTTATTTAGTGCTTGAGTTGTTAAGTTTTCAATTAATTATCTTAGTTGAGTTTAGACCTTAGGGTGCATTTGATATATAGTTAAAATGGTATAAGTTTAGACAAAAAAAAAAAAGATAATACAACATGATATAAGATATAAAATATAGTATTTTGTATTTAGATAATATTTAAAAAGATTAAATGATTATTTTTTTAATATTTAAAGTAATATTGATCTTAATGTTTAATATCCAAAATGATAATTTCAATTTGGATTTCATTAGATAGTAAAAAATAAAATTAAAGACAATATTATATTTTATATTTGAATAATATTGGATAAAGATAAAATTATTATTCTATTTATATTTGAAGTGACATTGAAAAAGATGATATGGTATGATAAAATGACTTTTTCTTTTTTTTTTTTTTTACTATAATTATCTTATATTTGTTTTTTATTATAAATAACTAAAACTATAAATTGAAAAAGTAACAAGGAATATGAAAAATGCAAAGAGAATGTATCAAGAAAGGGAAAAAAAAAAAAAGAAAAAGTGTTGATAATAATGACAATAGAGGAAAAGTATGACAAAAAAAAAATAAAAACAAAAGAGTAAAAAATAATTAGAGATAAATAATAGAAAATGTAAAAAAACATATATAAAAATTAGAAAAACATTATTAAAAAAAAGTAGACTATCTTAGCTTAGTAAATCATAATTTAAAAGGTTTTATTTTATTTTAAAAAAATTACACCAAATATTTTAAGTTTAATAATTAGTTGCACTTTATATAATAATATTTCATAAATTATAAAAAAAATATCATCAAACTAACAACTCTTAAAAACTTTTAAAAAGACATTTATGTCCTTATATATATACATTAAAATTTATCAAAACTAAACATTCTAATTCTAATACTTTTTTCTCTCATTTTCCCCTCTCTCAATCTCTTTTATCACATATCGCTAATTTACATAATAATTAACAACAATAACTCTAAAGCTATATCACTCCTATTGTACTATCAGAGGTATAAAGTAGTAAAATTGATAATTCTTTCCTCCTATTTTCTTATTGATAATACTTTCACTCCTATTGTACTATCACCAACCAAAACCCTCAACTAGCCACCACTAGCAACATTAGTTCCACTTCTCTCCTATTCTCTTATTGATAATACTTTCACTCTCAACCTACTATTTATTGAGAAGATTTCTCAACAAAATTTTCCCTTTCCTTTTACTTACCTCTCTCTTACCTTTTTTGATCTCAAAGATCTTAAAAGGTTATAAGCATTTAAGTTAGTAAGAGAGAAAAAAAGAAATAAAATTATAAAATTCAAAATGTAAAATTTGTTAGAAGTAAGAAACTTACGTACCTATCTTGGTTTGTGAGTGGTACAAAGTTTAATTAAAAAGAGAAAGAAAGATTTTTGGATTTGTTTGGTTTGGCTTGGTTTTAAGTGAAAAATTAATTTTTTTTTTCTATTTTTACCATTTTCTTATAAATGGTGTAGATTTAGAGTTTAAGCTCTTTGCTTTAAGAGGCATTTATCTCTTCTTCCATTTATACTTTATCTCTTTTAAGGATAGAGATAAATATAGAGATATAGTTTGAAAATGGGGATAAAAATTAGAATGACTATCTTTGTCTTCATTCTTGCTCCACTTGGTTACCATTCTTAACTTGAATAAGATAATTCATTAGTCTAACACTTTTATTACTTACATTAATTCTTAGTGTCTTTTATGATTATTATGTTTTATTTATTTCTGAGTAGAGTTATATTATTGAAAAATTCTATTATATCCCAATAAAAATATTTCTCCCTTGTGAGTAAAATCACCCAATTGGCTTAATATAACCAATTGTTTAAAAACTAAATCAAAACAATTGAAATTATTAAAAAAAAACTAGATATAATTTATAATTTAAATAATATATGATAATTTAATGACACGATTAAAAGTATCAAAATAATAATAATAATAATAATAATAATAATAATAATAATAATAAAGTGATGATTATTTTTAATATTAAATTATGTGTGACATTTATAATATTTTTTTTATATATTAATTCTTTTTAATATATATATATATATATATATATATATATATATTTTATTTCAAATATTCAAAATTTTGTAAATTGAAATTATCCTTTATCTAACATGTAAACCTAATGCAAATTTATTATAAAATTTAACTATTATTTTTCATGCTAGAGAATATATTGAAAATATTTGTTTTTTTTTTTTATAAGTATAAGTTAAAATTGTTAAATTAACTAATATGATATGTAATTATTAAATTATTATGATTTTTACTTTTAAATTTTAACTTTTAAAAATTTTTATTTATATATATATATATATATATATATATATATATATATATATATATAATTAATTAAATAAAGGCCTATTTGAAATTTCAAATTTTACTTCAAACAATAAAATTAATAATTTATAATTTATTTTACTCTTTTCATATTATAAATTTTATTTATATGATTTAATTTAATTAATTTAATCCTTCAAGCTACTTCTTTGTGAACATTTGCAATCACCGTGCTTGTGAAGCTTTGTCATTAAAAATAAAATATAAAATTTAAATTTTAAATTTTAAGTAAATTAAATTTCGTTTTAACTTTAAAAAAATAAAAAAGTTATAGATTGGTTTCCAGACTCAAAGCCAATGTTTCAATATTAATTTTTTAAAAAAGTCATGCCAAGTATGATTCAATTAGAAATTGAGGTTTGTAATAATTTAGGAGCTTAATTTAGACTTAAAAACCTTTTCTTTTTCTATTTTTTTTCCATAAAATAAAATAAAATAAAAACCCAGAGGAAACCCAACGAAGGGCGCGTCCGGGTGTATCTCGCACACAACTTTTTCTTTCTTTGTTCACTTTTTGAAACCAGAAAACACGAGAATAATTCCATAGTCCTCCAAATGGCTCCGATTCCGTCGGAGAACGGCACAGACGGGGACGATGAGCGTGTAGAAGAAGACGAAGAAGAGGAGGAGGAGGATGAGGAGGAGGAAGAAGAAGAGCCGAGGCTGAAGTACCAGAGAATGGGAGGCAGCATACCGACGCTGCTGTCCAACGATGCGGCGTCCTGTATTGCCGTGGCGGAGCGGATGATTGCGCTCGGGACTCTCGACGGCACCGTCCACATCCTTGATTTCCTCGGCAACGAGGTCGCTCTTTTTGGACTTTCCTTCTGATTCAATAGCTCAACTTTGCTGTCTATCTTTTTAGCTTCGTCGCTTCTGAATTTTTAGTTGGAATTTGGTTTTCTCTATGGAAACTGAGCATTTGTTCGTGAATGTCACCTAAAATTAGTGTTTTGTACATTTGTTTTTCTCTTGATCCATTTTGCTCTTTTAGCATTTGGAGTTTTTGAATTTTGAGGAATATTGGTAGCCTTGCTTTTTTACTACCGAAGGACGATCAAGTTGATGCCAATTACTTTTTTTGTTTTTTTCCTTTTAACATATTGGCTTGTTCTCTTTATCGGTTGATGTTGGATGTGCTGCTGACAAACACTATCCACTGGGGCATCTTCTGAGGATATTTGCACCATTGTTTGTACTATTTTTTGACTCATGTTTACCGGAAGCTATGGCATCTCTTTTGAGCTTTACAGGCCAACGCCAATAAATCAATATATCCGAGTGTAACTGTAAGCATAGTGTCATCTTCAATCTGGAGACTGGCTCTCAAATGAGATGTTAATGCTGTTATTTATTTGCATTTGACTTATTGTCTTTTAACAACCTGATTTTCCTTCTCTTTGAACTATTTTTCTTTTTCTTTTTTCCCCTTTTCAGGTTAAGGAATTTCATGCTCATACTGCAGCAGTCAATGACCTTAGTTTTGATATTGAGGGTGAATATGTAGGAAGCTGTTCGAATGATGGGACTGTAGTAATTAATAGTCTCTTCACAGAGGAAAAATTGAAGTTCGAATATCATCGCCCAATGAAGGCTATTGCTTTGGACCCTGAGTATTCAAGAAGAACATCTAGAAGATTTGTAGCTGGTGGGTTAGCAGGCCACTTATGTTTTAATTCAAAGAAATGGCTAGGCTATCGGGACCAGGTTTGTACTAGCATGCCATCTGATTTCCTTCGCATTAATTTTGCTCCCAAGATTCTGTTTTCCATTTTGAAATCCTAAATTTTGTCCATTTTTTCAGGTTTTGCACTGGGGTGAAGGTCCAATACATGCTGTGAAATGGAGAGCAAGTCTCATTGCTTGGGCTAATGATGCTGGTGTTAAAGTTTATGATGCAGCAAATGATCAGCGAGTAACTTTTATTGAAAGACCACGAGGAAGTCCACGTCCAGAGCTTCTGCGCCCCCACTTGGTTTGGCAGGTTAGTTTAGAAAGGCCTGCTATATTGATCTGAATATCTTCTTCAATATTTTCATTACTACACTTCTATAATTAAAGTTTCCAAATTATTATAAGCCTAATGCTGTTGCTTCATGTCCTTGTATTATATCCAGGATGACACTATTTTGGTTATTGGCTGGGGAACATCAGTGAAAATTGCATCAATAAGAACAGATCAGAATAAGGGAGCCAATGGAATATATATGCATGTACCGATGTCTAGTATGAACAAGGTGGATATTGTGGCATCTTTTCAAACCAGCTATAACATTTCAGGAATTGCTCCATTTGGTGATTCTCTGGTTGTGCTAGCTTACATTCATGGAGAAGAAGATGGTGAGAAGGAATTCAGCAGCACCATTCCATCAAGACAGGTATAACCACCTCGATATTGCTTAATATATTTGTTTTCTTTTCTCTCATGGTTGATATGCTGTGCTTGAAGGATTTTTTTTTCCTCATCTGAAAATATGAGAAAAGTGAGGGAATTTTATGCTGTGGTATCTCTTAACTTCCTGGAGGTATATTGGGCACTTTATCTGCTTTGTCCCCCCTCTTTTAGCCCCTTTTTAATTACAAAAAATTTTTGTTTTTAACCTCTGGAGGTGCAATACATTTTATGCTTCTGTAAGACATATATGGATGATGCTAGATATTGGGTTTCTAAGCTGATTTAAGTCCTTCTGCAAAGTTGAGGAATGTTATCTCAACTACTCTGTGGGGCTTAACTTATGTACTGTTGTACTACTTGTATGGTAATTAACAACCTTGTTTATTATTGAACAGAGACACAGTGGTCTGTTTTTTGGAAGCTTGGGTGGCCTTCTTTGATACAGAAATAATATATTATCTGGATATGTGCTTCATATGGATGTTATTTAAAGTGATGTAAGACAAGATATGAAGCCTATTTTTTACCATTTTACAATTTCTATTGTATATTGATTATGCTTATTTTATATTTTTCTTACTTGTATTAGGTTATTTTAGTCTAACTAGGAGTATTAGTCAAGATATTATTGAGGGAGCAAGTTTATATATTAATTACTTTTATTTCTTTCCTTATTAGTTAATGTTAGTAACTATTATTGAATATGGCCTTAAGCTTTCATTTTGTAGTTAGTCTTAATTTATCAATTATTAATGATTTAAACTCTCTTTTTGAGACTTGTTGTCTCCTCTGGTGGAGTCCAGAACTGTTTGAAGGCTCAATTGACTGTTAGCCTTTGGTTATCCTTCTTTCATGCTTCCGTCCTGTAATATGCTCTATCTCTAAGCAGGCCAACGCACAAAGACCAGAAGTACGTATAGTTACCTGGAACAATGATGAACTTGCAACGGATGCTCTTCCACTGCATGGTTTTGAGCACTACAAGGCAAAGGACTATTCCCTTGCCCATTCTCCTTTTTCAGGTTAAGAGATTCATATTTGCAATTGATCTTTTTATTGCAGACAGTCTGCTTCAGCAGCCATAATACCTTTTTATGTGATATAGGCAGCAGCTATGCTGGTGGTCAGTGGGCTTCTGGTGATGAACCATTGTACTATGTTGTATCTCCAAAGGATGTAGTCATTGCAAAACCAAGGTTGGTATTTTATTTTCTTGCTCTTTACTTATTTGATGGAAAAGATTTACTTGCTGCTAGCTGATTTGTATGCTATTGTTGCATGCAATTATGCTTTGAAAAAGAATAAATACAATGTTCTGTGTCTGGAGAATGAGAGTAAGCTATCTATTTGATATTATCCTAAGATCTCTAATTTTACCGCAGCTGTCTTAGGTTATCTAATAATACATTATTATTGAGAAAATGTAAATTCAAAGTTTTGAAATTTTCTATGAAGCTTAGTATGGTGTTAATCCACACTTAAACAAGTGCACTTTATGTGATGTTGCATTTTCCATTAACACAAATTGATGTCTATTCAACTTCAATTCATATGAATTATCTGACAATTCAATTTTCTTTTTTGATAATTAGCTTGATGATGTGTATTTATTTTTTAGGTCTCCAATTGTTCTCCATTTCAGCTAAAATTAGATGCCATAAAATAACAATCTAAGAGGATATGAGGAATTTAGTTTAGTAGGTTTTTTCTGTGAATTGCAGCTCTACAAATATGACTATGCTTCAGCATGATACTTTCAAAGGTAAATGACTTCAAAAGAGCACACCCTATAGGTTTGGTTGCATGACTAGATTTTAAGGTCTGGTATGTCGTGGATGCAGAAAACTTGTTTGTGTTTTCTCTTGGTTAATTGGGCTTCTTGTTGTCTCCTACAAGTCTCAAGCATTTTCTGGAACTGATTCAATGATTGGGGTAGAAAATTTTGACTAAAATGTCACTTATGGCTATGATGTGAGAAGCAGAAATTTGATGGTGCCAGGAATACATTTTACTGAATAGGATGTCAACTATTAGGAGAAATTCTAATGTTTTTATCCCACAAAAAGCCAAGTCTATCATGGAGTGAATCATAGCTATTATTTCATGCCAATGCATGGAGTGGCTGTTATTGAAGCAAAAAATTCTTGAACTTAAGTTGCATTCTAGTAATTTTTGATCCCACTCTGAGTTTGACTTGGAGTTGTTTATAACAAATAAATGACAGGGACACTTTCTCTGGGCTCTAATGTGATCACTTGAGTTTTAATTGGGGCTACTGAATCGCATACGATGTTGTCCTTTTTCTCATGGAAACCTTATGGCTGTGTAATATAAACTTTTGAACAGTGTAATGACATTGTTTCTTTCATCTTTATAAACTGTTTGATGGTATTTTCCTATTTGTGAAGGGTCATTTTGAAATTTGTGCTTATATTGCCTTTGTTTGGTTCTCACTTTTTGATTTGCCATTTTCAATCTACAATGAATGAGCATATTATGCCCTAATGGTTGTTAGGGATACTGAAGATCATATTGCATGGCTTCTACAACATGGCTGGCATGAAAAAGCTCTAGCCGCAGTTGAAGCAGGTCAGGGTCGAAGTGAACTCTTGGATGAGGTACCTTATTTAGTCCATCATACAATGGAAAGGATGTAAATCTTGATGCATCTTTTGACTTAATGCTTACTCATATAATGTAAGAAGATGTGGATTGCAGTCACATCTTTGTTGGGCAGGCACTTATCTATGAGTTTCACTATCAACCTGTATTGTGTGTTTCAACACTCTTATTGACACATACACCTGAAACTTATGAAAGCTTTATTATGTTGGCTGTGGTTGTTCATGTGGCCATTTGTATTTGAACTGGGCTCTAATTTGGGCATAGATTCTTAGGGAGAGTGTCAATTTCTGTAACATGGGGAGAATCATCTGTTGGACAAAGGTCTGAGGATATTGAGTCAATTTTATTGCACAAGGACAATGGAGACACTATAAATCATTTGCTTTAAATCTTTCATTCACTAATATGAATGGCAGATAGGTTGGGTTTGTGATGATTATTGTCTTACTGTCCATCACTGTTGTTAATTACTGATATTTTGTAATAATTAGAGAAGGCAGCAGTACAGTAGATTCCTACTTTGGTTATGTATGCTGCTTAAAAAGACAAAGTAACTACATGTCAAGACATAAAAGAACACCAATAAGACTATCTTGTTAGTTGAGTCAGAGATTTCATTTTCTCCTGCACTGATCTTCCTTTTAAATACTCTATTGGGCTATCAAGTAGGACTTCAGGTAGCAACTTGGAATGAGTCCAAATGCCTGTGTCTGGCACTCTGTCTTTCACACATCACCAATAAATTTTCTTTAAATCATGTCAACTTTTGGATCCTAAAAAATATAAATTATTTCAACCAATTGACAAGAAAACCCATAGCTTCAAATGCAAAACTTAAGGCTTATTTATGAATTAGAGGTGAAGCAATGGATGATAGAGATGATACAGAGAATCTGCCAATTTCAGGTTATTTGAAGACCTGCTTTGGAGCCATAATTAAATTCATTTGGGCTCTTGTGTGGAATGTGGAGATCATTTTGTTTTCTGAACAAGAATATGGTTTTGTAATCATTTTGTTTTGCTGTAATCTCTTTGGTTGACAAGCAGATCACTTCTGTTTCAGAATCTTGAAGCATGTATTTCAATTAGGCACATTGATATCACAAGTTTAGTTAGGATTAAGGACTCGATTCTGGTAACAGGAGTTCATCAGCTGCTAGCATCATTTCATCTGGTGTTCAAAGTGTTTTAAGGCTTTGAAATGCTCTGAGTGCTTTCACGCTTTTTTTGTCTTATTGTCATTTGGTTTGTGTGAAGTGTGATAATACATTAGCATTTTGTTAATATGACATTTTCTGTACTCCTCGACCTATTATATCAATTTGGTCTTCCTAATGTATTTTGTGCTCCACGTGGAAAAGGTGGGATCTAGATACCTTGATCATTTGATTATTGAAAGGAAATATGCTGAAGCTGCATCCTTGTGTCCCAAATTGTTGCGTGGATCGGCTTCTGCATGGGAGAGGTATGAAAACCAATTGCTTCTACATTTTCCTGGCATAGCTTATTCAGAAGTGCATGTGGGCTGCCTTTTGCAGATGGGTCTTCCATTTTGCTCACCTGCGTCAGCTTCCTGCATTGGTTCCCTATATACCTACTGAAAACCCTCGACTTCGTGATACTGCTTATGAGGTTTGCAGGATTAGAAGTTCTTTTGTATTCCCCCCTTTATTCATATGCCAACTTGGACCAAGGTGTCTTTTCTTTGTCATTCTGCAGGTTGCTCTTGTAGCATTGGCAACAAATCCTTCTTTTCATAAGAATCTTTTGTCAACTGTTAAATCTTGGCCTTCTGCATTATATTCTTCATTACCTGTCATATCAGCCATTGAACCTCAGCTAAATACTTCGTCCATGACTGATGCCCTCAAAGAGGTTAGTGAGAATTTCCCTTGTACCATTTGAAATTTGAAACTTTTAATTGCTTTGTCTTCAATGACAATCATTTTTCTGCTCCAGGCACTAGCTGATGTATGTAATTGATGGGCAATATGAGAAAGCATTTTCACTTTATGCTGATGTAAGTATGTTATTGCATGCAGTCTGACAGTGATGCTTTTAAAATAATTTAGTGTAGCATTTCTTTGCATCAAGTTCAAGATTTCACATAGTTACCTTCTTTGCTTGTGTTCCTTGTTTGTTCTCTTTTCCTTTTTCTTATCCTTATTCTTTTCTTTCCCAGCTTATGAAGCCAGATGCATTTGATTTTATTGAAAAACACAACTTGCATGAAGCTATTCGTGACAAGGTATGGTGTCAAGGATGAGGTAAATTGTTTATGTGTTGCTGGGTTTTCTGTAGCTTTGTGTTATTTTTAATGGTAAATTTATGCATTTGTGTGATGCATTTGAGATTGATTCTTTTCCTCTTTACATATATAAATGTGTATATTTTTAAATTTCTGCATGACTCCTATTTGTGTTTGGTCACAAGTTCACAAAGCCCTCTGTTGCCTGTGCTTGTTAACGCGCAGGTTATCCAATTGATGATGCTTGATTGCAAGCGTGCAGTTACATTATTGATCCAAAACAAGGACCTAATTTCTCCATCCAAAGTTGTCTCTCAGCTTTTGGCTGCCAGAAATAAGTGTGATTCAAGATATTTCTTGCATCTATATCTCCATTCTTTATTTGAGGTGAAGCCACATGCTGGGAGAGATTTTCATGATATGCAGGTATAGAAAAAAGGCATTGTAATTTTTCATATAGAGAATAATGTCTTAGTGCCTGTGGTTCCTCTTCCTAACATTTATTTTGTTATTGGAAGTATATTTATGAATATATCAAGTGTTATAATCCTTTTCTCTTTGGCATCAGAATTGGTCTTAATGCATTGTGGAAAGAAGACTGTGATAACTGTGTACCCTATTGCCCTGTTAAACTTGGCCCCCATATTGGTGGAAGAAATTCCATTCTCTGAAATGTAACATTTTAATTTACCTGATGGATTCTATTTCGAAAATAAATTTCTAATATTGTTATTGCGTACCAAGGAAACTTGTTCTCTGGATAAAATTATAACTAGCAATAGCAACTTTTTCTGCCTTTATTGTTCAGCAAACTCTGGTTATTAAAGATAACCTGTGATGTTAACTTCATCTCATCTGCACTGTCTACTGTACTTTCTCTGTAGATGTAATTAAATATATGGCTTTTGATAAACTCTAGTGATTATTTGTTGCTCCATAACTTGTGCCTGGCTTTATCTAATGCTCAGTGAGTGTGTGCAGGTGCTCTTGCTATCCCAAATATTTGCGTTGAACCTTTCTTTTGGTCCTTACAGGTAGAGCTTTATGCAGATTATGATCCAAAAATGTTGCTTCCTTTCCTACATAGCAGCCAGCATTATACACTTGAGAAGGTTGGGACTAATCAATGAATTGTCAATTATGATGTTGAAATTATGCCTATTGTTTTCATAATTGCTTGTCCATGCTTTAAGAGCTAAACTCAAATTTCAGGCATATGATGTTTGTGTTAAGAGAGATCTTTTAAGGGAGCAAGTCTTCATACTTGGAAGAATGGGAAACTCAAAAAAGGCCCTAGCTGTCATCATCAACAAATTAGGGGATATTGAAGAGGTTTTCTTCTTGCTTGAAGTCTTTCTGTTGTTTCTTCATCTGTCATTTGTGGTTTTGGGTGGTAGTGATGGGAATAGTGTCCTAATTGTGTGCGCAGGCTGTAGAATTTGTAAGTACACAGCACGACGATGATCTATGGGAAGAATTAGTTAAGCAATGTCTGAACAAACCTGAGATGGTAATATTGAAAATTCTGGCTGCAGACGTGTGTGTTCTTTCCAGTAATCATTGGTATATCTTTGTGTCTTTTTGTTTCTTTGTTTCCTGATCAGTTACCGTTGACATGGCAGGTGGGAGTGCTGTTGGAACATACTGTTGGCAACCTTGATCCTTTGCACATTGTAAACATGGTGCCTAATGGTATGGAGATACCTCGGTTAGTATGCTTGAACCTTTACAACTCATTAGGTTGTGATTTGTTTTCCAGCTTCTTCTGTGAAGTGTTGTTGCTGCAATCTCGGATATGTTATAGCATGAAAATGTTCTCTAAGTGAGTCAGTGTCAGGTTTCTGATACCATGGCCACATTCTCAAACAAATAGAGATAAACAAGCACATGAGATATCACAGGACATTCATTCTTTGGTTGCTAACTCATGGAGGGAAACTGTAGTGTGTACTAATGGCTGTTATTTTTGTTGGGGGGTTTGGCCCATATACTTAAAAAATGCTGCATTACCACATGAAAATACTGCTTTCTACCTGTTCTGAAAAATGGCATTAGTCAAGCAAATGGTTAAAGTCATTGTTTGACTTTTCTCTTATTTCAGGCTTAGGGATTGCCTTGTAAAAATTATTACTGATTATAGAACTGAAACTTCTCTTAGACATGGCTGCAATGATATTCTTAAGGTAAACTATGTTCCACATATCTTTTCTGTTCTTTTTTCTAAATTTTTTTGAACACAAATACTTTTTCTGATTGTTCACATGTGAAAGTGCTGTTTTATTATTAATGTACAGGCTGATTGCGTGAACCTTTTGGTTAAATGCTTTAATGAAGCTAAACGAGGTATTTGCTTAAGCAATGAAGAAGAGGGTGCTCAAATGCAAAGGGATCGCAGTAGGGATTCTCAGGCAACCGAGAGAACAGTGATCATGAGAACTGTGGAGGTCAAGTCAAAAACTAGAGGAGATGCTAGATGCTGCGTGTGTTTAGATCCGTTGTCAATACAAAATGTATCAGTCATTGCATTCTTCTGCTGTCATGCCTATCATATGGATTGTCTTGTGGACTCCATGCATACTTTTAGTAGCAAAAAAGAAGCTGGAGTTACTTTGAGGGAGCAGTTGTCTGGGTACAGTGAAGATGAGGACGATGATGACAGCGATGATAACCATTCGAGTGTTCCTCGTTTGCGATGTATCTTATGTACTACTGCTGCTGGTTGAGTTATAAATGTTTGTTTCTTTTTTATTTATTTATATTTGGTTTAGATCTTTTTGATGAGGGTATAGAGTATTGTATTTTGAGGCTTCTTCCTATCCGGCGTGCCCGTCAAGTGTGATATTTTTTAGTTTTCAGTTTTGCTTGAGCTTCAATTTTTGGCGATTATTGTATCATGATTTATGTAATTACAATTCCAAGTGTTAGTTTTTTATTCTTTTTCTTCCCCAATTTTGTTCACATCAACCGAGACAATATGAATGGTTCTGGATTCTGCAGATTTGAGCGCCTCCGCTAGCTAACAAATAGTTCTGGCCCTCAGCCACCGGTTTTGATAGTGGGTGCATCAACATGAATCAAGCAGGTGCATTAGTGAAATAATTCAAGCTTTGAGTTTGATTTGTACTACGACCGCAATTTGTCGGGATGGCTCTAGCATGGGCTGAGGCCTTCTGTGAAGCTGTTTAATATGATTTGAATGGTGAGATTAACGTGGATTCTTTAAGCAAAGGAGGAGGCAGTTGAGTCCCGGGTTCCAGTTGAGCCAATTAACCGCAAAAGATTCTGAAAAATAATAATTTCATAGATGCGAAAAAAGAGCCAATTGGGGATAATTGCTGGGATCTGATGTGCTGGACATGAGAGTATGGCTTGTGAGGGTGGTTGGAATTTTGATTGTAATGAATTGTTCGTCTGTCTTGACTATTTATAATGTTATTTTTATCGTTAAACCAATTTTCACTAATAATCAAATATGTTTCTTTGATTAGGACTTGATTACGTAAGTAATACAGTAAAAGGGGCTTGGAAAATAGTCCATTCATATGTATTTTTTTTGAAATAATTTTTTTATTAAATTATATCATATCCATATATTTCAATCGCATTACCATTACGACATTAGCACCAACTATTTCTGTTTTTATTATCACACTTACTTAAAAGAATAGTATTTTTGTAATTTTTGTAGGATTGATATATAAAATGTAAATATACCTTATAGCACGAAGTAAATTCTTTCACTTTTTTAAGTGTAAAAGTTTGAAATATATATATATATAGAGAGAGAGAGATAGAGATACGAAGAATAAAAAAATAAATTTGATTAAGTAAATTTAAGAATAATAAATTCAAGTGAATAAAATTAATTTTTATATATATATATATAAAATATTTAATAATATATATAAAATATTAATATAATATAAAATATTTTATATATAATATAATAGTTAATTATATATACTTGAATTCATTATTTTTTAAATTTATATAAATTTTTTTAAAATAATATATAATTTTTATTTTTATTAACTTGAATACTTTTTTTTTTCTTAATTGAAATTTGTAGGAATCTTAAAGGATTTAGAAAATAAAGATATTATAAAGATCTTATTTTACATACAAATTTTTTTTATTTACAAGAAAACCTACTTAATGTTATGGATAAAAAAAATTAAAAAAAAAAGTTGAGGGGGCCAAAAAAAAAAAAAAGTAGAGATAAAAAAATTAGGTGTAGACAAAATTATATAATTTGCGTAATTTATCTATAGAAATTATTTTTAGTGTGCTCTTTCCTTCACTTAACGTGGTTAGCACTAGTGCGACAAATCTGTAAAATTATTGCTAGTGATGAAAATATTGTAATATAAGAAAAATAAAAAATTACAATTTAATTTTAAAATTTTGTTTGAATTATAATTAAGTGTTAAATTTAATTGAAATTTACCACTAAATCATAAATTTTAGTTGAACTTTTAATTTAATTATTAAAATTAAAAAATATACATATAATTAAGTCTTTTTATTATTATTAAAAATAATGTTTGGTCAAAATATATTTCATATAATTGTAATTTTTTAATTATTTTTATAAATATATATTAATATTAAACATTGACTATTAGTTTAAATAATGATTAAGTTAGGTAAATTAAAGAAACTTTCAATCTTTCACTTTTAAAATTTGATAATTAATTTGATTTTCAAAATATTAAAATATAGTAGTCATGGTCTAATGAGATTTCAACATAAACAAAGGTGATGAGTATTTACTTTACTAATGTGTAGCTGGCAGAGCTTTCGTTGAACGTAGACTTATTGTTTTGAATTTTAGAAAAAAAAAGCGATTATATGTAAAATAAGAGGAAGAAGGGGGGCTTCAACCGTCAGCCCCTCTAAAAAAAGGGGGATATGGTCGAACCTGTAATTGTCACATGCACAAGCTGCAATTAAATTCTTTTAATCTATTATGAGGTATTACATAAACTTTGAAACTTTTCTTGCAAGGGATGAGTAGCGACGACTTCCACGCATATCAAATCAAAAGCACAAACGCCCCATATAGTTGAAGCTCCAAAAAACTGCTGCCAACCACACACCCCTCATCTCAAGATATATATATATTATAAAAACATAGCCCCCAGAATGAAATGGCCCTCGGCTTTGTTTGTTCATTTTCAGTATGAAGTTTGAACTTGTAAGAGGCCTACAGTTGGCAAGTTGATGTGCTCACTGACGTGTATAGAAGGTGAACTTAACTCGATGTCCCAAAGTTTAATTATGATATTGCCTGATCGCAATATTCAAAAGGAAAAAACGATACACCTACTAAAATTAACTCCAAATTACATAACAACGACAAAAATAAAGAAGAAGAAGATAGATGGAATTGATTACATAGATATCCCTTGCCTTGGACATCATCTTTCTGAAACCGAGAAGTGGAAAACAAGCAAAGGTCTTGGTCATCATCCCAACGAGTTGGTCTTCAAGCGAGTGGCTAGAATTTGGATGCCTGTCTTATTGTGTGTTTATTTGGAAAATCAGTGGTTGGCTGATTTTACGTTAGTGGGTGTTCCACAATCATTTTTGTTGGATGATACCATTTCTTCTTGTGAACCACTCGTTGACGTTCCACCAAATTTGATGCCCACTAACTCCTCTGCCACGTATTCATTCTACCATGGAAGCCATTCAACCAAACCAGATAATATTCATTAAATGATTTAACTCATCATATTAGATTACTCAGATTTTTTTTATCACTATACATGATAATACCATCCCTTCTATTTCAATTCATGAAAGTTACGATTAGATTTTGTGGAACTAAAATCAAGTTTGAAGGAAACCATCCGTTGTTAGCCTAATGGTAAGGGCAAACATACATTTTTGTTGGTTAGGTGTATGGTACTTGTTTGAATCCCCTAGGTGCATTCCATGCTTTAAGTAAAAGCAGCAGCAATAGGAGCAGTGCTAGCAACCCATGATTTTTACTAAGAATCATTTCTAGGATTATCATTTAAGTAGATAAAGGCAAGAAATATAATGTGGGTCAGAAAGGAAAGACGTTTCTGAAGATTCCATTTAATATATTGGGTACCAACAGCTGTTCGATGCGTCTTCCACTCTATCCATAATAGTTTTCTTTCAACGATACCCTGTACAAAGGCATGACTTGACTTTTGGGTTAGCTGTTTAGATAAATGACTTGGAATTTACTCGTCAATTATCTTGAAATGCTAAAGAAATAGTAGTAAATAAAGACCCGCGCGACGAAATACAAAACTTTAGTTTTGGGTTAGCAGTTTTGCCAAATGACTAAAATTCACTTGCAATTCTTCTAAAAATACTAAATAAAAAGTAGAAAATTGATCAGCAACTAAAGTTTGAAAATTAGAGATAAGAAATAAAAATTAAGAATTTGGAGATTAAAAATAAAAAATTTACAGAGATAAGAGATATAATTAATTTTTTCAAAAAAAATTAATTTTAAATTAATATTTCAAGAGAATCAGATTTCAATGAACTAAATTTTAATAAATATTATTATTATTAATTACTTGAATAAATATCATAAGATATTATAAATATATAAATTTGATTATCCATTACTATGTGAATAATTATACCTATTAATTTAGAAATAATAAAAAATAAATATTAAATAATATAATTGATAATAATAAATTTTTTAATTGAAAGTATCTCATCATTCTTCTTCTACTTTTCAAATTAGTCTTATCTTTAAGTATTGTCTCAATCAACTATCTTCTTCTATTGGATACTCTTCTACGTAACTTTTTCCATATGATACTTGAGCACTGTATTGGTTTTAACACCACAATTTTTCTTTGAAAAATTTTATAAAATATCAATTGTGACTTACACAAAGAACCTTTCATTTGCTTTCCATAAGACCCACTCCATTCGATGATTACTAATAGTAGTTTTTTTTAACTCTACTGCATGTTCATTAAGCAAAAAGCTTCATTTTTAATTTAGAGAAATTTCAAGTAATGTCTCCTAAGATCCACAACTAATCAATGGCAAAAACAATTTTATAATCTTCCAGAGGTAATAAGAAAAGATTAATATAAATAATTTGACCTTATAACATTAATTTTACCTTTATGCACTTCCTTTATCATGTCAAATTTTTTCTATCTACAACTTTCACAACAAATTTGTCACAATTCTTCATTGACAAAGCATATTTTTTTGGCAATTTTTATCATTCATGAAATTGTTAGTACTCCTTAAGTCAACTAGTACCTAGTACCATACTAGTCGTCCTTTAAGAAATCCTTATATTTTCATAATTTGTGTATTATAATATTTGTCAAAGCATGCATTGCGGGCTCAATTTTATATTTAACAACGATATCATCAGCATCTAGATATTTATAGTCATCATTTACCTCTTCAGCTTCTTCTATTGGCTTAATCATTAAAAGCTTCCTTTCCTTACATTGGTGTTCTTTATGCCACTTCTCATTACAGTGCTAGTATAATCCTTTTGTCATTCAATCTTTCAATTGTTCTTAAGATAGACATCTAGTATTAGATAGACAACTAGAAGAGTATGAGTTGGTGTTAGTCTTAGTAGGTTTGCTAAATCCTTTAATAGTTAGGTGATGAATTCCTGTACCCAACTTCTCCTCCTATAAGCAAGCAAAGGAGATAACTACAACCATTATCTATGGTTAGAGAGCCTTGACTTCATGTTAGATGTTCAAAGTAAGTCCTTCACTAAATGTTCCCACTAATTGCTTTTTTAACCAATCTTTAACTTAACTGGTGAGTTACTTAAATCGACTATTATATTTTAGGATAGTTGTTGTTTGACAAATTTTTGTGAGTTCTTCATCAATATTGTGATATTTTAAAGGCCCAAAAGGCGACTTTAATGAATTCAGCCTAAGTTGGAACTCAAACACACATTTCAAACCAATCATACTATTATATCGCATCACCCTTTAATTGAATAAAAGCAATTTCAAATATAGAATTTTCTGTTGTACGATGGAAACAAAAACATTTTTTAGCTTGAGAAATCTATCATGTAAGGTCACTCTCATCCCAACAGGGAAAGTCATTCTTAAGTGTGGTCATGTATCGTTATGCCTATTGCCTCCCATTAGTTCTTTTTGTTTAATGGTAGATCCAAAAGTATTATCTCTTGATTAATTATGTGTTATCAAAAGAACCACTTGTTTAAACCTTTTAAAAGGGTCTTGCATGAGAATCCAAGATTCTTCAACTTAGAATAGTTTAGCTTTAAAATCAGTTGAATTATGTGAAGACATGGTGTAAGATTGCAAATCATTGATGCCTAGATTTTGATTTTATCGTTAGGTAAGGGGCATAAATAATTTTTTTGGTGGTGAAGGATGAAACATAAGCAAAATCCCAAAAAAAAAAAAAATCGCTTTAATACCATATGATAAGGAACTAGAATTTGAAAATTAAGAATTAAAAGAATTTGAGAATTAAAAATAAGAAATTTACCAAGATAAGAGATAAGATTGATTTCTTTGAAAGAATAAGCCTTTAAGTTTCTAGTAAATCAACTTCCATTAAACTAAAAATTCTAATGAATATTATTAATTATTTGAATATAAAGATATAAGGTTTTATAAATATATAAATTTAAATATTATAAAAATAATTATAGTTATTAATTTAAAAATAATAAAAAATAACTATTAAATAATATAATTAATAATAATAATAATAATTTTTTATCGGAGAAAATCTCATAAAAAATAAAGCTCACACAAAGAAAATGAAAAATAGCATGTAGTGCTTTACCATTTTGCTACCAAAAAATCGATTAAATTGCATGCGACTATTAATTTGATACATGAATGTTAGAATCATGTTTTATTGACCAAGTAATAGAATACCAACCAGCATGTTTGTTAGCAGACCAGGTAACTTTTTGTACTTAAGTGCAAACTGTCTGATACACCTTCCCCTGTAAAACTATTCAAGCACCAGGGCCTTCTTATACATAAAGGTGCACCTGGCACAATCTTCGAGTCACCGTTGAAAACCCAAAGAGATTCGCCAACGATGATCGATCTGATGAAGTCTTTGGCACTTTTGCTTCAATGTTGTCTGCTGTTGTTTCTTATTTCCACAGCTTCTGCAATGAAATTCAACGTTCCAAGACTTAGTCCTACAGGACCAACAGTTTTAAAAGACCCTGAAGATGTGTCTGCATATGTTCTGGAGGAAGGTGAAACTTTTTTCTACAGCCAAACCCTTGATCACTTCAATTATAGGCCTGAAAGCTACGAAACCTTTCGGCAAAGATATGTGATCAGTTCCAAGTACTGGGGTGGCACCAATGTCAGTGCCCCAATCTTTGTTTATCTTGGTGCAGAAGAATCATTGGATAATGATCTTCGTGCTATTGGATTTCTGGCCGAAAATGCCATCCGGTTTAATGCTTGCCTGGTGTACATTGAGGTATGCAGATACTATGTACGCGTCTTATGTATTTTCACCTCATCTGAATGGCTAAAGATGAATGCACTCGTCTGGCATACATGTGACCAGACAAGATTCCAATTATGGAATGGCAAAAAGTTGGAATCCACCACAATGATTGACTAACATCTCTCTATTTAATTCATCAGCACAGATTCTATGGAATGTCAGTTCCATTTGTATCATCAACTGAAGAAGCCTTGAAAAATGCAAGCTTGCGCGGGTATTTCCACTCAGCCCAAGCTATTGCAGATTATGCAGAAATTATAATTCATCTGAAGGAAAAAATGCTGCAAGCTAGATATTCTCCGGTTATTGTCGTTGGAGGATCTTACGGTGGAAGTATGCCACCAATTGCCATTCTGCAGAGCTGTTACTTTGATTTGATTTTGTATGCATAGTTTGATTCTTCAATTGTTTTTCTCATATGTTCTTAGTGCTTGCTTCATGGTTCCGGCTTAAATACCCCCATATTGCCCTTGGAGCTTTGGCCTCATCAGCACCAATTCTTTACTTTGATGATATCATACAACCGGATGCATATTTTACTGTTGTCACAAAGGTTTTCAGAGTAGGACTCTCAACTCTCTTTACCTTTTTCTTAAATTTCATTTTACTTTGAAAATGGTCTAATTAGTATTAGTAACTAAAATGTCATTTCTTAAGTGATCTCTCAGGAAACTAGTGTGACTTGCTACCAGAATATACAAAAATCTTGGGCAGAAATTGACGAGATTGCTTCCAAGCCTGATGGTCTGTCAATTCTCAGCAAGAAATTTGTGACTTGCAAGTAAAAGCATCAC
This sequence comes from Rhizophora mangle, assembly GCA_037832345.1. Lineage (NCBI taxonomy): Eukaryota > Viridiplantae > Streptophyta > Magnoliopsida > Malpighiales > Rhizophoraceae > Rhizophora > Rhizophora mangle. The sequence continues at coordinate 68,962 of JBAPLJ010001955.1, read as the reverse complement.
ACACGCATTGGCCATCTTGTTTTATACAATACTATTAGCATATACTTTGGTGTAACTACATCTATAGCTTATGATTTATTATTGTATCTTTCTTGTTGTAGTCCTCTAAACGATTCTGCCATGCTCAATGATTACTTGGAGTCCATGTACGCTGAGGCTGCTCAATACAATGTTCCAGCAAATCGGGTGAACAAGATCTGCGCTGGACAAGAGGGAGACGCTTTTGGGAATGATACGCTTAGCCGAATAATTTCTGGAATGGTTGCCTATAAAGGAAACAAAACTTGCTATAACGTGGACAACACAGCAACAAATGAGGGATGGGAATGGCAGGTATATAATTAGTCATTTTGGTCATATAACCATCTTACAGTCGCGCAAGTTTACAATGATTTACTATTTTGGCCTTAGACATGTAGTGACATGGTGATACCTATGTCTCATGGAAATGAAACAATGTTCCCATCTGATTCCTTCGACCTAGACAGCTACTTGAACGATTGCAGAAGTCACTATGGGGTTCTGCCTCGCCCTCATTGGGTGACTACCTACTATGGAGGACATGTATGCTTTCTTATTTTTCTCCTTGCCAATTCTTCTAGGGAAAAAAGATTAAAATGAATTCATAAAATCTCTTCAAAGGCATATCTGTTTGTAGAGTATAGGGATGACTCTCGAGAGGTTTGGCAGCAACATCATTTTCTCCAATGGGCTAAAAGATCCTTATAGTAGCGGCGGGTAAGCAGCATCATAAAGAAGAATTGTCCCTTTTTGCCTCTCTTTGTAGGCAGGATCACCTAATATGACAGATGATATCTCTAATTGTAGGGTGCTGAAGAACATTTCAGACACTATTATAGCTGTCACTACTACAGCAACGGTATGCTTGAGTTCTTATTTTTTGCTGCATTTGAGTAACTTGAGTAATACTCTTGTCTGCCATGGACAAGATCAGACAACAGGCAGAACAAAGACAGAACCCCACTACACCAACGATAAATTGAGAAAGAAAATGTTCCTATTTGCTTGCAGGCTCTCATTGCTTGGACATATTAAAAACAAGGCAAGACGATCCACAGTGGTTGCTCGCGCAACGTGAAACCGAGATCCAGATCATTGAAGCATGGATAACAAAGTACTATGCTGATTTACGTGAGGCAAGCAGTAAATCGAACCCAAGTTATCAGAGGAAATAATTAGTGGATTAATGGTGTTAGTGGGAATTGACAGAGTTTGCATCCAAAATTATTGGTCACAATTGCACTCCAATTTGCAAGGCCAGTAGAGAATTCAGATGTTACAATAGTTGCTCCATGATCAAATTTCAAATCAGGCTATAATAATGATAATAATATTAATAATGTCCTATAATTAAGTACTAGCAATATCTCTGTCCATCCAATATCTATTACAAAGTGTCGATGAAACGGACAGGATTGCAACTGCTGCCACATAGTTAAGGCCAGCAACATTAATTATAGCAGACCAAAAAGACGATTAATTAAGGTAAAAGAACACAGAAAATAATATATATATATATATATATATATATATAAGTGATTAAAAGCATTCATCTATACCATGAAATGAAGCCTTAGAAATATTGTTCATGATACAAAGCCATGAATGCTTCACCAGTTCTGCCTCAATGGATTCAACTGATCTTTGTACTCCTTCCAAGCCCCGCGATCGCGAGAATGACCCAGTTTCACATTCCAAAGATCGACCCTTTAGGACCAATAATCTTACAAGAGTCAACAACAATGTCTATGCCAATTTCCAAAGATCTCCTAACATTTTACCACAACAACCAAACGCTTGATCACCTCAACTACAGGCCTAAAAGCTACTCCACCTTTCAAAAACCATACACAGTATTAATTTCAAGTAATGGGGGCGGTGCAAATGCTAGTGCGCCAATTTTGGCTTGTCTTGGCGAACAACAGGAATTAGATCCTGCTCTGTCCTGCATCTGGTTTCTAACGGATAATGCAGCCATTCTTACATTGATTGTTTCAACTTGAAATTTACAGAATGTAATGTCTGAGACAGCAATATATGTTTGTTTTCTTTCTATTTTGTTGAAGAAAACTTTATGAACTAAATGGGAGCCTAAATTGAAACTATAACCGAATCCAACCAGGACCGCGAAATTGTCAACTGAACCAGAACAAGACCAGATCGCTTCTCTTCTCCAGAATTGGAGCTGCCAATTCAATTTGGGAATTGGAACCCGACTGAACCGAACCAGGGAGATGGTGCATTAATTAGCCAAATCATTAGCAAAAGAAAAATTAAGATTAGGAGGTTCAAAACTTGTTATTTATTAACCTTAACGTGATTATTTATTATATGGAAATCGCTATGGATTTGGTTATAAATAATTACCCACGAATATCACTATTGTGAATTCTTGTGTGTGTGTGTGTTTCTTTTTTTTTTTTTTTTTTTTGTTAATACAAATCCACAGATAGTTGCATGAGCTTTTCTAATAATTTTTATGTGGGCTTAAATCAAGAATTGTTTCAAGGGTTTTTTTTTTTTTTCCAAACTTGTTCTTTTATGTTACAATATTTCTTGATTCAAAAATTTTTTAAAATTATTTTTCACACTAATATTATTAATTATAATTATCTTTATAAAAGTTAAATTTAACATTAAAAATATATTTTAAAAAAATTTAAAAAATATTCATACCACTTAATATTTTAAATTTCATGTGATACCTAAATTGAAGTAACATATTTAATATAAAAGTGATGATAATGAGTATTTTTAATTAATAATATTAATGTAAAGCATACTTTTTAAAAATATAAAAAAATAAATGATTTCTAAATCAAAAGGTTAATTTTGGGGAGAAAAAAAAAAATCTTTCAATCAAAAAAATATCATAACAGTAAACAAGCGATTCTTGATTTAATTTTTTTTTACTTTGAAGTCATTTTTTTTTTTCAATTTAAAAGTTATATATGAAAAGTGTCTTCTATTTTTACAAAATTCACCAGAGGACTTCATATTTTATCAATTCAATAACCTTTATTAATAAATTATAGCCTTGCCCCGTCAATCTTTTGCGAATATCCCTCGCCTACAGGATTTCGCAAATATTCTCTTACCTCCCAACCATTTTGAAAATTTAGTAGATATTATTAATTCTCGTCGGCCTTTCCATCTACTCATACAGATTATAATCGGAGAATTATTTCGGTATAATAATCTATTACGTTTATATACAAACAAATGTTTTCTATGATTTGTTTTCAGAACTGTTGAACTTTTAATCCTAGTTGTTAGGATTCAAATTCTAATAGTAAGGAACCAAAAAAAAAAAAAAAAAAAAAGAAATAATAACACGTTGGAATTACAAAAGATGAAGAGTTTTGTGATTAAACAAATATGGGGAGAACGTAGTTTTTGGGTATTTCATTTTACCCTTAGCGATGGTTTAAAATGCATATAATGCAAACTGGAAAATTGACGAGTTTTTTTATATATAATTATTAGAAATAATTTTTAATTAAAAAAATTATATATAATTATTTCTATAAATATATATATTTTTATTAAATATTAATTTTTCTAATTTAAATTATGATAAAATCAGTTGAATTAAATAAAATTCTAACCTTTCACCTTTAAAATTTGATAACCGATTTGATTTTCAAAATATTAGGGTATACTAGTCATGGTCTAGCGAGATTTCAACATAAACAAAGGTGATGAATATTTACTTTTCTATGGTATAGCTGGCAAAGCTTTCATTGAACGTAAGACTTATTGTTTAGACTTTAAAAAAAAAAAGCAGTTACGCAAAATAAGGGGAAGAAGGCGGCTTCAACCCTCAGCCCCTAAAATAAAATAAAGGGGATATGGCCGAACTTGTAATTATCACATCCACAAGCTGCATTCAATTCTTCTGTAGGGGATGAGTAGTGCCTACTTCCACTTATATCAAATCAATATCTCCAACGCCCCCACACTACTAAATAAAAAGGTTACCGTAGCGGTTAACCGCGGTGTAAAATCCATAAGAAACCACCAATAAACTGTATGAATTTATTGTGAAAATAATTGACTTCATGCAACTGTTATAAATTATTGTGTTTTTTTTTAAGAGAATGTAATAATTATAAATATTTAAGTAATATTTTTTTAAATATTTTTATAATTTTTTATAAAAAAAAAATAAAATAAAAATTTTTAAATTATTATTTTTTTTTTAAAAAAAAAAATAAGAGAATATTTTTAAATTAATTTTTTTTTGAAAAAAAAAAAAAATAGTTTAAAATTATTACTTAATTTTTTTTTTTTAAATAAAGGGTTAAAGGAGAGATTTTAAATTATATAATTTATTTCTTTTAAATATTAAGAGATAAGACAGTAATTTTAAATTATTATTTTTTTTTTTTTTTTTAAAAAAATAACATTTACCTATTATTTGAAAAGAAAATTGAAAGTCTAACCATTGCCTATTTTATAGGGCTTAGAAAGTGGCCCTGATATGCTACTTTTTTTTTTTTTTTGAAAAATGAATATGACAATGGTTCCTTTGCCAAATCTTATTTTGAAAAAAAACATTAAGGGATTAAGGCTGTGGTTCTAAACTCTTACTTACTTAATTTTTTTTTTTTTAAATAAGGAGTTAAGGCAACGATTTTAAAAGTTTTGCATATTCATTAAGGTTAAGTTAGTGATTTTAAATCGCTACCTTTTTAAAAAAAAAATGAATAAGATAACGATAACGATTACAAACCATTGTCTAATCTTATTTAAAACAAAAAAAAAAGGATAAATCAGCAGCTTAAATTTAATAAGATTAAGGTAGTGGTAGTGGTTTATAACAATTGCAAGCAACAGTTTAGAATAGATGTGACAACGATTTAAAATAGTTTCTTATTCTTTTTTCAAAAGATAAAATAAGGCAAATCACTACCTATTCTTTTGTTAAATCAAATCATTTTTTCAACAAAAATGTTGTCTTGCCACTTTTTCTCCAACTTTGTACAAAGATACATCAATTTCTTCTCAGTGACTATATCCAAATAGCTAAACACAATTTCAAATTTTGTTTATCATCTATTTAATTGAGCAAGAAAGTGAAAATCATATATTTAATTTTCAATCTATTGGAGAAATTTGTGATTTAGAACAAGTTGATTTCACACAAAACTAAACTTAGTTTTGTTTCGGTCTTGGCCAATGTTTGGTTGGATGGAGGGATCAAATTGGTGAGAAAATCATTTGGGTAGGCCTAATTGATTTGATTTTAAACTTCACTTCAAGCACAGGTTCTTCTTGATCAATTACAAGGTTAGTTTGCACTTCATATGTTTGTAAAAAGTTCCATTGTTAATTGCCTCAATGCTTATTCGTTGTTCGATTACCACTGTTCTGCACGTCACATGTTTGTTAAAAGTTCTCAATGAGTAATTGGTTGCTAATTGATCTTCATATTTCCAGTGTATTGCATTTATTATATAGATTGAAAATTAAACCCCATTATCAACTTATCATCTGATAAGGCATAAATACTTCACATTATCATCTTGAAAGCAACTATGATGGATTTGTGCATATTCCCCTCTCTTACTAATGTTATTTTAAGCTTTTTCCTTCTAATTGATCCTTTGACAAAGTTATCCTGCATCTTACACTTTCTTGCCGTTGCATAATCTAATTGATAGGAAAATAAAAAATTTTCCTGGATTATTTAATTTAATGCATCATCTTGTTTCACTTTTATTCCTATATTTCCACCTTGGGATCCCATACGATGGTTGGGGAAGCATTATATGTTCTCTACAAGTTTCCTTTAGGACAATTTGCCCATTCATTGTAGGGATTCCTTGTGCTTGATGCATTTTAATCCATATGAGCCTTTGTTTATTAAGTCTATAATTTATACTTATTATATAGAAAAACAAGATTTGCATATAGAAAAACTGAAATAGCCAAGAGACAATGGGGAAATGTTATCACAACCATTGCAAAGATAGGTCATTTGACCATTATCATGTGAATCATGGATAAGAATAGCTCCTATAGACTATGGATAATTAAACCACAAAAAATAAAAATGCTAAAAGGAAGAAAAGCGTAATATAAATCTCATAGCAACAAGATGATGAAAAGTATCACAACACCTGTAGTCACTCAAGAGTTCAAAAATGCAAATAATACCATTGAAAAGTATGCTAGAACTACATTGATCTAGTGTATTATCCTAGCAATCAATGTCGTTACATTACATTACTTGACATAAGTTTGATAACATGAAAAAAGTGGGCTTAAAAGTGTCATTAGCCATTAAAGTAAATGTTTCTTAGACTTGGATTTTAGGACAATTTAAGGACTTTTGTTTATTGCTATGAGGGTGGTGTAATGTTAAGGGATTTTTCAGCATATGCAATGTGGGCTATCAATGATTTTTTAGCATATGCAATGTTATCGAGTTAGAGTACAAAGGGAAAGTTAGCATATCCTATATGTAATTATGATATTTCTTCTAAAGATTTATATCATAGTAGGAAAACATATTATATGGATTATCGTAGGTTTTTAAATGCTAAACACCCTTAGAGAAGAGATAGAAAATCTTTTAATGACAAGACAGAGTTAAAAGATGTTCCAACACCTTTGTTAAGGTCAAAGAGTGTAATAAAGTTATCTAACTTTGATAATCAATTTGGGAAGAAGCAAAAGGCAATCTTTAAGAATCCATGGAAGAAAAAGTTTATATTTTTTTTTGTTTCTCATATTAGGAAAGTAATAAATGTCAGTACAATTTAAATGTGATGTATATAGAGAAGAACATTTGTGACATCGTTCTTAAGACTATCCTTGCTATTCCTAATAAAATAAAGGATGATACAAAATCTTATTTTGATTTACAAGACATGGAGAAAAGAAAAGAGCTTCAACCTATTCTTTCTAAGGATGGTTGACACATTTATCTATTCAAAGTATGCTATTTAATGACACTAAAGGAAAAGGCCATGTTTTGCATCATTTTAAAAGATGCCAAACTTCCTCAAGGTTATGCATCCAATATTTCCATATGTGTGAATGAAAAAGAGAAGAAAATTGTAGGGTATAAGAGTCATGATGCACACTTATTAATGCATTATCATATTCCAATTGTAGTTAGAAAGACGATACTAAAGCATATTGTTATGACCTTGACAAGAAAGAGATTGTTTTTTACATCACTATTTAGTAAAGTTGTGAAGTCAAAAGATTTGGGTCACTTATAAGGCAAAATTATTGAAACATTGTGCCAACTAAAAATAATTTTTCCTCTAAATTTCTTTGATATCATGATTCACTTGCCTATACACTTAGTTGATGAAATTTGGCTTGGTAGGCCCATGCATTATTGTTAGATATTTAAGATTAAAAGATACTTATGCAAATTGAAATCATATGTTTATAATAGAAGTCAACCTGAAGGTTCCATTGTATAAGGGTATTTGGCTGAAGAATGTTTGGTGTTTTGCTTAAGATATATGCATGATGGGGTAAAAACTCCCTTTACGAGATATCATCAACAATCTAATACAATAATGAAGGAGTAAATATCTTTATTTCAAAACAAAGGTCATGCAATTAAAGGCAAAGGGAAAAGGAAAGGTAAGACCATTACTTTGGATGTTATTTCTCTTAAACAAGCACATAGATATGCATTATTTAATTATAGAGATGAAACAGTTGAGAAATATATATCAAGTAAGTTAAACCAGACTTTAAATTGTCATTTAATATTATTTCCTTAAAATATCATTCTTTCTATTATTCATTGTTAGCTATATTATATAGAGTATAAACAACTAATGAGTAAACAACAAAGAAAGAGATGGGTCAGAGCACAAAATCATAGTCAAGATTTTTCTACTTGGTTTTAAGCCCAAGTTGTAACTAAGAAGGTTTCTTCCTATATTTGGTGGTTATCTATTGGTACTAATATTATGGCTAAGCGTTATAATGGTTATATCATTAATGACTATAGATTCCATACAAGAGAACAAGATGTAAGGTGTAAGACATAAAATAGTAGTGTTACATTAATAACATTAACAGATAATTTTGCTAGTTTAAAAAAATAAAACCTAGTAAAGAGAGAAGTGAGTTATTATGATTCAATTATATAAATTATTGAATTGGACCACTTGAGTCAATTTGATGTTTTTTTTTTTTAAATGTGATTGGTTTGAATTAGAGAATGATAACTATGGACTTACACAGGTTAACTCCAACAAATTGTACTATCAAAGTGACCCTTTTAAATTGACATCTCAAGTTCACCAAGTTTTCTTCCTAAAGAACTTAACTGAGAAAGACATTTATTATGTAATACATTGGCTTCCTAAAGAATTATTTAGGTTGGATAAGGAAGAAAATGTAAGTGTACAAGATATATTTTGGGGGAAGCCAAATGTAGCATATTCAAATGTGGGAGGCATTGGTATTACTAGGCAATCTAGTTTGATAAGAAAAGGCATGCCTCATACCATAGTTAACATATACCTAAATGATCTACCTTTTGAAATATGCTTAGAGCAATTGCATGACAACGCAAATGATGATGCAATATTTTTGGAGGAGATGGATGCAAATAATTAGACAAAATAGGTTAATAAATTTTTTATTTCTTTTTCTTGTTATGATCTTTAATATGTTTAATGGGAGTTATCACTTTAAGGTTGCCTTTTTTATGGCTACATTATTGAACTATGATTCATTTATTGATTTTATGAAATATAATGTGCACAATATATAAATAATATATCAAAAACACAATTGTTGTTATTACTTTATTATGTATTTAATTTTTAATTCTTTTGATTATTTGACAACCATTAGCCCTAAAGAAGAAAATTGCTCAAAAAAGAAGGCTTCGTCTATTGTTAGAGAGGTGATGACTTCCTTTTCAAGTATTTTGAGACAACAAATATTAACGAAAGAGACTCTTGCATAAAAAGAGACGTAAACTCCTCAAACAAATATTGTCAAATTGTGTTTTTCTATTTTGAGTGGTAGGTCACAGTTCATTGAGACATCAAAAGCAAGAAATGGACAACTAGCAATGCAACCTTTTAGGGAGCACATAATTTTGATAATCAATAATTAAGTGGGATAACTTCTAATGAAATAGGAGAACAATCTTCTAGGGAGGCCAGATTAGGACAATGACAACAAGAAGAAGGAGCAACCCAAGGTAATTAAAAAAGTCGTCTCTTAATTATGTTACTTATTAAAATCTTAATTTTTAGATTAAATATTTACATATCTTCACTAATATTGATTCAGTGCAAAAAAAAAAAAGCAAAAAAAAAAAACAAATAACATTAAAAGCATTACATGTTAGATATAAAGACAAGAAAAAGCTTATTTTCTTAAATGTCAAAAATCAACCTATAGGCCTAAATGATAAAACTTTTTGTAAGTTTAGCAATTTCCTTGGGACATTGGTTAGGAATGTTAAATTGATGCCTTTATATGTAAAGACTTGGCATGGACTAGATCTTGAGATAAAGAAAGCTTTTTGGAAGATTGTGCAAGTAATGTATATTATAAAAATTTCTTCCTTATATCTATAAAAATGTATTCATTATAGTTAACTTTTTTCCCATTTTAATTAATTATAAGATAAGTATATGGTTCCTGAGGAAGAGAAAAAGTGGGCGATGAGTACCATCGAAGCAAGTTAGAGGGCTTATATGTGCAAGTTGAAGAGATAGTACTATAACGAGTACAAGACTGATGGAGGGAGATTAACAAACCATCTACCTCATATACCTTTGGATCAATTTAGACAATTGTTACTGAATTGGAATTATGAAGAAGTAAAGGTTTAATATTATCTTATTCTTTCTTATTTGTCAAATATTTTTTATGTGAAGGAAATTCGCATAACGGTTCTGACAAGCAATCTAGGTATCTACTTGGGTTGTAACTTATGTTGGTTTTCTTTAAAAGCTTGAAGCGAAGGAAATTCACAAAGTGACAACACACCTTTTCTCCACAGATTAGGATCTCTTTAATCTTGAAAGGATGGAAAATTCACTACTTGGGAGTGATATGGGCTGGAATTTATGGAATGAGATAGCAAAGGATAGGGAAATCTCTTTAAAAGACCTTGAGAAGAAGAAGAAGCTAAAGAACCAGTAATACAAGTTATTATTGTTGTTGTGGTTAAGGAAGATGTAGAGGGACATAAGTACCTAGAAGGAACTTGTTTTCCACTTGGCTTTCTAGTTGCAACATGGCCACTGCCATTATTGCATTGGTCTTTCTCTAATGGAAAACATGTTAGGGAATGGTTGCCACCATAATCATTATATGGATGAAGGTGAAACCTAGTCTTTGTCTATCTGACATTGCCTCTTGAAATTCTAGGCTTTGATTCTTGTGGCTCTTACGTTGAAAGTAAAACACTAGGATCCATGTCTAAACCCTAAAAAAGAACTTGGTCAAAGCTCAAGACTTTATAAAATTCTAAGTCAAATTAATATTAAACTATTTAGCTACTTTATATTATGTACCTATAGATATTTGGAGACATAATTGCATTAACCAATACTACATGTTGTTCTTGATGTTGAATTTCATTTTAAAAATGCATTCATTGTGAAAAAATGCGTTCTTTAAAGATAATTTTGTATTTTATCAATTTTTGAGGTTTCATTTAAATAATTGTCACAAATATCAAAGTTTTGGAATATTGAAATAGTTAGAAAATTGAAAATTTATTTTCTCAAAAAAAAAAATCATTATCTATTCTATTATCTATTCGCTACTTATTTGCTTAAAAAAATCGCTAATTACTCACTTAAAAAACTATATATTATTTTAAAAAAATTATTATTTATTTTTTAAAAAAAAACTATATTTACTATTTTAAGAAATTACTATTTATTATCTAAAAAAAAATATTACTTATTTTTTTAAAAAATTGTTACTTATTTTTTAAAAAATATCTCTTTTTATTTTAAAAATTGTTACTTATTTTTTAAAAAATTATTGTCTATTTTTTAAAAAAATTATTACTTATTTTTTAAAAAATTTTTAACTATTATTTTAATAAATTATTACTTTTTTTTTTTTTTTTAAAAAGCTGTTTATTTGCTAAAATACCGTCACCTTTAGACAATGGTTTCTTAGGTACTAGTATAGGTTGGGAAAACTATTGCGTTGGACGTGCTCACAAACGTAGTGGCCTGAAAATTGTTGCCTAAACCGTTGTATTAAACTTTAAATAGTAGTTTTTTTTGGTCAAAAGCAACAGTTTTGAACTGTTGTCTTAATTTATTTATTTATTTGATAGTGTCACATAGTTGAAGCTCCATCTCAAAAAAAAAAAAAATACAAATACAAACCATAGTCCGCAGAATGAAATGGCTCTCGGCTTTGCTTGTGCATTTTCAGTATGAAGTTTGAACTTGTAAGAGGTCTACAGTTGGCAAATTGCTGTGATCACTGATGTGTAGAAGGTGAACCTAACTCAATGTGCACAAGTTTGATTATGATACTACCTGATCGCAATATTCAAAAGTTAAAAACGATACAACTAGTAAAATTAACTCCAAATTACAAAACAATGGCAAAAATAAAGAAGAAGGTGATGGAATTGATTACATAGATATCCCTTTCCTTTGACATCATCTTTCCGAAACTGAGAAGTGGAAAACAAGCCAAGGTCTTGGTCATCAGCCCCACGACTTGGTCCTCAAGCGAGTGGCTAGAATTTGGATGCCTGTCTTAGCGTGTGTATTTGGAAAATCAGTGGTCAGTGGGTGTTCCACATCCACTTGTGTTGGATGATACCATTTCTTCTTGGGAACCACTCGTTGACGTTCCACCAAATTGATCCCAGAAACTCCTCTGCCACATATTCATTCTACCATGGAAGCCATTCAACCAAACCAAATAATATTCATTAAATAATTTAACTCATCATATTAGATTACTCAGATTTTTTTATCACTACACATGCTAATACCATCCCTTCTATTTCAATTCACAGTCGAAGTTTTTATCAGTTACCATATTGAAAGTTAGGATTAGATTTTTTGGAACTAATATCAAGCTTCGAGGAAACCATCCGTTGTTAGCCTAATGGTAAGGGCAAACATACATTTTTGTTGGTTAGGTGTACGGTACTGGTTTGAATCCCCTAGGTGCATTCCATGTTTCAAGTAAAAGCAGCAGCAATAGGAGCTGTGCTAGCAACCCATGATTTTTACTAAGAATCGTTTCTAGTATTATCATTTAAGTAGATAAAGGCAAGAAATATAATGTGGGTCAGAAAAGAAAAAGACTTTTCTGAAGATTCCATTTAATATATTGGCGCTACCAACAGCTGTTCGATGCTTCTTCCACTATATCCATAATAGTTTTCTTTCAACGATACCCTGTACAAAGGCATGACTTGACTTTTGGGTTAGCTGTTTTGCCAAATGACTTGGAATTTACTCGTCAATTCTCTTGAAAATGCTAAAGAAATGGTAGAAAATAAAGCCCCACACGAAGAAATACAAAACTCAAGTTATGGGGTAGCAGTTTTGCCAAATGACTTGAATTTACTCGTCAATTCTCCGGAAAATGCTAAATAAAAAGTAGAAAATAAAGCCCCACATAAAGAAAACGAAAAATAGCTTCACCATTTTGGTACCAAAAATTAGATTAAATTGCATGCAGCTATTAATTTGATACATGAATGTTAGAATCATGTTATATTGACCAAGCAATAGAATATCAACCAGCATGTTTGTTTAGCAGACCAGGTAACTTTTGTACTCAAGTGCAAAATGTCTGATACACCTTCCCCTGTAAAACTATTCGAGCACCAGGGCCTTCTTATCCATAAGAGTGTGCCTGGCACAATCTTCGAGTCACCATTGAAAACCCAAAGAGATTCGCAAACGATGATCAATCTGATGAAGACTCTGGTACTTTTGCTTCAATGTTGTCTGCTGTTCTTTCTTATTTCCACAGCTTCTGCAATGAAATTCAACGTTCCAAGACTTAGTCCTACAAGACCAACAGTTTTAAAAGACCCTGAAGTTGTGTCTGCATATGTTCTGGAGGAAGGTGAAACTTTTTTCTACAGCCAAACCCTTGATCACTTCAATTATAGGCCTGAAAGCTTCGAAACCTTTCAGCAAAGATATGTGATCAGTTCCAAGTACTGGGGTGGCACCAATGTCAGTGCCCCAATCTTTGTTTATCTTGGTGCAGAGAAGAATCATTGGATAATGATCTTCGTGCTATTGGATTTCTGGCCGAAAATGCCATCCGGTTTAATGCTTGCCTGGTGTACATTGAGGTATGCAGATACTATGTACGCGTCTTATGTATTTTCACCTCATCTGAATGGCTAAAGATGAATGCACTCGTCTGGCATACATGTGACCAGACAAGATTCCAATTATGGAATGGCAAAAAGTTGGAATCCACCACAATGATTGACTAACATCTCTCTATTTAATTCATCAGCACAGATTCTATGGAATGTCAGTTCCATTTGTATCATCAACTGAAGAAGCCTTGAAAAATGCAAGCTTGCGCGGGTATTTCCACTCAGCCCAAGCTATTGCAGATTATGCAGAAATTATAATTCATCTGAAGGAAAAAATGCTGCAAGCTAGATATTCTCCGGTTATTGTCGTTGGAGGATCTTACGGTGGAAGTATGCCACCAATTGCCATTCTGCAGAGCTGTTACTTTGATTTGATTTTGTATGCATAGTTTGATTCTTCAATTGTTTTTTCTCATATGTTCTTAGTGCTTGCTTCATGGTTCCGGCTTAAATACCCCCATATATTGCCCTTGGAGCTTTGGCCTCATCAGCACCAATTCTTTACTTTGATGATATCATACAACCGGATGCATATTTTACTGTTGTCACAAAGGTTTTCAGAGTAGGACTCTCAACTCTTTACCTTTTTCTTAAATTTCATTTTACTTTGAAAATGGTCTAATTAGTATTAGTAACTAAAATGTCATTTCTTAAGTGATCTCAGGAAACTAGTGTGACTTGCTACCAGAATATACAAAAATCTTGGGCAGAAATTGACGAGATTGCTTCCAAGCCTGATGGTCTGTCAATTCTCAGCAAGAAATTTGTGACTTGCAAGTAAAAGCATCACACACGCATTGGCCATCTTGTTTTATACAATACTATTAGCATATACTTTGGTGTAACTACATCTATAGCTTATGATTTATTATTGTATCTTTCTTGTTGTAGTCCTCTAAACGATTCTGCCATGCTCAATGATTACTTGGAGTCCATGTACGCTGAGGCTGCTCAATACAATGTTCCAGCAAATCGGGTGAACAAGATCTGCGCTGGACAAGAGGGAGACGCTTTTGGGAATGATACGCTTAGCCGAATAATTTCTGGAATGGTTGCCTATAAAGGAAACAAAACTTGCTATAACGTGGACAACACAGCAACAAATGAGGGATGGGAATGGCAGGTATATAATTAGTCATTTTGGTCATATAACCATCTTACAGTCGCGCAAGTTTACAATGATTTACTATTTTGGCCTTAGACATGTAGTGACATGGTGATACCTATGTCTCATGGAAATGAAACAATGTTCCCATCTGATTCCTTCGACCTAGACAGCTACTTGAACGATTGCAGAAGTCACTATGGGGTTCTGCCTCGCCCTCATTGGGTGACTACCTACTATGGAGGACATGTATGCTTTCTTATTTTTCTCCTTGCCAATTCTTCTAGGGAAAAAAAGATTAAAATGAATTCATAAAATCTCTTCAAAGGCATATCTGTTTGTAGAGTATAGGGATGACTCTCGAGAGGTTTGGCAGCAACATCATTTTCTCCAATGGGCTAAAAGATCCTTATAGTAGCGGCGGGTAAGCAGCATCATAAAGAAGAATTGTCCCTTTTTGCCTCTCTTTGTAGGCAGGATCACCTAATATGACAGATGATATCTCTAATTGTAGGGTGCTGAAGAACATTTCAGACACTATTATAGCTGTCACTACAGCCAACGGTATGCTTGAGTTCTTATTTTTTGCTGCATTTGAGTAACTTGAGTAATACTCTTGTCTGCCATGGACAAGATCAGACAACAGGCAGAACAAAGACAGAACCCCACTACACCAACGATAAATTGAGAAAGAAAATGTTCCTATTTGCTTGCAGGCTCTCATTGCTTGGACATATTAAAAACAAGGCAAGACGATCCACAGTGGTTGCTCGCGCAACGTGAAACCGAGATCCAGATCATTGAAGCATGGATAACAAAGTACTATGCTGATTTACGTGAGGCAAGCAGTAAATCGAACCCAAGTTATCAGAGGAAATAATTAGTGGATTAATGGTGTTAGTGGGAATTGACAGAGTTTGCATCCAAAATTATTGGTCACAATTGCACTCCAATTTGCAAGGCCAGTAGAGAATTCAGATGTTACAATAGTTGCTCCATGATCAAATTTCAAATCAGGCTATAATAATGATAATAATATTAATAATGTCCTATAATTAAGTACTAGCAATATCTCTGTCCATCCAATATCTATTACAAAGTGTCGATGAAACGGACAGGATTGCAACTGCTGCCACATAGTTAAGGCCAGCAACATTAATTATAGCAGACCAAAAAGACGATTAATTAAGGTAAAAGAACACAGAAAATAATATATATATATATAAAAGTGATTAAAAGCATTCATCTATACCATGAAATGAAGCCTTAGAAATATTGTTCATGATACAAAGCCATGAATGCTTCACCAGTTCTGCCTCAATGGATTCAACTGATCTTTGTACTCCTTTCCAAGCCCCGCGATCGCGAGAATGACCCAGTTTCACATTCCAAAGATCGACCCTTTAGGACCAATAATCTTACAAGAGTCAACAACAATGTCTATGCCAATTTCCAAAGATCTCCTAACATTTTACCACAACAACCAAACGCTTGATCACCTCAACTACAGGCCTAAAAGCTACTCCACCTTTCAAAAACCATACACAGTATTAATTTCAAGTAATGGGGGCGGTGCAAATGCTAGTGCGCCAATTTTGGCTTGTCTTGGCGAACAACAGGAATTAGATCCTGCTCTGTCCTGCATCTGGTTTCTAACGGATAATGCAGCCATTCTTACATTGATTGTTTCAACTTGAAATTTACAGAATGTAATGTCTGAGACAGCAATATATGTTTGTTTTCTTTCTATTTTGTTGAAGAAAACTTTATGAACTAAATGGGAGCCTAAATTGAAACTATAACCGAATCCAACCAGGACCGCGAAATTGTCAACTGAACCAGAACAAGACCAGATCGCTTCTCTTCTCCAGAATTGGAGCTGCCAATTCAATTTGGGAATTGGAACCCGACTGAACCGAACCAGGGAGATGGTGCATTAATTAGCCAAATCATTAGCAAAAGAAAAATTAAGATTAGGAGGTTCAAAACTTGTTATTTATTAACCTTAACGTGATTATTTATTATATGGAAATCGCTATGGATTTGGTTATAAATAATTACCCACGAATATCACTATTGTGAATTCTTGTGTGTGTGTGTTTCTTTTTTTTTTTTTGTTTTTTGTTAATACAAATCCACAGATAGTTGCATGAGCTTTTCTAATAATTTTTATGTGGGCTTAAATCAAGAATTGTTTCAAGGGTTTTTTTTTTTTTTCCAAACTTGTTCTTTTATGTTACAATATTTCTTGATTCAAAAATTTTTTAAAATTATTTTTCACACTAATATTATTAATTATAATTATCTTTATAAAAGTTAAATTTAACATTAAAAATATATTTTAAAAAAATTTAAAAAATATTCATACCACTTAATATTTTAAATTTCATGTGATACCTAAATTGAAGTAACATATTTAATATAAAAGTGATGATAATGAGTATTTTTAATTAATAATATTAATGTAAAGCATACTTTTTAAAAATATAAAAAAAAAATAATGATTTCTAAATCAAAAGGTTAATTTTGGGGAGAAAAAAAAAAAATCTTTCAATCAAAAAAAATATCATAACAGTAAACAAGCGATTCTTGATTTAATTTTTTTTTACTTTGAAGTCATTTTTTTTTTTCAATTTAAAAGTTATATATGAAAAGTGTCTTCTATTTTTACAAAATTCACCAGAGGACTTCATATTTTATCAATTCAATAACCTTTATTAATAAATTATAGCCTTGCCCCGTCAATCTTTTGCGAATATCCCTCGCCTACAGGATTTCGCAAATATTCTCTTACCTCCCAACCATTTTGAAAATTTAGTAGATATTATTAATTCTCGTCGGCCTTCCATCTACTCATACAGATTATAATCGGAGAATTATTTCGGTATAATAATCTATTACGTTTATATACAAACAAATGTTTTCTATGATTTGTTTTCAGAACTGTTGAACTTTTAATCCTAGTTGTTAGGATTCAAATTCTAATAGTAAGGAACCAAAAAAAAAAAAAAAGAAAAGAAATAATAACACGTTGGAATTACAAAAGATGAAGAGTTTTGTGATTAAACAAATATGGGGAGAACGTAGTTTTTGGGTATTTCATTTTACCCTTAGCGATGGTTTAAAATGCATATAATGCAAACTGGAAAATTGACGAGTTTTTTTATATATATATTATTAGAAATAATTTTTAATTAAAAAAATTATATATATATTTATTTCTATAAATATATATATTTTTTATTAAATATTAATTTTTTTCTAATTTAAATTATGATAAAATCAGTTGAATTAAATAAAATTCTAACCTTTCACCTTTAAAATTTGATAACCGATTTGATTTTCAAAATATTAGGGTATACTAGTCATGGTCTAGCGAGATTTCAACATAAACAAAGGTGATGAATATTTACTTTTCTATGGTATAGCTGGCAAAGCTTTCATTGAACGTAAGACTTATTGTTTAGACTTTAAAAAAAAAAAGCAGTTACGCAAAATAAGGGGAAGAAGGCGGCTTCAACCCTCAGCCCCTAAAATAAAATAAAGGGGATATGGCCGAACTTGTAATTATCACATCCACAAGCTGCATTCAATTCTTCTGTAGGGGATGAGTAGTGCCTACTTCCACTTATATCAAATCAATATCTCCAACGCCCCCACACTACTAAATAAAAAGGTTACCGTAGCGGTTAACCGCGGTGTAAAATCCATAAGAAACCACCAATAAACTGTATGAATTTATTGTGAAAATAATTGACTTCATGCAACTGTTATAAATTATTGTGTTTTTTTTTTAAGAGAATGTAATAATTATAAATATTTAAGTAATATTTTAAAATTATTTTTATAATTTTTTATAAAAAATAATAAAATAAAAATTTTCAATTATTATCTTTTTAAAATAAAAAATTAAGAGAATATTTTTAAATTAATTTTTTTTTGAAAAAAAAATAATAGTTTAAAATTATTACTTAATTTTTATTTTTAAATAAAGGGTTAAAGGAGAGATTTTAAATTATAATTTATTTCTTTTAAATATTAAGAGATAAGACAGTAATTTTAAATTATTATTTTTTTATTTTTTTAAAAAATAACATTTACCTATTATTTGAAAAGAAAATTGAAAGTCTAACCATTGCCTATTTTATAGGGCTTAGAAAGTGGCCCTGATATGCTACTTTTTTTTTTTTTTTGAAAAATGAATATGACAATGGTTCCTTTGCCAAATCTTATTTTGAAAAAACATTAAGGGATTAAGGCTGTGGTTCTAAACTCTTACTTAATTTTTTTTTTTTTTAAATAAGGAGTTAAGGCAACGATTTTAAAGTTTTGCATATTCATTAAGGTTAAGTTAGTGATTTTAAATCGCTACCTTTTTAAAAAAAAATGAATAAGATAACGATAACGATTACAAACCATTGTCTAATCTTATTTAAAACAAAAAAAAAGGATAAATCAGCAGCTTAAATTTAATAAGATTAAGGTAGTGGTTTATAACAATTGCAGCAACAGTTTAGAATAGATGTGACAACGATTTAAAATAGTTTCTTATTCTTTTTTCAAAAGATAAAATAAGGCAAATCACTACCTATTCTTTTGTTAAATCAAATCATTTTTTCAACAAAAATGTTGTCTTGCCACTTTTTCTCCAACTTTGTACAAAGATACATCAATTTCTTCTCAGTGACTATATCCAAATAGCTAAACACAATTTCAAATTTTGTTTATCATCTATTTAATTGAGCAAGAAAGTGAAAATCATATATTTAATTTTCAATCTATTGGAGAAATTTGTGATTTAGAACAAGTTGATTTCACACAAAACTAAACTTAGTTTTGTTTCGGTCTTGGCCAATGTTTGGTTGGATGGAGGGATCAAATTGGTGAGAAAATCATTTGGGTAGGCCTAATTGATTTGATTTTAAACTTCACTTCAAGCACAGGTTCTTCTTGATCAATTACAAGGTTAGTTTGCACTTCATATGTTTGTAAAAAGTTCCATTGTTAATTGCCTCAATGCTTATTCGTTGTTCGATTACCACTGTTCTGCACGTCACATGTTTGTTAAAAGTTCTCAATGAGTAATTGGTTGCTAATTGATCTTCATATTTCCAGTGTATTGCATTTATTATATAGATTGAAAATTAAACCCCATTATCAACTTATCATCTGATAAGGCATAAATACTTCACATTATCATCTTGAAAGCAACTATGATGGATTTGTGCATATTCCCCTCTCTTACTAATGTTATTTTAAGCTTTTTCCTTCTAATTGATCCTTTGACAAAGTTATCCTGCATCTTACACTTTCTTGCCGTTGCATAATCTAATTGATAGGAAAATAAAAAATTTTCCTGGATTATTTAATTTAATGCATCATCTTGTTTCACTTTTATTCCTATATTTCCACCTTGGGATCCCATACGATGGTTGGGGAAGCATTATATGTTCTCTACAAGTTTCCTTTAGGACAATTTGCCCATTCATTGTAGGGATTCCTTGTGCTTGATGCATTTTAATCCATATGAGCCTTTGTTTATTAAGTCTATAATTTATACTTATTATATAGAAAAACAAGATTTGCATATAGAAAAACTGAAATAGCCAAGAGACAATGGGGAAATGTTATCACAACCATTGCAAAGATAGGTCATTTGACCATTATCATGTGAATCATGGATAAGAATAGCTCCTATAGACTATGGATAATTAAACCACAAAAAATAAAAATGCTAAAAGGAAGAAAAGCGTAATATAAATCTCATAGCAACAAGATGATGAAAAGTATCACAACACCTGTAGTCACTCAAGAGTTCAAAAATGCAAATAATACCATTGAAAAGTATGCTAGAACTACATTGATCTAGTGTATTATCCTAGCAATCAATGTCGTTACATTACATTACTTGACATAAGTTTGATAACATGAAAAAAGTGGGCTTAAAAGTGTCATTAGCCATTAAAGTAAATGTTTCTTAGACTTGGATTTTAGGACAATTTAAGGACTTTTGTTTATTGCTATGAGGGTGGTGTAATGTTAAGGGATTTTTCAGCATATGCAATGTGGGCTATCAATGATTTTTTAGCATATGCAATGTTATCGAGTTAGAGTACAAAGGGAAAGTTAGCATATCCTATATGTAATTATGATATTTCTTCTAAAGATTTATATCATAGTAGGAAAACATATTATATGGATTATCGTAGGTTTTTAAATGCTAAACACCCTTAGAGAAGAGATAGAAAATCTTTTAATGACAAGACAGAGTTAAAAGATGTTCCAACACCTTTGTTAAGGTCAAAGAGTGTAATAAAGTTATCTAACTTTGATAATCAATTTGGGAAGAAGCAAAAGGCAATCTTTAAGAATCCATGGAAGAAAAAGTTTATATTTTTTTTTGTTTCTCATATTAGGAAAGTAATAAATGTCAGTACAATTTAAATGTGATGTATATAGAGAAGAACATTTGTGACATCGTTCTTAAGACTATCCTTGCTATTCCTAATAAAATAAAGGATGATACAAAATCTTATTTTGATTTACAAGACATGGAGAAAAGAAAAGAGCTTCAACCTATTCTTTCTAAGGATGGTTGACACATTTATCTATTCAAAGTATGCTATTTAATGACACTAAAGGAAAAGGCCATGTTTTGCATCATTTTAAAAGATGCCAAACTTCCTCAAGGTTATGCATCCAATATTTCCATATGTGTGAATGAAAAAGAGAAGAAAATTGTAGGGTATAAGAGTCATGATGCACACTTATTAATGCATTATCATATTCCAATTGTAGTTAGAAAGACGATACTAAAGCATATTGTTATGACCTTGACAAGAAAGAGATTGTTTTTTACATCACTATTTAGTAAAGTTGTGAAGTCAAAAGATTTGGGTCACTTATAAGGCAAAATTATTGAAACATTGTGCCAACTAAAAATAATTTTTCCTCTAAATTTCTTTGATATCATGATTCACTTGCCTATACACTTAGTTGATGAAATTTGGCTTGGTAGGCCCATGCATTATTGTTAGATATTTAAGATTAAAAGATACTTATGCAAATTGAAATCATATGTTTATAATAGAAGTCAACCTGAAGGTTCCATTGTATAAGGGTATTTGGCTGAAGAATGTTTGGTGTTTTGCTTAAGATATATGCATGATGGGGTAAAAACTCCCTTTACGAGATATCATCAACAATCTAATACAATAATGAAGGAGTAAATATCTTTATTTCAAAACAAAGGTCATGCAATTAAAGGCAAAGGGAAAAGGAAAGGTAAGACCATTACTTTGGATGTTATTTCTCTTAAACAAGCACATAGATATGCATTATTTAATTATGGAGATGAAACAGTTGAGAAATATATCAAGTAAGTTAAACCAGACTTTAAATTGTCATTTAATATTATTTCCTTAAAATATCATTCTTTCTATTATTCATTGTTAGCTATATTATATAGAGTATAAACAACTAATGAGTAAACAACAAAGAAAGAGATGGGTCAGAGCACAAAATCATAGTCAAGATTTTTCTACTTGGTTTTAAGCCCAAGTTGTAACTAAGAAGGTTTCTTCCTATATTTGGTGGTTATCTATTGGTACTAATATTATGGCTAAGCGTTATAATGGTTATATCATTAATGACTATAGATTCCATACAAGAGAACAAGATGTAAGGTGTAAGACATAAAATAATAGTGTTACATTAATAACATTAACAGATAATTTTGCTAGTTTAAAAAAATAAAACCTAGTAAAGAGAGAAGTGAGTTATTATGATTCAATTATATAAATTATTGAATTGGACCACTTGAGTCAATTTGATGTTTTTTTGTTTAAATGTGATTGGTTTGAATTAGAGAATGATAACTATGGACTTACACAGGTTAACTCCAACAAATTGTACTATCAAAGTGACCCTTTTAAATTGACATCTCAAGTTCACCAAGTTTTCTTCCTAAAGAACTTAACTGAGAAAGACATTTATTATGTAATACATTGGCTTCCTAAAGAATTATTTAGGTTGGATAAGGAAGAAAATGTAAGTGTACAAGATATATTTTGGGGGAAGCCAAATGTAGCATATTCAAATGTGGGAGGCATTGGTATTACTAGGCAATCTAGTTTGATAAGAAAAGGCATGCCTCATACCATAGTTAACATATACCTAAATGATCTACCTTTTGAAATATGCTTAGAGCAATTGCATGACAACGCAAATGATGATGCAATATTTTTGGAGGAGATGGATGCAAATAATTAGACAAAATAGGTTAATAAATTTTTTATTTCTTTTTCTTGTTATGATCTTTAATATGTTTAATGGGAGTTATCACTTTAAGGTTGCCTTTTTTATGGCTACATTATTGAACTATGATTCATTTATTGATTTTATGAAATATAATGTGCACAATATATAAATAATATATCAAAAACACAATTGTTGTTATTACTTTATTATGTATTTAATTTTTAATTCCTTTTGATTATTTGACAACCATTAGCCCTAAAGAAGAAAATTGCTCAAAAAAGAAGGCTTCGTCTATTGTTAGAGAGGTGATGACTTCCTTTTCAAGTATTTTGAGACAACAAATATTAACGAAAGAGACTCTTGCATAAAAAGAGACGTAAACTCCTCAAACAAATATTGTCAAATTGTGTTTTTCTATTTTGAGTGGTAGGTCACAGTTCATTGAGACATCAAAAGCAAGAAATGGACAACTAGCAATGCAACCTTTTAGGGAGCACATAATTTTGATAATCAATAATTAAGTGGGATAACTTCTAATGAAATAGGAGAACAATCTTCTAGGGAGGCCAGATTAGGACAATGACAACAAGAAGAAGGAGCAACCCAAGGTAATTAAAAAAGTCGTCTCTTAATTATGTTACTTATTAAAATCTTAATTTTTAGATTAAATATTTACATATCTTCACTAATATTGATTCAGTGCAAAAAAAAAAAAGCAAAAAAAAAAAACAAATAACATTAAAAGCATTACATGTTAGATATAAAGACAAGAAAAAGCTTATTTTCTTAAATGTCAAAAATCAACCTATAGGCCTAAATGATAAAACTTTTTGTAAGTTTAGCAATTTCCTTGGGACATTGGTTAGGAATGTTAAATTGATGCCTTTATATGTAAAGACTTGGCATGGACTAGATCTTGAGATAAAGAAAGCTTTTTGGAAGATTGTGCAAGTAATGTATATTATAAATTTTCTTCCTTATATCTATAAAAATGTATTCATTATAGTTAACTTTTTTCCCATTTTAATTAATTATAAGATAAGTATATGGTTCCTGAGGAAGAGAAAAAGTGGGCGATGAGTACCATCGAAGCAAGTTAGAGGGCTTATATGTGCAAGTTGAAGAGATAGTACTATAACGAGTACAAGACTGATGGAGGGAGATTAACAAACCATCTACCTCATATACCTTTGGATCAATTTAGACAATTGTTACTGAATTGGAATTATGAAGAAGTAAAGGTTTAATATTATCTTATTCTTTCTTATTTGTCAAATATTTTTTATGTGAAGGAAATTCGCATAACGGTTCTGACAAGCAATCTAGGTATCTACTTGGGTTGTAACTTATGTTGGTTTTCTTTTTAAAAGCTTGAAGCGAAGGAAATTCACAAAGTGACAACACACCTTTTCTCCACAGATTAGGATCTCTTTAATCTTGAAAGGATGGAAAATTCACTACTTGGGAGTGATATGGGCTGGAATTTATGGAATGAGATAGCAAAGGATAGGGAAATCTCTTTAAAAGACCTTGAGAAGAAGAAGCTAAAGAACCAGTAAAAATACAAGTTATTATTGTTGTTGTGGTTAAGGAAGATGTAGAGGGACATAAGTACCTAGAAGGAACTTGTTTTCCACTTGGCTTTCTAGTTGCAACATGGCCACTGCCATTATTGCATTGGTCTTTCTCTAATGGAAAACATGTTAGGGAATGGTTGCCACCATAATCATTATATGGATGAAGGTGAAACCTAGTCTTTGTCTATCTGACATTGCCTCTTGAAATTCTAGGCTTTGATTCTTGTGGCTCTTACGTTGAAAGTAAAACACTAGGATCCATGTCTAAACCCTAAAAAAGAACTTGGTCAAAGCTCAAGACTTTATAAAATTCTAAGTCAAATTAATATTAAACTATTTAGCTACTTTATATTATGTACCTATAGATATTTGGAGACATAATTGCATTAACCAATACTACATGTTGTTCTTGATGTTGAATTTCATTTTAAAAATGCATTCATTGTGAAAAAATGCGTTCTTTAAAGATAATTTTGTATTTTATCAATTTTTGAGGTTTCATTTAAATAATTGTCACAAATATCAAAGTTTTGGAATATTGAAATAGTTAGAAAATTGAAATTTATTTTCTCAAAAAAAAAAATCATTATCTATTCTATTATCTATTCGCTACTTATTTGCTTAAAAAAATCGCTAATTACTCACTTAAAAAACTATATATTATTTTAAAAAATTATTATTTATTTTTTAAAAAACTATTATTTACTATTTTAAGAAATTACTATTTATTATCTAAAAAAATATTACTTATTTTTTTAAAAAATTGTTACTTATTTTTTAAAAAATATCTCTTTTTATTTTAAAAATTGTTACTTATTTTTTAAAAAATTATTGTCTATTTTTTAAAAAAATTATTACTTATTTTTTAAAAAATTTTTAACTATTATTTTAATAAATTATTACTTTTTTTTTTTTTTTTTTAAAAAGCTGTTTATTTGCTAAAATACCGTCACCTTTAGACAATGGTTTCTTAGGTACTAGTATAGGTTGGGAAAACTATTGCGTTGGACGTGCTCACAAACGTAGTGGCCTGAAAATTGTTGCCTAAACCGTTGTATTAAACTTTAAATAGTAGTTTTTTTTGGTCAAAAGCAACAGTTTTGAACTGTTGTCTTAATTTATTTATTTGATAGTGTCACATAGTTGAAGCTCCATCTCAAAAAAAAAAAAAATACAAATACAAACCATAGTCCGCAGAATGAAATGGCTCTCGGCTTTGCTTGTGCATTTTCAGTATGAAGTTTGAACTTGTAAGAGGTCTACAGTTGGCAAATTGCTGTGATCACTGATGTGTAGAAGGTGAACCTAACTCAATGTGCACAAGTTTGATTATGATACTACCTGATCGCAATATTCAAAAGTTAAAAACGATACAACTAGTAAAATTAACTCCAAATTACAAAACAATGGCAAAAATAAAGAAGAAGGTGATGGAATTGATTACATAGATATCCCTTTCCTTTGACATCATCTTTCCGAAACTGAGAAGTGGAAAACAAGCCAAGGTCTTGGTCATCAGCCCCACGACTTGGTCCTCAAGCGAGTGGCTAGAATTTGGATGCCTGTCTTAGCGTGTGTATTTGGAAAATCAGTGGTCAGTGGGTGTTCCACATCCACTTGTGTTGGATGATACCATTTCTTCTTGGGAACCACTCGTTGACGTTCCACCAAATTGATCCCAGAAACTCCTCTGCCACATATTCATTCTACCATGGAAGCCATTCAACCAAACCAAATAATATTCATTAAATAATTTAACTCATCATATTAGATTACTCAGATTTTTTTATCACTACACATGCTAATACCATCCCTTCTATTTCAATTCACAGTCGAAGTTTTTATCAGTTACCATATTGAAAGTTAGGATTAGATTTTTTGGAACTAATATCAAGCTTCGAGGAAACCATCCGTTGTTAGCCTAATGGTAAGGGCAAACATACATTTTTGTTGGTTAGGTGTACGGTACTGGTTTGAATCCCCTAGGTGCATTCCATGTTTCAAGTAAAAGCAGCAGCAATAGGAGCTGTGCTAGCAACCCATGATTTTTACTAAGAATCGTTTCTAGTATTATCATTTAAGTAGATAAAGGCAAGAAATATAATGTGGGTCAGAAAAGAAAGACTTTTCTGAAGATTCCATTTAATATATTGGCGCTACCAACAGCTGTTCGATGCTTCTTCCACTATATCCATAATAGTTTTCTTTCAACGATACCCTGTACAAAGGCATGACTTGACTTTTGGGTTAGCTGTTTTGCCAAATGACTTGGAATTTACTCGTCAATTCTCTTGAAAATGCTAAAGAAATGGTAGAAAATAAAGCCCCACACGAAGAAATACAAAACTCAAGTTATGGGGTAGCAGTTTTGCCAAATGACTTGAATTTACTCGTCAATTCTCCGGAAAATGCTAAATAAAAAGTAGAAAATAAAGCCCCACATAAAGAAAACGAAAAATAGCTTCACCATTTTGGTACCAAAAATTAGATTAAATTGCATGCAGCTATTAATTTGATACATGAATGTTAGAATCATGTTATATTGACCAAGCAATAGAATATCAACCAGCATGTTTGTTAGCAGACCAGGTAACTTTTGTACTCAAGTGCAAAATGTCTGATACACCTTCCCCTGTAAAACTATTCGAGCACCAGGGCCTTCTTATCCATAAGAGTGTGCCTGGCACAATCTTCGAGTCACCATTGAAAACCCAAAGAGATTCGCAAACGATGATCAATCTGATGAAGACTCTGGTACTTTTGCTTCAATGTTGTCTGCTGTTCTTTCTTATTTCCACAGCTTCTGCAATGAAATTCAACGTTCCAAGACTTAGTCCTACAAGACCAACAGTTTTAAAAGACCCTGAAGTTGTGTCTGCATATGTTCTGGAGGAAGGTGAAACTTTTTTCTACAGCCAAACCCTTGATCACTTCAATTATAGGCCTGAAAGCTTCGAAACCTTTCAGCAAAGATATGTGATCAGTTCCAAGTACTGGGGTGGCACCAATGTCAGTGCCCCAATCTTTGTTTATCTTGGTGCAGAAGAATCATTGGATAATGATCTTCGTGCTATTGGATTTCTGGCCGAAAATGCCATCCGGTTTAATGCTTGCCTGGTGTACATTGAGGTATGCAGATACTATGTACGCGTCTTATGTATTTTCACCTCATCTGAATGGCTAAAGATGAATGCACTCGTCTGGCATACATGTGACCAGACAAGATTCCAATTATGGAATGGCAAAAAGTTGGAATCCACCACAATGATTGACTAACATCTCTCTATTTAATTCATCAGCACAGATTCTATGGAATGTCAGTTCCATTTGTATCATCAACTGAAGAAGCCTTGAAAAATGCAAGCTTGCGCGGGTATTTCCACTCAGCCCAAGCTATTGCAGATTATGCAGAAATTATAATTCATCTGAAGGAAAAAATGCTGCAAGCTAGATATTCTCCGGTTATTGTCGTTGGAGGATCTTACGGTGGAAGTATGCCACCAATTGCCATTCTGCAGAGCTGTTACTTTGATTTGATTTTGTATGCATAGTTTGATTCTTCAATTGTTTTTCTCATATGTTCTTAGTGCTTGCTTCATGGTTCCGGCTTAAATACCCCCATATTGCCCTTGGAGCTTTGGCCTCATCAGCACCAATTCTTTACTTTGATGATATCATACAACCGGATGCATATTTTACTGTTGTCACAAAGGTTTTCAGAGTAGGACTCTCAACTCTTTACCTTTTTCTTAAATTTCATTTTACTTTGAAAATGGTCTAATTAGTATTAGTAACTAAAATGTCATTTCTTAAGTGATCTCAGGAAACTAGTGTGACTTGCTACCAGAATATACAAAAATCTTGGGCAGAAATTGACGAGATTGCTTCCAAGCCTGATGGTCTGTCAATTCTCAGCAAGAAATTTGTGACTTGCAAGTAAAAGCATCACACACGCATTGGCCATCTTGTTTTATACAATACTATTAGCATATACTTTGGTGTAACTACATCTATAGCTTATGATTTATTATTGTATCTTTCTTGTTGTAGTCCTCTAAACGATTCTGCCATGCTCAATGATTACTTGGAGTCCATGTACGCTGAGGCTGCTCAATACAATGTTCCAGCAAATCGGGTGAACAAGATCTGCGCTGGACAAGAGGGAGACGCTTTTGGGAATGATACGCTTAGCCGAATAATTTCTGGAATGGTTGCCTATAAAGGAAACAAAACTTGCTATAACGTGGACAACACAGCAACAAATGAGGGATGGGAATGGCAGGTATATAATTAGTCATTTTGGTCATATAACCATCTTACAGTCGCGCAAGTTTACAATGATTTACTATTTTGGCCTTAGACATGTAGTGACATGGTGATACCTATGTCTCATGGAAATGAAACAATGTTCCCATCTGATTCCTTCGACCTAGACAGCTACTTGAACGATTGCAGAAGTCACTATGGGGTTCTGCCTCGCCCTCATTGGGTGACTACCTACTATGGAGGACATGTATGCTTTCTTATTTTTCTCCTTGCCAATTCTTCTAGGGAAAAAAGATTAAAATGAATTCATAAAATCTCTTCAAAGGCATATCTGTTTGTAGAGTATAGGGATGACTCTCGAGAGGTTTGGCAGCAACATCATTTTCTCCAATGGGCTAAAAGATCCTTATAGTAGCGGCGGGTAAGCAGCATCATAAAGAAGAATTGTCCCTTTTTGCCTCTCTTTGTAGGCAGGATCACCTAATATGACAGATGATATCTCTAATTGTAGGGTGCTGAAGAACATTTCAGACACTATTATAGCTGTCACTACAGCCAACGGTATGCTTGAGTTCTTATTTTTTGCTGCATTTGAGTAACTTGAGTAATACTCTTGTCTGCCATGGACAAGATCAGACAACAGGCAGAACAAAGACAGAACCCCACTACACCAACGATAAATTGAGAAAGAAAATGTTCCTATTTGCTTGCAGGCTCTCATTGCTTGGACATATTAAAAACAAGGCAAGACGATCCACAGTGGTTGCTCGCGCAACGTGAAACCGAGATCCAGATCATTGAAGCATGGATAACAAAGTACTATGCTGATTTACGTGAGGCAAGCAGTAAATCGAACCCAAGTTATCAGAGGAAATAATTAGTGGATTAATGGTGTTAGTGGGAATTGACAGAGTTTGCATCCAAAATTATTGGTCACAATTGCACTCCAATTTGCAAGGCCAGTAGAGAATTCAGATGTTACAATAGTTGCTCCATGATCAAATTTCAAATCAGGCTATAATAATGATAATAATATTAATAATGTCCTATAATTAAGTACTAGCAATATCTCTGTCCATCCAATATCTATTACAAAGTGTCGATGAAACGGATAGGATTGCAACTGCTGCCACATAGTTAAGGCCAGCAACATTAATTATAGCAGACCAAAAAGACGATTAATTAAGGTAAAAGAACACAGAAAATAATATATATATATATAAAAGTGATTAAAAGCATTCATCTATACCATGAAATGAAGCCTTAGAAATATTGTTCATGATACAAAGCCATGAATGCTTCACCAGTTCTGCCTCAATGGATTCAACTGATCTTTGTACTCCTTCCAAGCCCCGCGATCGCGAGAATGACCCAGTTTCACATTCCAAAGATCGACCCTTTAGGACCAATAATCTTACAAGAGTCAACAACAATGTCTATGCCAATTTCCAAAGATCTCCTAACATTTTACCACAACAACCAAACGCTTGATCACCTCAACTACAGGCCTAAAAGCTACTCCACCTTTCAAAAACCATACACAGTATTAATTTCAAGTAATGGGGGCGGTGCAAATGCTAGTGCGCCAATTTTGGCTTGTCTTGGCGAACAACAGGAATTAGATCCTGCTCTGTCCTGCATCTGGTTTCTAACGGATAATGCAGCCATTCTTACATTGATTGTTTCAACTTGAAATTTACAGAATGTAATGTCTGAGACAGCAATATATGTTTGTTTTCTTTCTATTTTGTTGAAGAAAACTTTATGAACTAAATGGGAGCCTAAATTGAAACTATAACCGAATCCAACCAGGACCGCGAAATTGTCAACTGAACCAGAACAAGACCAGATCGCTTCTCTTCTCCAGAATTGGAGCTGCCAATTCAATTTGGGAATTGGAACCCGACTGAACCGAACCAGGGTCACCTCTACCGTAAGAGATGGTGCATTAATTAGCCAAATTATTAGCAAAATAAAAATTAAGATTAGGAGGTTCAAAACGTGTTATTTATTATTTATTATATGGAAATTGCTATGGATTTGGTTATAAATAATTACCCACGAATATCACTACTGTGAATTCTTGTGTGTGTGTGTGTGTGTGTGTTTTTTTTTTTTTTTTTTAATACAAATCCACAGATAGTTGCATGAGCTTTTCTAGTAATTTTTATGTGAGCTTAAATCAAGAATTGTTTCAAGGGGTTTTTTTTTTTAAACTTGTTCTTTTATGTTACAATATTTCTTGATTCAAAAATTTTTTAAAATTATTTTTCACATTAATATTATTAATTATAGTTATCTTATTCTCACTTTTTTTATTAATATTAATTAATAAGTAAAAATAAAATATTGATTAATATAATACTTTAAATTTTTTAAAATTATTTTTAAAAATAAAAAAAAAAATATTTTTTACTATAAAAAATAAAGAAACATATTTAAAATATTAATAATAAAATCTTTTTGAAAAATTAAATTTAACAATAAAAATAAATTTTAAAAATTTTTAAAAATATTCACGTCAATATTATTAACATATCAAGTTAGTCACTATTCTAAATTTCATGTAGTGCACTACTAAAAACAATAAACTTAACACAAAAATGAAAATGTTAATATAAGGAGTAATCTTCCAAGAAAACAAACAAAAATCACAAAATCATAAAATAATTTTAAAGAGAAAAAACAATCTTTTAATCAAAAAAATATTATAATATGAAAAATTAATTCTTGATTTAACTTTTTTAATTTTAGAGTCATTTTTTTTTAAATTTAAAAGTTATATATAAAACCAGTCTTTCTATTTTTACAAAATTCACCTTATGAATTCATATTTTATCAATTCAATAACCTTAATTAATAAATTACAGCCTTGCCTCGTCAATCTTTTGCGAGTATCCCTTGCCGCAATCTTTTGCAGATGTGCTTTTGGGGCCCATCAATTCATTATCCGCTTGCCTACGTGAAAATATTCTCTTACCTCCCAACCATTTTGAAAATTTAGTGGATATTATTAATTCTCTTCCGCCCTTCCATCGACTCTTAGCGATTATAATCGGAGAATTATTTTGATATAATAATCAATTACGTTCATATACAAACAAGCATTTGCTCAGATAATAGGAAACGTTTGTCCATCTTTGTGGTCTATGAGTTAAAATTATTATTATTATTATTATTTTATTATTATTCCATTAGAAGACTTATTGGCTACCATGATAAAAATGGTCTGCCCGTCCCCCATGTAATAAGCCAGTCGTCGCTTTGTAATAATTAAATTAACTTTCACAGACAACACTGAGACTTTGCCCCTCAAATCAAATTGAGGTCATGAATGCTATAAGGGAAAAAAAATATATTATATTACTTTATACTAATAATTTTTTTTTTTTTTGTCCTGCCTTTTTTTTATTGGAGGGACCACGAACAACATTTACATATTAGAAAGAATTTAAAAATAAAAAATAAAAAAAAAAACTCAAATAAGTAGGATTGAGAGCAACGAGATAAGTTTGTGGAATCTCCCTTTGTCTTCTTCTGCTGGACGGGGGTCCTGAGTTTGGACAATTAAGCTAACCCTGTAAGGTGCACACATTATTTGAAGAAAAAGATTTGTAGGTTGCTTTTCAAGCATGAGTCAGCACATTTTCGGACTTATCTTCATAAATAGCGCAGTAAATAAACCCATCCTCACATGGCCTAATTTGGAATGGAAGCTCATGCATGAAAACTATTCCAACTGAGCAAGAAAATCACATGGCCAAATTGCAACATGTCAGCGGCGCCCCGTGCTCTAAACAATCGTGGACCGACAGACATTAAAGAGTGGATAACCTTCTGCTTTCCTTACCACACCATCATTTTGGTACTATTTGTTTGTAAAGTTGACGGCAAAAATTATTAGCACAGGGACAAATCACATTATGAGGGTTGAGAAATTGTGGCTCCAGATTTTGAAAGAGGACATGAGAATTGTGATTCAATACCAACTACAAGATATACACAAGATGGGTCCTTTTTTATTTTGTTATTTTCCAGCTGCAAAGTCACAATTGAAGTCTATGTGGACCACATAGTTACCATTTTCAATTCTGGGCCACTGATGATATCTTCCTTTTGTATATGGACACATGAATGAGGCTAAACAAGAAGGGGGATAGGGGTAATGGATGCCATTGAAACAACGATAATGTACTGATATATTGGTTTGTCATTGATTTAGGCTTAGATAATAGTGATTGTTTGCAGAAATGATGAAATGGGTATGGACCCAGAAATAAGCATATTCCAACACAAGTGGAGCACATAGGAGGCCCCATACACAAGCATACAATAAGCATACTCGTAAAATGGCAAGGGAAAAGTAGTGGTTCATGTGACTTTGTACCTGGTTTAATCAAGTAAGTTACCAACATCACACAACTGCAGTTGGAAGTTACATAGAGAAGAGAGTCCCGGCAACCCATTGGAGAATTTGTGTACCAAGGTCCAAAGGGAAAGGGAACAAGAGGCACGTACAGTGAGACAGAGAGGGAGAGAAACTTGGTTGTTGATCTTTTTTGAGGTTTTGAAAAGTGTGGAAATGCTGTCAACTAGATTATTCACTCTCCGTTCAGGTCTCAATGTCTGCGATGCTTCTGGAATTGCTGGTAATATTTCTGTATCTTCCTCTGTTGCTTATGATGTTATCTCACAATGCTGCAAATGGCAGCAGCTCCAGGTTATGGTCATCCTTTTCTCTGATTAAATATGAACCGAAACAATTACTGGGGTTTTCCATTATTCTCTTTAAGGAGGTCAATTTCCAGTACTTGATGTGTTAGGGTATGACATATGAGTCAAAATGACATACCTTGAGATTACTGAAATAATCAGATACTTTATTTGTCCTAGTTACGACATTGGGAGTTATTGTTTGTTCAGAATTCAGATACTTTAAGCTCGTAGATGGACAGACATTTACCCTTTTGAGGTATTGAGTAGAAAAAGGAGGAAAAGAATTAGGCAGATGCTTTATGTGAGAAAGGGAAAGAAACCGCAGTTATATCGAGGCTGGGATGACA
The DNA here is from genome assembly GCA_037832345.1 of Rhizophora mangle. Lineage (NCBI taxonomy): Eukaryota > Viridiplantae > Streptophyta > Magnoliopsida > Malpighiales > Rhizophoraceae > Rhizophora > Rhizophora mangle. Next base: position 35,332 of record JBAPLJ010001955.1, on the reverse strand, counting down.
ATAATGTCAATTTCTTCCATATAATCAACTGTATCTTCCTTCCTTAAACATAGCAGGAGATGTCTAAAAGGAATCTAATGTCTGCCAATTGGTTGCAGGGAACCTCTTTGCTTTTGTTTTGTTTGTGTCACCCATGTAAGTTTTCACAACTTTAATCTGAGCCAGAGCCCAAAAACAAATAGCTGATTATTGATAGAGCTCAAATTTTCTTTCAGACCAACATTTAGAAGAATCATCCGAAATGGATCGACAGAAGAATTTTCAGGATTGCCTTATATATATGGCCTCTTGAATTGCTTGATTTGCCTATGGTATGGTCTGCCTTTTGTGTCACCTGGTATTATCCCGGTTGCAACAGTCAATTCAATTGGGGCAATGTTCCAATTAATCTACGTAGTCATCTTTATCACATATGCTGATAAAGCCAGAAAGGTAAAATGCACCCTTTAAATTTTGCAACATTTGGGGTCAGAATAGTGCGCTATTTCTCTTTATGCATGTCCAAGAGCAGCCATTTCATTGTTCCCTGCATTCTTGTTGCAGCTGAAGATGTCAGGACTGCTGGTTTTAGTCTTTGCGGTGTTTCTTATAATAGTGTTTGTGAGCATGAACTTCTGTGATTCTCATATGCGCCAGATGGTTGTGGGATATCTGAGTGTTTTTTCTCTCATTTCCATGTTTGCTTCTCCCCTTTTCATCATTGTAAGTTCAAATGAACTCTCAACACATTCTTCAATTTTTTTATTGGTCATAATTATGTTGTTGCTGAGTTATTATTCACATTGGTGTATGACAGAATTTGGTGATTAAGACAAGGAGTGTTGAGTACATGCCATTCTATCTTTCTCTCTCGACCTTCCTGATGAGCCTCTCTTTCTTTGCATATGGGATGTTCAAGTCTGATCCTTTCATTTATGTAAGTACTGTGCTTACTACAGAACTATTTTGCTTTTGATTTTTCGTGCTGACCAGCAGAATAAGCGATGCTAATCTGAATTCCAGAAACCAGAATGAACATTAATTGTTGATTATGGTCGCAATAACATTGACATGAACACCTAAACTCACACACTCATGCCACTTACTTATCTGATGTGACATATCTTATGGTCCTGAGGATTAAGTATTGGAAATCATGGGTGATATTTATCGGAAATATTGTTTAAAACCTTTGATTCCTAAGAATAGATTAGACTGCTTGTTAAAAATAATACAATTTAATGGTTAAAAACCTAAGACTTCTACTCATAAAGTTTTGGTTGTAATCGTGAAAAAAAAAAGTGAGATTTGTTTAATAAAGCAAAGCTTAGACTTAGACTTCTACTCTTGAAGTTATGTCTTCGTGAATAAAGCTTTCATTTTGTTTTCTTTCAAACAAAAGAAAGTAAAAAAAAAAATCTCATATTAATATTATATTAACTAGAGATAATTTAAAAATAATAATTTAATATAATAAATATCTTATAATTATGATTTGATTATAATTAACGTTTTAAATCTCATTAACTTTATTAGGTCAAATATTTATAATATGTAAAGATATTAAGTCAAAAAATGTCTTTTACTAAATAATATACATGAATAGTCAAGTATAAACTGTAGCAGCTGACAATGAGATCCTTATTACTTTATGATATCATTTATCAAGTGGGGAAATGCTGCAGTATGTGTAAATCCAACTAATTAATTTGATGCATATATTCATTTCCTTTATGCAGGTCCCAAATGGAATTGGAACGCTTCTGGGGATACTTCAGCTGGGGTTATATTCCTACTATAGCTCCAAATCATTTGAAGACAAAAAAGAACCTTTGATAGCTTCATATCCTTGAATGCAGCAGCTGGCCATACATGGTAAAGTTGCAAGCTGTTTGAAATCACTTTGTGATGGTCATATTGTGTTACCTTTTAGCTCTAAAATGCTAGCAACTCAGGCACGAAGTTGAAGAAGTTATAGTATTGGTTAAAACTGTCATTGTATCGCAGTGGTGCCAGCCATTTCTGTACAGAAAGCATATAGGACTCTGCTGCATTGTGGTGGATTCTTTTGCCTTCTGCTTTTCTGCTTTGTTGTCCATTTTTGTCCTTCATTTAAATGGTTAGTCTGTTATGAAATTCAAAGAAAGCTTTGTTTTTCTACTGTTGGCACAGGCTAGTGCTGCTTAACTACTCATTTCTTAGTTCTGTTTATCAAAGTTGAAAACAATTGGTTCATATGCTATAGTAGCATATTTAGTGACAAGAACCTTTATATACTCTTCGGAACCATATTCTTCTCCCTACAAATTCCACTATGCTCCATTCTGATGAAATTAATGGATGCTTATAGCCAGGAAGCCGATGCACAAGGTTAAAAAAGATCATTGGTATATTGCAGAAAGAAATCGCAAGCAGGAAGGAGAATAAAGGAGCTAGCTGATGCATAGCTGAAGGAGTGTCAACAACCTTGTGAACTCTGGTTCCCTTGTTTCCAAGGCAAAGCTTCCCAACCCTGTCGATGTTCTCTGCGGCACATCTAACTCGAAACCCACCACCACAATCGAGTCGTAGCCATATTGACATGATTACCATCTCCACAATTTGTGGTGCTGTGGTGGCTTCTGCTGAGCACGCATGCCCCATTTGAAAAGAATTAACTACGGAATTTGAGATTTGGTGTTTTATTGCAATATCTTTGTCATGCTAGATTTTTTGTATTAGATGCCAGAATTTCCATTTATATTTTTCGGCTTGGTACTCAGAGGTCAATCAAAGTTTATAGATCAATACCTCGGAAGTAACATAGAGCCTCCAAATATTCTGTACAAACGCTGTATCATGCACAAAAAGACAGATTTACTAAATATAATTAATCAAATGTTAAATAAAAAGCCAATCAAATTGAATTTAATTAAATGAATGTAATTCTGACATTATATGTAAAAGTTAGAAGACAATATCAAATATAGATTCTTCAGATTCTGATGGTAATATAAATTTAGTGTCTTAATTTTTGAATCTCATGCTCTCAACACTAAAATTTCCTACAAGAAGATCCCTTATATCATGTGTTCTGTTCGCTGTTGAGTCCCTGTAAAAAATTGAAGATCCAACTCCTTTTTTACTTTTTACATTTTTGTAAAGCTGAAAAATGTGGTTAGTTGATACCCAAAAAATACGAACAAGAAGAAGGTAAAAATTATAGGAACGATTGTCTCATAAGTTTCAAAAGTGGTCGGCCCATTCTTCCAACGTCGGATACTCTCTACTCACTTCCCGCGGTTTGTCATATGAAGTAAATCAATGTGCGGAATAAGATTAAATTAACAATTACATCTCTACTTGACACCTTTTTTTTTTTTTTTTTTTTTGTTGTTAAAATATGTTATTCACCTTATATATGAAAGAATTTTTCTCACCTTAATAATATTAATTGAAAATATGTTTCATTTTTTCATTAAGTCCACTACATTATTTTAAGTTAAAAATTACATAGAAAACAAAATCTTAATTAATATAATATATTAAATATGAATATTTTTTAAATTATTTTAAATTTATTTAAAAAAATACATATCATTTTTATAATTAACAAAATAAAAAATATATTTTAATTATTTTTAATAACAAAATCTTTTAAAAAATTAAATTTATTGTTTAAAAATATATATTTTTTAAAAAATATATTTACGATATTAATTATATATTATATTAATTAATATTCTTAATTTTATATAATATTTGACTAAAAATAACATAATAATTTTAATAAAAATTGAGAGTAAAAAATTTGTGATTAATAATGTTAATGTGAGAGTAATTTTTTAAAAAAAATATTTTTAAATTAAAAAAATTTGTAGTGCAAGAGAATAATTTTAAAAAAATTATTTAATCAAAAATCATTTTAACATGAAAAGTAATTCTTAATTTAAACACAATATGAAGTAAATCAAAGTGTGAAATATGATAAACACAATATTTGCATAACCAAACTTCTCCTCAACCAAATTAAGGCTTGTGTCCAAGTTGAATTCACAACAACTCCAAGCACTCACTTGATGAATTCTTTGTTGGATGCATCATGCTCTTCTCTTTTTGTCAACAATGTTTTATTTTCCAAAATTAAAAATAAGTTGATTTGCGAGAATATATTATATAAGCATTATTAGTTACACAAACTTGGCAATTATATACCCGCACTAATGTTTCCTTTTATTTTTCCAAGGAATATCAATTATAAAATTGATGGTTGGACAAAAAGCTAAAATGAATGGAATGATAAAAAAAAGAAAAGAAAAGAAAAAAAAAGACTAAATATGTCCTTTGAGTTGTTAAAAGAATATGAGTTAGATTTTTGTGGTTTAAGTGATGAATCAATGTGTTTTTTAATGTGTGAAATTGCAAAAATTATTTCATAATTAGAATTGAAAAAAGATAAAAGTTGGTCCAAGAAAAAAAATTTAAAAAAATTAAAAGTGAAGTGTGTCACTTTACACACTTAATTCATGAAAATAGTTGTATTATTAGATATAGAATTCTACCCTTTCAAGAAATAGAGTGTCCCTAATTTGTGACAATTTGAGATTAAAAAGGTAGTTTTTTGTGCTAATAATGAATGAAAAAGAAAAACTTAATAATAAGCAATCAAGAAATTACAAATAAAAGAAAAAACTCGAATCAATTAAAAATGCCAAATCCACAATGTTAAAAATAAAAATTCAAAAAAAAAAAATTCACTATAATATTTAAAATAAATTTAATTAATAAATAAATTTTATTAATACAATATTTAGAATCAAAGTTTTTAAAATTAAATTAATTTTTAAATAAAAAAAAAATAATTAATTTAATTAAAATTAAACTGATAAAATTAATTTTTAATATATAAAAAAAATTAATAATATAATTTTTATTTTTAAAAAATATAAATATTTAAAATATTATTTTTAAATTTTTTTATAAATTTTTTAAATTAATCAAAATTTAAAAAATATAATTTATTCACTAATTTATAATTTAACTGATTAATTTATTAATTTAATTATTAATTTTTAAAATTAATAATTTTTAAAATAAAATAAAATAAATTATAATATAATTTTTAATTTTATTAATTTGATGAATTCATGTAGTTTAATTTTTATAACCTTATATAATATTAGATTTTAGACATAAAAATGTGGTTTTCTATTTTTCTTTAGGATATGAAAAAAAAAAAAAAACAAAGGAATAGTACCGACAGCAAGGACAAAATAATAATTTAAATAAATTTTTTTATTAAAAATAAAAATTAAATATGTATTTATATTATTAAATTTTAATTATTAAATATAATTATGTTATTATTTATGAAAGAACGCGCTAACTAATCTTCTGATAACTGCGATTCATTTTGTTAAATAGCGAAGTTGCCAATCATAAACCCGACCAAAGCCTCGGGCCTCCCGTCAGAGGCGCGGGATTAGAGAGAGACACACTGATAGAAAGCCCAAAACCCTAAATATATCGGAGAGCGATCGAGCTCTCATCCCTTGCTTATTTTCTCACTCCATCTCCAAAATCTTTCTTCTTCTTCTTCTTCTTCTTCTTCTTCTTCTCTCTATATCTTTTCAGATTCGAGGTCTCGCTCTTTAAATCGATTCAAGAACTTCTCGTATCAAGGCGATCCGGTTCTTTCGCCGTCTCCGGTTCGATCTCGGTAAGTTCGCTCTGTAAACCCTAATTCGGTCAGAATTGTGTGATTTTATATGGGTTTTTGTTTCTTGGTCGAATGGTTTTGTGGTTGTTGCTTAATTCCTTTTCGAATCTTGAAACCCGAATATTTTATTCTTTCTTGTTTTACTTGTTTGCTCTTTACTTTTCGTTTTTTTTTTTGTCTGGGAATAATTTCAATTATGGGCCCTTTAATTTTGTGATGGATTAACTTATGGGTTCGGACTCGTAATTGTAATTTGTACTGATCTAGTGAATCCATTTGTCGATTCTTGAAGTAATTCATTGGAAAACCGATTCTATGTTTTTATTTCGGTCTATGGGTTTTATTGTTGCATCATTTTCTCCTGTTCTAGATTTTGATGTTCTCATTCTTCTTCCTATGGTTGATGGTTAGGGTAAGATGTCTGTGATGTGCTTTTATTATGCTCTTTGATTTATCGGGCATATTTTCTGGGCAGCATTGCACTTATGTGAGACAGAATCTTGCTCTTTCATTTATCTTGCATAGTTTTTGTAGTGGCATTTCACTTATATGAGACAAAATTAATTCAGGGTCATGCGCTGCTTTTTGCTAGTCATCCATGATTTTCATCTGATAGGGCACTGCTTGGCTTGGTGTAATTCAATTTAAGGAGGTCTATATTCCGTGGGTATTTGAGAAGGTGCAGGTCTTGGTTGTTTAGCTGGTGTTTTTGCCATTTACTCACAATGATTGCTGCTGAACCCACAGTAGCCAAGAAGGGGTTAAGGATTAAAATTACTTCCCAGAGAATTGACGCTGTTTCTGGGACAAGGTCTTGTGAGTTTAGGCAACAGTTATCACTCCATGATGAATGGGGTCAGAATGCTTCCATGCATGGCAATCATGATTCTCAGATGGCTAGATCACACAGTTTTAAGGAGAAATTGGTGGTGCCCCATGCTAATAAGCGTGGATCATCTGGGGAAGAGGAGCAACAGCCAAAAAGGCAGAAAATGGAGCGTAGTGTGACACATCAATGTACTGCCCTCCTAAAAGCACTGATGCGTCACCCGGCAGGTTGGGTTTTCAACCAGCCAGTCGACCCTGTAAAACTGAATATCCCTGATTACTTCTCAATTATAAAAAATCCCATGGATTTAGGAACTATAAAGTTCAAATTGGACAGAAATCTATATCTTTGCTCAGAAGAGTTTGCAGCCGATGTGAGGTTGACTTTCTCAAATGCAATTTTATACAATCCACAAGAAAATGGTGTCCATCAAATGGCTGTGGAACTAAAAGTGTTTTTTGAGACAAAGTGGAAATCTTTAGAGGAAAAGTGGAGTTCTGAAGGGACAAAGCTTGGGAGCGGGAAGTTTTTGAGTGGCCAGATGAAAGAAACAAAAGATATAAGACAGAACTGCCCTAAAACACCTCCTTTGTGTAGTGCTGTTTTGCCCAAGATGTCAAAGCCATCAGAGGAGAAGACCACACAGCATTCTTCTGATGCAAGGCATGAAGAAGTGAGTTGTTACTTTACAGCCAGTTAATCGAATGGGCACTTGCTTACTTGAGCTGAAATTTAGTTGTTGCGATTCTAGAAGACTAGTTGAAAACTAATCAATGCTGTTATTATTACTTGTATTTAAATGATCCCATCTATTTCTCTAGCACAATTTGTGTGTTGAACACCTCCTTTTTGATCTTGTTTCGGTCTTTTTGATTAACTTGTTTCTTTGGAATAGATAAAACTTGCTAAGCCTGTTGGAAATTGTACGGTCAATATCTTGGAACTGTATCGTCAGAGAGGTATGAAATGGCAGAGCATAGTTTTCTGCTTTACAGCTCTTCAAATGGAGCTAATTGTCATTGTGGCTTATAGGCACTGACAGTGATGGTAGAAATGCCAGTGGCTCTGTCATTGCAAAGACATCATTTAGCCCAGTTGCCTCTAAATGCAAGAAATGTGGTGCTAATACATGTCAATGTAGCCTCTCCAGTGATTCATTTTCAAGTCATACGTCCTCAGGTAGTTGGCATTCTATTTTGATGCCTGTTTTTTTATGTGAGGAGTTCAGCAGATCCAACCTTTTGTTTTCCTTTAATTTAGATTTATCTGTTGAGGGATCACTGGGAAGAGACCATCGTGCATGCAGCTCTGATGCTCCAAGACTGGTAATAAGAACATTATTCATGTTGGCTTAATTAAATTTTTGTTGATAATATTAGGCAGTGCAATTTTGTAATTGAAGAGTGGTCTTTGATTATAGGGGTGTCAGGTGAAAAGCATGTCAACATCACAGATGAGCAAGTCAGATCCTGATTCGGATGGTGAGAATTATTTGTGTTTTATGGTTATGTGCTGCCCAATTAGTGCCTGTTGATCTGTGTAATAGAATGCTGTTGAAATCAATGTAAGGGGCTGTAAGTGCTCTGGATGATGAAAGTGCATGCCCTAGCTCTCAGCTTACCACTCCTGCAGCAGATGGAACCTCTGAAGAAGGTTAGTTTTGTTACTTATGGCATCTTAATTTACTTTTTGCCCCAGCCACTATACAGTACATTACCTCAGCAACTTTCATAAATGTTTGGGCTAGGATGGAAACCTCCTGTTTTTGATGCACCCTTATCTCCTGCGAAGGCTCTTCGTGCTGCAATGCTGAAGCAACGCTTTGCAGACACTATTTTGAAAGCACAGCATAAAACACTCCTTGATCATGTAAATCTCTCTCTCTCTCTCTCTCTCTCCCCCATTCTGACCCTCTGTGTGTGTGTGCACTTCATTGGGTGGTGAAAGGGGTTGTGAAGGGTAATTGTTTTGCTTCATCTGGGTGGGAATTATTGTTCAGCTGTGGTGTGTTTTGTGGGTTATGGAGCTTGGTTGAGGGAGGAGATGGATCTTTGAATGCCTAATTATAAATTTGTGACCTGCAAATCATATGATGTTTTTGCTATTAGGGTGATAAGGCTGATCCAGTAAAGATGCAGCAGGAAAAGGAAAGATTAGAACAGAGGCAGCGGGAAGGTGGGTTAATCAACTTTGTTTTGTCCAATTAGAATAATTGCATGTTGCATGGTATGTATCCATGCCTCTGTAATTAGATATACTACTTCATAACTGAGAGGTTATTTGGGGTCCCTAGCTGGTGAACCAGGCTGTTTCCCTCTCCACAATGAAGCTTGCCCCCATTTTTAGTATGGCGTGCAATGATAATGTAGTCAATTTTAACAAGTAAATTTTGGGAATGCTGTGATGATTCAAAAATAAAGAAAAATATGCTTGGGGCTTTGGTAGTTTATCTTTGCATTTTAGTTAATGTTGCCTCTTAGCTCTTATGCATTGTCATGATTTGCATGTTTAGTGCTTAAATGGCTGACAATTGTGTAATTAGGTTTTATGAGGAATAGGATTATTGAATTCCATAGTTTTAGAGCTTTTCCTCTCACCGGCATGTTATCTGGCATCTCTTCTCTTTGGCATTTCATTGCTTATGCTAATGTTGGCTTCTATTTTCTCTTTGCAGAAAAAGCTAGGATTGAGGCCCAAATCAGAGCTGCTGAAGCTGCCTCAAGATTGAAGAAAGAGATTGAGGTGAAAAAGCAACGGGAGAAAGAAAGAGAAGCTGCCCGAGTTGCCTTGCAAAAGGTCAACTCCGTAAGCGGTGCTAATAATGCAATAATAATTACTCATCTGATGGCTTTTAATGACCGTGAATCTAACTTGATGCTATTGTTTGCCTTTGACCAGATGGAAAGAACTGTTGATTTAGAACAGAATGTAGATGTCCTTAAAGAACTTGAGATGCTTAGTGGTTGTCCCCTCTCCTATCAACCTAACTTTTACAGGAATGTACCAGAAACGGAGGGAGAATGTGAAGCTCTCTTTGGAAGCCCTTTGGCTCGGCTAGGTCTGTTCATAAAAGATGATGTTGAAGATGAGGAGATTTTAAATGTTGATGGAGAGGAAGGAGAGATACTCATTTGATGAATGGACTTGCAGTGTTCCATTTAGTGTTTGTTTCCTTTCTTGTTTTCACTTGCTCCTCGGGAAGGAGGGGTGGGTGGGGCAGGTTGGGGCAGTTGTAAATGAATTCGTTTTTGTAGGCCAAAATGGCACCTTGTAAATCATGAACGTGAAATAAGTATTTATAGGTTGGACACGGTTAGGTGGCTACTTCTGCCAACGTTCTGTCAACAGAATGTTAATTTACAATTGTAGTTCCAATATAGATGGCATAAAATTACCTTAATGCTACTTTACATTAGTTAGTGAATAGATCGATAGATTATTATTTATGCTTGAGGCTAAAATGCGTTTAATTTAAATTTCCAGGGCCTCACAAGTATTTTCAAATTGTACTTGTCATTAACGGGGCGATCTCCGACCACAAGTCCACTGTCTTCGCTTTATACTGCCAAGAGAGTCCCTGCTTAGTGAAGTAATTGTAGCGCATTCATTCGCATTCCAATTATGACCCCACTTAAAAGTATAATAAATGTCGAACTAAGAAAGCCCCAAGCATGGTATTTGTTTTCCAACTAAACCGGTCATAGCAGATACGGTAAAATTATAAAATCTTAAAGGGCAGTAACAAGTAGTTCGGGAATACTAACAAAGTGTCTTAGCCTTCTATGCTAGGTGATTGGTTTGTCGCCCACTCTGAAAATGTATTGGAGATAAAGACCATACAACTCATAACATGTACCGATTCTTAGCAGCCTTGTCAAGCTTCTTTGCATCCTCCTGAACAGCAAACAAGAACGTGAACTTAAGTATCATCTAAAATTTGTGATAAGCACTTAAGCATGCATCAAACACAAAATCCTTACATGGAATATAAAACCGATGGTATCATTGCAATCAAGGAACTCCTTCCACTGCTTTCCAATGCTCAGCTGCCAGAAAGATAATTAATGGGTTTTAAACCCAGCAGAATAATTATTGAGAAAAAAATCAGATCAAAAAATTAAGTGCATCTCCATTCTAGAAAAAAGTTACCAACAATTTAGCAATTTGATGGTTCAAAATGAATTGAACTACTTGTGCTCTTTGACGAGTCACCGAAAAAAGAAGAAGAAGAAGAAGAAGAAAACCAGTTGGATTCAGTTTTATTTCACCAAGTTTCAGGGCGGCAGATATTATAAAAAGGACAATGATTATTGATTTATGCAAAGAATAAAAATTTACAATTTAATACAAATTGGGCAGTTACCTGAGCAGCTTCATTTGAAGCATTCTTGGTCCAAAGAGCAATCTTTTCCTGTCTAGCTCTGACACTGACAACTGCTCCACATATCTCATCTCCATGATCAAATTGTTCTCCAATCATGGCAAGCAGCTAATCAGAAATATACAATAAAATAATGAGGCATTGCACCCAGCATAAAATTCTAGCACATCATAAGTGGTGCAGAGATATACCGTATACAACCAAGAAGTATCAGATTTCCCTTTAGAACATGTCACAGTCCACTTTCCCCCATTGGCACAAACAGGGTCCTCCCATTTTGGCTCAATCTTATACTTGAAGCAATGAAAATCTGCTCCGACAGCCAGCTTACTTGGCTTACGTAAGTTATTGTAAACACTGAATGTTGGAAAAGATTTTTGGCAAATTACAACATTTGTCAGCCATTTGAGTACAACATTATAAATTGAGTACAGCAATGAACAAACAAATACCAGGGCTCAATATGCATACACAATGTTCTATAATTTCTGGCTTGTAGTACTGCACAAATGTAGACTAACATTTTTCTTCAGACAGAAACTCATGAAATTGACATCATGATATCCATCATAAACAATACATAAGAACAACAAACAGATTTCCACTGTATGTACAAAAAGTATACCTATTATAATCCAAATGCAATCCAACTTCAAAAGATCTAGCAGGTTCAAACTGTCAACTCTGAATAAAGAGATACTGAAATTAGACACTATTGGCCAACATGTTTTTCTCCATCCGACCCTGAATATCACAAAATCTTGCGGAGAAACAGAAAACACTCCAAAATCGGGCCCAGCTGATTTTTAGTAAATAGTAATACACAAGCGATTTCTACACCACATCCTTATACGCACACAAGAAAGTTCTTGTGAAACATTTAGATTTTATCATAACACAACCAAAGAACATCATGTGCCGAATCATCAACCCGAAACAGAGATTCGTGATCTTTCTTTTAATATCATTAACTTCATCGCTATCTATCAGTAGGAAAGAAACTAAGATTCTTCTTCATTTACACAATCGAAACAAGAGAAAATAAAATAATAAAAAAAAAAACCCCTTCCTAAGTTATTTCAAAAATTATATTAAAAATTTAAGTACCATACGAAAAAAAAAATTGAAAAAAAAAAAAGCCAAAAGAATAGATTAGGTTAAGACCTCCAAAACTCCTCGACAGTAGAGAAAGTGTAGATGGAGCGCATGGAGCTGCCCCAGGTAGATTGCTTGGATTTGACGCTCGGGTTATCGTACCAGAAGGTCCATTGATGTTCCAGCGGGTGCCCCTGCACCTGATACGTCACCGACCCGCTCAGCTTCTCCTCGCCGACGATCTCCCCTTCCTCCAGCTCATCGTCCTCATCATCGTTCTCGCCGTCTTGTTGTGGCCTAGGGTTTCCGTTGGGATTCGGGTTCGGGTTCGGGTTAAGGTTTCTTGTTTCTCCCGTGTTTGGCGATGAGGTTTTTTGCGAGTCCGCTTCCACCACCATCTTCGCGTTCAATCTTCGTTTTCCGTTTGTTCCTCAGCGATTTTGAGACTCACTTGTGCGTTAATAAAATCGGGAGGCCCAAGGTAATTTCCCTTTTTTTTTTTTTTTTTTCCTTCTGCGTATACTCTGTATTTTTTTTTCTTTTTTCTTTTTTTTTTCTTTAAAAGGCATTTTATCGATTAAAGTCCCGGCGGCGGAGGCTAATTTTTTATAATTATTTTATTTAATTAAAATTTTTATTATTTAATTAATTTTTTAAATTTTAAATAATTTTTTTAATTTTTATATTAATAAATTTATAATTTATTATTATATTTTTAATATATATTTTAAAATAATATAAAAATATTATTAAATTATCAGTTCAAATAATTTATATATAAATTTTTAAAATTTAAAATATTAAATTTTTTACTTATATACATTCACTTTTATTAAATTTAAAAATTTTTATAATTTTAATAAAAATTAAAAATTTATAATATTATAAAAAATAAATAATTAATTAAAATAAAAATTAATTAAAAAAAAATAAAAGTAAAGTAAGTTGGATCTAATTAACAAGTTAAGTACCTGATTAGTTAGGTTAACCCAAAAATTAAAAAAAAAATCTATCAATCTAAGTATTCTTGCCCAATTAACAACTTGAAATCCTAATTCACTTAACATAAAGCTCAAATTTCAAGAGCTCAACCGATCACCGCCTTTGCCATGGATGCCGACACAATACTAGCAGCGTATCTTAAATATATATATAGTAACATTATAATTATTTAAAAATAAATTATTTTTATTTAATTAATAAAAAATTAATATATATAATTTATTTAAAAATTATTATTTATTATTTTATATTTTTAAAATTTTTAAAAATATTTATATTAATAATTAAAAAATATTATTTTTTATTTTTAATTTTTTTACGTAATATAAATTTATTATTTAATTTTTTTTACAGTTCACATTAAATAAATATTTTTTACTTATAAAATAATAAAAAATAAATAATTATTAATATTAAAATATATTATTTTTATAATTTATTAATTTTTTAAAAAAAATTTAAAATTTTATAAAATATAAAAATTATATCTTAATTGTTAAAATTTAACACGTGGCAGTTTCGTATAAAAAAGTTGACTCTGGTCAACAAGACCACGTTGCGGAATCTTAATGGTGTGAGCATCAAGGACCCTGGTCCCGTCCGTAATACAGTAACCACAAGGAAAATTTTTTAGCAGTCACCAGGACAGAGAGTGCATGCTACTCGCCACCTTCCAGATCTCCGGTGAAATTTTGAAAAACCTGGTATTTAAGCCTTCTCTGCTAATTGGTGTTGTTTTTTTTTCAAAAAATAAACGTCCATTATTATGTTTTCGAACAAATATCTACGTACATGAGACTAAAATAGGATATGAACATTTTTTATTTTCCTTAAAAATTTATATTTGATTTAAAATTTTAAATATACTTACTCTTAATTAATAAAATTAAAATTGACAAATAATATATAATTAAAAAGTATATAATGAATACTTTGTATCTATATAAATTTGTGTTATGAAATTTATGTTTATAATGTTACTTATGAAAAATAATGTATGATAAAAAAAGCCTTTTATTTTCATAAAATTAAAAATCAAAAATCAAGAAATTTTTACATCATACCATATATATATCAACAACTCGTTATATATAAAATTTTAGAAGAAGATAATAATGTATTTGAGAAAAACGAATTTCCCACTAAATCAACCAAATGAATAATAAAAATTGAGTTAAAAAAACAAAGAAAAAATTGAATGACAACTTTGATGTCTTTTTAATGTCAGAATTAGTCTAAAAAAACACTAATATCAATATAAAATAATATAGGTAAAAATATAATTATTCTTAAACACCTCTAAATAATAATATCAAACTAATTGCTAACTTTCTGAATTCTCTTGCGATTTAAACAGTATCACAAGTATAGATAACACCTTTTTCCACGACACAATAACCTTTCACCTAATTGAATTAATGGAGTACTGCTTTCTACTATGTGAAAATTATAGAAGTTTGCCAGAAAAAGCGTTCTTAGAATGTTGTTTGCAGTTACCTACACGATCTTAATAACGTTTATATAGTGGAAAGAGAGTTTCAACCTTCTTTAACTTCTTGCGTTGAGTTAATCTATCGTGAGTTAGCCTATCATGACACTAACAGTATTGATATTTAGCCTACCGGGAAAACGTATTTGATGGAAAAAAAAAAAAAAAAAAAAGAGAGAGAGCTTCAACTATCCAATTTGGGTTTGCTACAATTCAGTCGAACAATTTAAAACATTAATGCTTTTTTCTTTTTCATTAATTCAAAGTTCTGCAAGATCCCTGAACCCTTTTGAAATTCATTATCGTCCTTTTATCTTTTCGGTCAAAAGAAAAAAAAAAAAAGGAGGAAGAGGAGGAGGAGAAGAAGAAGACAATATAGTCAAGTCAATTGCTTGTCGGCTCGGGCATTAATAAACGTGGGCAAAAGTCACAGGACTTACAACTGCTACTAGATAGTTCGTTGCCCATGAAACGCGTCCATGCACGTTTCCGGAATATGTCATGTATGACTTTGTCCGATTGGAGATCAACCTAAGTTTACTATGCGGAGATTTCTTGATGAACCATCTGATTGAAAATGTACCCCAAGATGAATCCCTCCATCATCCATTGTTTTATCCAAAAATTTCGGTTGAAATTTCAAATCAAGTCACAAAGGGATAAATACTTGCATTCCTAGTTAATGTGCATTGTCAAAGTATGAGTGTATAGACAATTAATAACCAGAATTTGGTAGGTCCGGTCAGACTAGAAAATCTTAGAACAAATGGATGTTGATCATGAAACTAAAATAGGGCGGAACAGAAGGATAGAGAGAAAGAGAGAGGATGATGGGGATGGCAACGAAGCGAGGAATGAGAGAGAAAAGTTGAATAGACATTTAGAGAAAGAAAAGAAGGGATAAAGATGATGAGAAGAAGAAACACATGGAGATAAAGCAGATGAGGACAGAGAGTTGAGGTCAAAGTGGAGAAGGTCAAAATGACCTAACTTTGGTCGACGTAAACATGTCAAAAATAAAAATGCTTTAGAAGTTTTTATTTTATATTAAAAATAAAATATCATTTCACATGTTTATAAAATAATATCTATTTTATATTTTATAAATTTTATTTTTTAAAAAAAGTCCTATTAGTTAGTATTACCGTAGTTATGTGTTATTTTTTATTTTTTATAAAAAATTTATCGTATAATCACTATAATATTATTTATTTATATTTTATATATTTATAATCTATTTTTATACTCTTTCTATCAAAATTTTGTGTTACCATTTTTATTTTTAATAAGAAAATCTATTATATCCCTAAAAAATAGTTGTTGTAATATTTTTTTTATTTACTTATTTATTTTACATCTATTTATAATTTGTTTTTATATTCCTACTAACATGGTCATCTTCACTTGTTACTGCGGAGTAAAAAGATAAATGAATTTAGCTACGCCTAATATCATGTATGTGGTATACTGCTTTTGCAGTTAATTTTGGTTTAACCATACTAACATATTTTTGTTGTTATATAATGTTATTGACTTTATTAAGACTTTTTTTCTTTGTCACTGACACATATTTAGACAACCGAAAAATTTAATGAGAATATTTGTGTTATTATCTTCTCGAAACAAGAGGACAATGATTCACATTTCCTGACTCCCATCTTAAGAACTCAGTGAAAAACAAAAAAAGATATGGTCTTTATCGTGTTGGTGTTTCCAGATGGGGCATTAAATCTGGAAAAACCATGAAAGATTACATGGATTCTTTTGTCTTAGTTACTACCAATGTTTTTGAGTTTGAGTTGGTCATTAAACTGAAAAATGATCGAAAATTCACGATTTAATCAGTTTAAGTACAATATATATGAGACAAAACTTTTTCAAATTAAAAAATAAAAAATTAAAATAGAAGTGACCGGTCTGCTTTTCATTCACAATTAGGTTCCAAGACCAAAGACAATCGATTTTGCGAGCCTGTTGGCTCAGGCCACTCAACTCTTAGAGTTTCAAAGTTTGGCCATTCTAGGAGGCATTCATAAATGTGAATGCTGACGCCGTGACTCTAAAAGAATGGTTTCCTTTTAGAAGAGAGTTATATCCAAATTCACACGTGTTGTATGTAAATATGCCTAACAAATTAATCTGGCCTTGCCAGTGTTAATGTCAACAAGCATCACATGGGGCCGGCGCATCATCAATATTGGAACAAAACCAGACTGAACCGGCCATGAAACACACCGGCCCCGCCGACATCTATGATTCTAACCATACCACCCTCACCAGAACACTATTTGAATACACTTTAACTTGTTTTCCACGGGAGAAATTGCATTGTAACTTGTTTCTCTATGATAAACATGACTCGCGTATGTACATAAATGATCAGTTGACTTGCGTATCTTTTCTTCACACTTTTAAGTTGATAAATTTTTTTTATAAGTTTTACCTAACAAATTAAAATTTTAAATATAATGTTTTCTAACCGTTAACTGTAACATTTCATGTATATGCATGTGCAGCAGTAATTTGTTCCTATTGCATAATGTTACTCACATTAAGCACACAAAAAGAGCACGGCAGAGGCGGAACATGCAAGGCTCCAAATAGTTGTAACCAACGGGCGCCAAAAGGGAAAGCAGAACATGGAAATCGACCAGCAGTAAAGAAACCCCCCTCAAAACTCGGCACGGGGGCTTTGCTTTTGATTTATTCATGTCAAATCAATTTTAAGCCCTTGTCAAGGATGTCTATAAATACCCTCGAATTCCTTCCTATTCCACCATCCTTCTGCAACTGTTTCCAGCATATCTCTAACCTTTTATACTTCACATCCAAGACAACTAAATGGCAATTTCGTTGAGTTCTGTTTTGTTCCTTGACCTTCTCGTCATTTTCTTGATCCCACCTTTGGCAACCGCAGCACAATATAATGTGATCAATTATGGGGCTAAACCTGACGGTTCAGCTGATTCCACCAAAGCCTTCCTTGCTGCTTGGAAGAGAGCCTGCAGCTCTACTAAGCAAGCTACCATTTATGCACCGCCGGGAAAATTCCTTCTGCGAAATGTGGCATTTCAGGGTCCATGCAAGAACAATGCAATCCTATTCCGTATACGTGGAACTCTTGTAGCTCCATCACATTATCGGGTCATCGGCAATGCCAGGTACTGGCTTTTGTTTGAACATGTTGATGGTGTTACCATTTCTGGCGGTATACTTGATGGAAAAGGTGCTGGTTTATGGGCATGCAAGGCTTCTGGCAAGACTTGTCCTCGTGGTGCCACGGTATACATATTAATCAACTAACTTTAGCGAACTTTTGAAATCAAATTTCATGCTTCGGCGGTAAATAATGAACAAATATTATGATTGAACTTGTCGTTTGCTGTTTATGCGTACAGTCACTGGGCTTTTCCAATTCAAAGAACATTGTGATCAATGGATTAACATCCCTAAATAGTCAGATGTTCCACATCGCCATCAATAGCTGCCACAATGCCAAATTGCAAGGGGTTAAGGTCTTTGCCCCTGGAAAAAGCCCCAACACTGACGGTATTCATGTGCAGTCAACCGGCGTCACGATCATGAACTCCCGAATTGAAACTGGTGACGATTGTGTCTCGGTTGGTCCCGGAACTGCCCACCTGTGGATTGAAAATGTTGAATGTGGCCCTGGCCATGGTATAAGGTAAAGTGAAAATTACCATAAATGCACTCTATATACATAGCATGTAGATGACGGCAATTAATTATGTGTATCTTTTGTTGGAAAATGTGCAGCATTGGGAGTTTAGGCAAAACACTAAAGGAGCCTGGTGTGCAAAATGTGACGGTTAAAACTGTTACGTTCAAAGACACTCAGAACGGGCTCAGAATCAAATCCTGGGGGAGACCCAGTACTGGTTTTGTTAAGAACGTACTTTTCCAGCATGCTGTCATGAACAATGTCCAGAACCCCATTATTATTAACCAAAATTACTGCCCCCACAACATAAATTGTCCTGGTCAGGTAAGGAAATTAAATATCGAACTGTTTATTCTAATGATAAGAGTCTTTATGTGCATACTCCACTTTTTTGACAACTCAAAATAATGCTGCAACCAAACACCCTGACCTAGCTAACTCACCCACTCTTTAATTCGCGTTGAACTGCAGGCTTCAGGTATTAAAATCAGCAATGTGAAATACCAAGATATTCATGGTACATCCGCGACACAAGTCGCAGTGAAGTTCGACTGTAGCAGGAAATATCCTTGTACTGGGATTCACTTGAAAGATGTGAAGCTCACTTACAAGAACCAAGCAGCTCATGCATCTTGCAAGAATGCAGATGGAACAGCTTCAGGTTTTGTTCAGCCTAATAGCTGCTTGTAAGCTATCATGAAGGAGCAAAGAAGGAACATATACAAATAGTCGAGAATTATATTCATTCTTGGTCTCATATCAATAGCATGTATAGTCCTCAATGATTGAGGCAGACATAAAAATAGAGAAAGAATAGGAAAAAAAAAAAAAGAAAGTCGCCATATATGTTGGTTTATAATGCGTATACAAATAGGAGGTCTTAATTGAGTGAGGTTTATTGCCTTCGTTGCGCTTGTGGTTTTCTGGCACATTGGAGTTGCTCAGAGCCTGGCCCTCCATTGCGGATGTAGATGTACAAACCCAAGCACTGCTTGTCTGTTTTTCTACGACAAATTAATTTGTGTATCAAAAGCAATATATCAATTATTTTAAGTTGACACTTTGAACGGTATTGCTTTGTGTGGTAATGGATGCTTATAAGGATCATAACCAATCATCTTAGCTTGCACTGGCATACCAAAAGAGTAACTAGGGATAAAACTAGTTTCTGCTCTCTCGGAGATTCTTCCAACTCTATTTCAATAAGGACATGCCAAAGAAAATTGACTGGAGATTAGAGTCTGGATCCTAATTCTTAAATGGGGACTGAGACTAAAATGGTATTCAAAGGCCCTACCAAGATCTTGTCCTCGACTTCAACTACAATTAATAATTTATTATTTGATAAATAATAATAAATTTTTAAAGAGTAATTTAGATAATTACTATAACCATAATCTACCCATCCATCCCGGATCTTAAAGTTTTGGTTAATTGTCGATTCGCTCACTTGAAAGTTGAAATCCCTTATTTGCTGCTGAAAGATACCCCTCTATGCTTTTAATTTCTCATATGGGATTAAATTGTCTTTGATTGACGTCAAAAGTCTTAAATTTATCTCCTCTTCACTATATTACGATTGGTTCTAATTCGGAAGAGAGGGTCAGAATGACAATCCCTGCCCCTGCCATTCCTAAGAGTAACTAATGTTAATGGATTCTCCGTTGATCCCTAAGCCCTTTATGTATCAAATTTTCAACTATCACCAACTGCTTTAAATTAGACATACATCTTATATACCTATATACTTTTGATATAAATTAGTATATCAAAAATAACAAAAATAATATATTTTACTCATTTTATTATATGATAAAAATAAAAAACAATAAAAATATAAAACATTGGTTTTTTTTAGAAATATGACAAGTCAACCTATAAATTGATCCTAACCCAACTGAATTCGAGTTACTGGAATCATAAAATAATTTGAATGAATTGGTTGTGAAAACAACCAATGTCAAAAATGACCAGAATTTGAGATGACCCAACGTGAATTTGTACGATTTGATGTATTTGAAAACTCTATATGATTGATAGGAAAGAAAAAGAAAAAAAATAAATTATAAATATTAGTAGTTTAGAGTGAGCATAAGGAAAAGAGAAGTGAAAACAAAAAAGAAAAAAAGTGTTAATACATTTGTTAAGAGAGTATAGTTCCGAATAAGGGAAAATAATTGTAGTAAAATTGTAAAAAGGGGCTAATTTTCTAATTATTGATATGATTGACAGAGACATTATTTATTAAGTAATAAGAAATATGAAAAAAAAAAGATGAGAAAGTGTTAATATATGCTTTAGAGACTAATTTTCTTTTACTCTGTTAGAAAGTTTACTTGTAAATCATATAATGAGAATAAATTTTATTATTTTTATTACTCTTAGATTATCTTTTTATTAAATTTAAAATTAAGAATATATATTTTTGATTATTAAAATATTTTTATTAGATTTAAAAAGCTATAACCACGAGAAAATAGCTGTAGAGAAACTGTAATAAGGGCTAATAGTTTGCGAGTCATTGACATGACCAAGTGAGACATTACTTGGGATTTACGGGAATAGGGCCTTTTAATTTAATTGGGGTGTAGTCAAGATATGAGCCTCTCCAAGAATTCTCTTTTTATATATATATATATATATATATATATATATATATATATATATATATATATATATATTATTAATTAATTTTATATATATATAATTTTTTAATTATTGTTGTATATCATATATTTTATTTTATTTATGCATATATTCTATCATAATCACGTGGATATCATATATTTTAAAAGAAAAAAAATAAAAAAAAGACGTGGAAGCCACACAAGAAATGGATAGGAATTTTTTTTTTTTGTTATGTTTAGATTTTATGAGAGAAAGAAAGAGAGAACCATATAGTAGGGATTTTTTGTTTTTTTATCGGATGCCACTAAATTTCAAGCTTGCCAAAACCATGAGAAACTGGCAGGGAAGGTCGTAGCAAAACAAGGCTCTACAGTTTAAAATACTCTTTTTGTTTTAAAACTATCTTTGTTCATTTTATTGATTAAAAAGAAATAAAAAAAAAAAAAAAAAAAAAAAATATTGCTAATAATATATTATTATTATATAAAATATTATTTATTTAACAAAAATATCAAAATATACTTATAAGATATTTTATATCATAAAAAATTTAGTAATCTTGTACTTTAAAATTTTCATTTTTTTATGTTTATTAATTTTTAAATTTTAATAAAAACAAGTAAATAAAAAATAACATTTATCAATAAAATTACCTTTCATGTAAAAAAAAAAAAAACTTATCAATCATAAATTAATTTTGACATTTAAACATAATTTTAAAGAAAATGACATATTTGCTTAATTTTCATTTTATAAATATCTTTTTTTCTTTTCTTTCATTCTACTTTTTCTTCACAACTAAATAAAAAATTTTAATTTTCATTCATATTACTTTTCACTTATTTTTAATTTATTTAAATAATTAATAAAAAAATATTTTTTTTTTTTTTTTATTGTTTTTTTAAACCTTACTTCCAATTTAAAAGAAAAATAAGTAATTTTTTTTGCACGAATTTTTCACTTAAGATATTTTATAATTTAATATTATTTTTATATAATTAATAAAAATTTTAATATATATAATCTACTTTAGAAAATTTTTATTGTCTTTCATTTTGTGTTTCTTAAATTTTTAGAAAAATTTACGTTGATAATTAAGAATTATTAATTGTTTTTCGTGTTCAAATTCCTTTCATATTATATGTTTGCTATATAATTTTTTTTATTGAGATTCAGATTAAACAAACTATTTTTTACCTTAGAAAAATAACAAAAAAAATAAATAATTATCAATATTAGAACATATTATTTTCATAATTTATCAATTTTTAAAAAAAAATTTAAAATTTTATATAGAAGACAAAATTATCCAAATTTTATATTTTTTTCTGATATTTTTTTAATTATTATAAATTTTAAAATAAATAATTCCAGAAAAATCCGAACAAATAAACAAATAGTATATTCTAATTGCTAGACTTTAACACGCGGTGGTTTCTTATGGGGAAAGTTGACTCTGGTCAACAATGCCACGTTTCTCACTCTTACTGGTGGAAGCATCAAGGACTCTGGTCCCGTCCACACTGCAGTAACCACAAGGAAAATTATTTATCAGTCGCCAGCACAGAGAGTGCATGCTACTCGCCACCTTCCGGAAAAACGCCTCCTCTGCCAATTGGTGTTGTTTCTTTCAAAAATAAACATCCATTATTATGTTGTGGAACAAATATCTACATACATGAGACTAAAGTAGGTTATGAACATTTTTTATTTGATTTAAAAATTTCAGATTCGAATACTCTTAATTAGTAAAATCAAAATTGACAAATAATACATAATTAAAAAATATATTACTTTTGAAAAATAATGTATGATAAGAAAAGTTTTTTTTTTATCCCAAAATAAAAAATCAAAAATAAGAAAAATTTTACATCATATTATACATATCGATATCTCGATCACATCTAAAATTTCATAAGAAGATAATAATGTAATTAAGAAAAACAAATTTCTCACTAAATCAACCAAGTGAATCATGAAAATTGTGTAAAATAAAACAAAGAAAAAAAAAATTGAATAGCAATTTTGATGTTTTTTTAATGCCAAAATTAGTTTTAAAAAACTTTGATACCAATATCCAATAATATAAATAGAAATATAATTATTCTTGAAGGCCTCTAAATAATAACCATAGACAAATTATCAACTTTTTGGACTCTCTTGCGATTTAGACCGTATCACAAATGTAGATAACACTTTTCTCCACGACACAGTAACCTTTCACCTAATTGAATTAATGGAGTATTGCTTTCTACCATGTGAAAATTATAGAATTTTCCAAGAAAAATTCGTTCTTAGAATGTTGTTTGTCAGTTATTTTATTGTTTCCAGTTATCTACACGTTCTTAGTAACGTTTGTATAGTGGAAAGAGAGTTTCAATTTTCTTTAACGTCTCGGGTTGAGTTAATCTATCATGAGTTAGCCTATCATATGTGAACTAATCCAGCCCAATAACACTACCATTACCGATATTTAAGCTTTTTGACCAAAGTTTTATTCCATGAAGTTTAAAAAGATTTCTTGATTGTTGATGTCAGCGCTTTACTCCTCTTTTTTTTATTTTTATTTTTTATTTTTTGGAAGAGAAGGAGTAGGAAAGAGAGGAAAGCGAGAGAAAAATTCTTTATTTCTTTTAATTTTTGTATTATTTAGTTATTTTTATTTATTTAATTTTATATTAATAACATGTAATATCTAATATAACTAATTTTTTTATATGTAAACATATTAGATATTTAAATTCAAAAAATTTCGTTATTATATGTTAACTATATATTATATTAAATTTGTTAAAATATATAATATTAATGAATTTATTTATATATTCACTTTTTAAATAATTTTAAATGCTTTGAAAAACTGTAAAGAAATTTAAAAAAATTTTAAATAATATGATAAATTTTAAAAATATCATAACTTTCAATTATATTTTAAATTACTTATATATTTCGCTAAAAGGTGCAAATAATGATTTGCAGTCTTAAAGAAAGAAGAGAAAAAAAAGAGAAAAAAAAGAATGAAAGGTTAGTATTGAAATTATAAAGGTAAAAAGGCATATATCCAAAAAAGGAAAAGAAGATTGTGTCTTTTTAACATTTAATTGAAACTAGATAATTTTGTTAGTGGAATACTAAAATTACTGTATTATTATTGTAAAAATGCTTCTTGAATTTTTTGAATAATAATATTTTTTCCATTTCTGACTTATCGTCCGACTTCATAATCGTGCCAACGTAGATAACCTTAAAATGATAAACAGTGAAAATGTATTTGATGGAAAAAAAAAAAATCAACTATCCAATTTAGGTTTCCGACAATTCAGTCGAACAATTTATAACATTACAGCTCTTTTTTTTTTTTTTAATTAATTCAAATTCTGCAAGATCCCTGAACCCTCTTGAAATTCATTATCGTCCTTGTATCATTTCCGTCACAAAACAAAAAAAAAAAAAAAAAAAAAGGAGGAGAAGAAGAAGAAGAAGACAATCAAGTCAAGTCAATTGTTTCTCGGCTCGGACGTTAATAAACGTGGGCAAAAGTCACATGACTTACAACTGCTACTAGAAAGTTCGTTGCCTAGGCACGCGTGCATGCATGTTGCCAGAATATGTCATGTATAACTTTGTCTGATCGGAGATCAACCTAAGTTTACCATGTGGAGATTTCTTGTTGAACCATCAATTGAAAATGTACCCCGAAATGAATCCCTCCATCGTCCATTGTTTTATCCAAACTTTTCTGTTGAAATTTCAAATTAAGTCACAAAGGGATAAATACTTGCATTCCTAGTTAATGTGCATTTTCAAAGTGTAAGTGTATAGACAATTAATAACCAGAATTTGGTAGTTTCGGTCAGACCAGAAAATCTTAGAACAAATGAACGTTGATCATGAAACTAAAATAGGGCGGAACAGAAGCATAGAGAGAAAGAGAGAGGATGAAAGGGATAGCAACGAAGCGAGGAGTGAGAGAGAAATTTGCTTAGATATTTAGAGAAAGAAAAGAAGGGATAAAGATGACGAGAAGAAGAAACACAAGGAGAGACAGCAGATGACGACAGAGAGTTGAGGTCAAAGTGGAGAAGGTCAAAATGACCTAACTTTGGTCGGAGTAGGTACGGTTAAAATAAAAATATTCAAAATTTTTTTTTATTTTTATATTAAAAATAAAAATACTATTTCATATGTTTATAAAATAATATCTATTTTATATTTTATAAAACAAATTCAAAAAGAGTCTTATTAATTATTATTGTAATAATTATATGTTATTTTTTATTTTTAGTGAAAAATTTATTGTCTAATCATTATAATATTTTTTTACTTATTTATTTTGTATATATGTATAATTTATCTCTATATTTTTCTACAAAATTTTGTGATACTTTTTTATATTTTTAATAATAATATCTATTATTATATCTTAAAAAAATAATTGTAATATTTTTTAATGAACCCAATAAAAAACTTATTCGTAACAAAGTGGTGGTAGTGCAACCAAATTATGTCCTATATAGTTACCATGGAATTGGTTACAATGATTCACATTTCCAGACTCCCATCTTAAGAACTGAGTAAAAAAAAAAAAAAAAAGGATATGGTCCTTATCTTTGTTTTTACCTATCATTGTGTTGGTTTTTCCAGATGGGACATTAAATCTGGAAAAGCCATGAAAGATTACATGGATTTTTTTTGGTCATAATCAATACCAATGTTACTAAGTTTGGGTTATAGTTATTAAAATGAAAAATTATAAAAAATTTACAATTTAATCAAATTAACTGATTTTTATTGTAAATATACAATAATGTCTATTTATATTATATAAAAATGTTAATGTGTAAAATATAATAATATATAAAATATAATTGATACTTATTTTTTAATATTATAATTTTGTTATATTTAATTATATATAAATTATTATTTAATATGTAATAAAATTAAAAAATTAATTAATGTAGTGTATTGATGTAGATAAATTAAACATAAATCACATTATAATTTAAGTATTTATATTTTTAATTAATTTAAGATTTTTTTATTAAAAAATTTTTTTTTTTAAAAATATATATTTTTTAATTTTAAAAAAATAAGTACAAGATGTAATGTAATAACAACCGCTAAGTAGAATTTATACGAGACAAACGTTTTTCAAATTAATAATTTTACCAAAAACGGAAAGAAGTGACCGGTCTGCTCTTCCTCCTCAATTGAGTCCCAAGGCCAAAGAAATTCAATTTTGCGAGCGTGTTGGCTCAGGCCGCTGAACTTTTAGAGTTTCAAAGTTTGGCCATTCTAGGAGGCATTCATAAATGTGAATGCTGACGCCGTGACTCTAAAAGAATGGTTTCCTTTTAGAAGAGAGGTATATCCAAATTCACACGTGTTGTATGTAAATATGCCTAACAAATTAATCTGGCCTTGCCAGTGTTAATGTCAACAAGCATCACATGGGGCCGGCGCATCATCAATATTGGAACAAAACCAGACTGAACCGGCCATGAAACACAGCGGCCCCGCCGACATCTATGATTTTAACCATACCACCCTCACCAAAACACTATTTGAACACATTTTAACTTGTTTTCCACGGGAGAAATTGCACTGTAACTTGTTTCTCTACGATAAACATGACTTGCGGATGTAGATAAATGATCAGTTGAACTTAGTGCTTATGTGTTTGGTCATTCAGCAAAAGCATGGCCACGTTATGCACGCGTAGCTTATTAGTTTGCTATCGCATTGATCGGT
The DNA here is from genome assembly GCA_037832345.1 of Rhizophora mangle. Lineage (NCBI taxonomy): Eukaryota > Viridiplantae > Streptophyta > Magnoliopsida > Malpighiales > Rhizophoraceae > Rhizophora > Rhizophora mangle. Next base: position 8,795 of record JBAPLJ010001955.1, on the reverse strand, counting down.
AACTGTTTTGAGATAGACCGGACAAAATAAGACTACAACAGTAAGATTTTAATGCAACATTCCTGTTCATGATACGCATGAACGCAATATGTTCGGCCATATATCCGTTACTATTTGAACTCGATTAATCGTGTCAACAATGCTGGCAATGTCAACACGCATACGCAATCACACGACCGTAGACAGACACAAATTAAACAATTAATATTATGCGTCTTTTTTTAATTGAACATCTGCAAAATGGACTAAAATAATGACTTCTCAGTTGCTTATGATTACCAAGAGTCGCGGGAGCATTGATTGTGTTCTTTGAGCAGAAAGTGGGGCGCCAAAGCGGTGGCGGCTTAACTAACAGGCGTGCATGTTTGCCCTGTGTCGCATTATCGGCTGGCGAAGATTGAAGCCGTTTAAAAAGTTTTACTTTCGTAATTTTTATTTTAATTTAAATTTATTAAAATATAATATATAATACATATAAATTTATTTAATGATTTTAATTTTTAAATAAAATAATTTGTTAAGTTGATATGAAAATCTTTTTAACCGTATAATTTCACACTTTTAACCTCGTAAATTTTTGCATGTGTTTTAGCTAACAAATTAAAATTTTCAATATAATGCTTTCTAACCGTTCTAACTGCAACACTTCACGTATATGCATGTGCAGCAGTAATTTGTTCCGGTTGGACAATGCTACTGACGTGCGGGCGCCACATTATGCACACAAAAAGCGAATGGCAGAGGCGGAACATGCAGGGCTCCCAATTCGGCACGGTAGCTTTGCTTTTGATTTATTCATGTCAAATCAATTTTAAGTTCTTGTCAAGGATGTCTATAAATACCCTCGAATTCCTTCCTATTCCACCATCCTTCTGCAACTGTTCCCAGCATATCTCTAACCTTTTATACTTCACATCCAAGACAACTAAATGGCAATTTCGTTGAGTTCTGTTTTGTTCCTTGACCTTCTCGTCATTTTCTTGATCCCACCTTTGGCAACCGCAGCACAATATAATGTGATCAATTATGGGGCTAAACCTGACGGTTCAGCTGATTCCACCAAAGCCTTCCTTGCTGCCTGGAAGAGAGCCTGCAGCTCTACTAAGCAAGCTACCATTTATGCACCGCCGGGCAAATTCCTTCTGCGAAATGTGGCATTTCAGGGTCCATGCAAGAACAATGCAATCCTATTCCGTATACGTGGAACTCTTGTAGCTCCATCACATTATCGGGTCATCGGCAATGCCAGGTACTGGCTTTTGTTTGAACATGTTGATGGTGTTACCATTTCTGGCGGTATACTTGATGGAAAAGGTGCTGGTTTATGGGCATGCAAGGCTTCTGGCAAGACTTGTCCTCGTGGTGCCACGGTATACATATTAATCAACTAACTTTAGCGAACTTTTGAAATCAAATTTCATGCTTCGGCGGTAAATAATGAACAAATATTATGATTGAACTTGTCGTTTGCTGTTTATGTGTGCAGTCGCTGGGCTTTTCCAATTCAAAGAACATTGTGATCAATGGATTAACATCCCTAAATAGTCAGATGTTCCACATCGCCATCAATAGCTGCCACAATGCCAAATTGCAAGGGGTGAAGGTCTTTGCCCCTGGAAAAAGCCCCAACACTGACGGTATTCATGTGCAATCAACCGGCGTCACGATCATGAACTCCCGAATTGAAACTGGTGACGATTGTGTCTCGGTTGGTCCCGGAACTGCCCACCTGTGGATTGAAAATGTTGAATGTGGCCCTGGCCATGGTATAAGGTAAAGTGAAAATTACCATAAATGCACTCTATATACATAGCATGTAGATGACGGCAATTAATTATGTGTATCTTTTGTTGGAAAATGTGCAGCATTGGGAGTTTAGGCAAAACACTAAAGGAGCCTGGTGTGCAAAATGTGACGGTTAAAACTGTTACGTTCAAAGACACTCAGAACGGGCTCAGAATCAAATCCTGGGGGAGACCCAGTACTGGTTTTGTTAAGAACGTACTTTTCCAGCATGCTGTCATGAACAATGTCCAGAACCCCATTATTATTAACCAAAATTACTGCCCCCACAACATAAATTGTCCTGGTCAGGTAAGGAAATTAAATATCGAACTGTTTATTCTAATGATAAGAGTCTTTATGTGCATACTCCACTTTTTTGACAACTCAAAATAATGCTGCAACCAAACACCCTGACCTAGCTAACTCACCCACTCTGTAATTCGCGTTGAACTGCAGGCTTCAGGTATTAAAATCAGCAATGTGAAATACCAAGATATTCATGGTACATCCGCGACACAAGTCGCAGTGAAGTTCGACTGTAGCAGGAAATATCCTTGTACTGGGATTCACTTGAAAGATGTGAAGCTCACTTACAAGAACCAAGCAGCTCATGCATCTTGCAAGAATGCAGATGGAACAGCTTCAGGTTTTGTTCAGCCTAATAGCTGCTTGTAAGCTATCATGAAGGAGCAAAGAAGGAACATATACAAATAGTCGAGAATTATATTCATTCTTGGTCTCATATCAATAGCATGTATAGTCCTCAATGATTGAGGCAGACATAAAAATAGAGAAAGAATAGGAAAAAAAAAAAAAAAAAGTCGCCATATATGTTGGTTTATAATGCGTATACAAATAGGAGGTCTTAATTGAGTGAGGTTTATTGCCTTCGTTGCGCTTGTGGTTTTCTGGCACATTGGAGTTGCTCAGAGCCTGGCCCTCCATTGCGGATGTAGATGTACAAACCCAAGCACTGCTTGTCTGTTTTTCTACGACAAATTAATTTGTGTATCAAAAGCAATATATCAATTATTTTAAGTTGACACTTTGAACGGTATTGCTTTGCGTGGTAATGGATGCTTATAAGGATCATAACCAATCATCTTAGCTTGCACTGGCATACCAAAAGAGTAACTAGGGATAAAACTAGTTTCTGCTTTCTCGGAGATTCTTCCAACTCTATTTCAATAAGGACATGCCAAAGAAAATTGACTGGAGATTGGGACAGAGACTAAAATGTTATTGAAAGTCCCTGCCATGATCTTGTCCTCGACATCAACCGCAATTAATAATTTATTATTTTATAAATAATAATAATTTTTTAAAAAGTGATTTTGATAATTACTATAACCATAATCAAGTGTCGATCAAAGGAGAATCCGTTAACATTAGTTACTCTTAGGAATGGCAGGGGCTTAGACATACATCTTATATGCTTATATACTTTTGATATAAATTAGTATATCAAAAATAAAAAATAATATATTATACTTTTAAAAATAAAAACCAATAAAAATATAAAAAATTGATTTTTAGAAATATGGCAAGTCAACCTATAAATTGATCCTAATTCGATCTGAATTTGAATTACTTGGATCATAAAATAATCTAAATGAATTAGATGTGAAAATAACCTACGTAAAAAATGACTAGAATTTGAGATGACCCAACATGAATTTGTAGAATTCGATGTATTTGAAAACTCTATATGATTGATAGGAAAGAAAAAGAAAAAAAAAATAAATTAGTAAAAGTTTAGAGTGAGAATAAGGAAAAGAGAAGTGAAAAAAAAAAGTTATAAATACATTTGTTAAGAGAGTATAGTTCCAAATAGGGGGAAATAATTGTAGTAAAATTGTAATAGGGGTTGTTAAAGACATTATTTATTAAGTAGCAAGAAATGTGGAAAAAAAAAAAGAAAGAGAAAGTGTTAATACATGCATTAGAGAGTAAAGATTTTTTTTATTTATTAAGAAGTTTATTTGTAAATTATATAATGAGAATAATTTTTATTAACCTCAGACTCTCTCTTTATTAGACTCAAAATTAAAAATATAAAATTTTAATTATTAAAATATTTTTGTTAGATTTTAAAAAGTTAAGACCCAGAGGAAATGGCCGTAGAGAAATTGTAATACGGGCTAATAGTTTGCGAGTCATTGATATGACCGATTGAGACATTATTTATTAGGATTTACAGGTATGGTGCCCTTTAATTGGGGTGTAGTCAAGATATGAGCCTTTGCAAGACTTCTGCTAGTTTTAGTTATTTTTACTTTTTTTAAAAAATATATAATAAATAAATAATTAAAAAATATATATAAATATATATATATATTATAAAATTTTTAAATTATTATTATATATTTTATTTTATATATATATATATATATATATATTATTATAATTAAGTGTATATTATATATTTAAAAAAATAAAAAAAATTATATAAAATAATAAAAAAATAAAATTATTTTTTTTATTATTTTTAGATTTTATGGGATAAAAAAAAAGAGAACAAAATAATAATTTTTTATTTTTATTTTTATTCTTTTCCGACGCCACTAAATTTCAAGCTCGCCAACGAGAACTGCAGGAAAGTTAGTGGCAATACAAGGCTCTACAATTACGAAAACGAGTTTTTTGTTTTAAAATTATTTTGTTCTTATTAAAAAAAAATAAAAAAAATTATATAATAAAAATATTTATTTAATATAAAATTATAAAAATATTATTTTTAAATTTTTTAAAATTTTATTTTTAATTTAAATAAAAAATAAATATTTTTTTTCCCGATTTTTTATCTAAAGTATTATATAATTTAATATTTTTTTACAATTTTTTAATGTAAAATGTTATGAGTAAAATAGCTGTGATAAAATAAATGGAGAAATACATATCATCGTTAAAATTTTTGATAAAAAAAAAAAAAAAGGTTTTGTGGAATTGTAATCGCAAAGTCACAATTGGGGTTCTGTGTTCGAAAAAACGGACAATTAGGGTTTTGGATCGAAATGTCGACGGGCAAGCCCAAGGATGGCGATTTGCAGGTAGTGTCGTCGCCTGAGAAGCCGCCGCGTCCCCCTGGGTCAGGGTCGGCGCTCGTGGAGTACAAAGCGCCGGTGTTCAAGGATGACGAGGAAGATTTGGAGGTCAAGCTCCGACGAATCATCGATAATGTTCCTGTTCGAGTTAGTAACACCTCCGGCAGTTCAGCCGGCGCCGGCTCCGGAGATTTTCACCAGGTAGCACTTAAATTATTTGCGTAAACTCTTTCAATTTGCAATTTTTCTTGCAATTAATCATGCTGTTTATGCTTGTTTTAGTGAATCTGTATACTAGGTCTGCATTGTGCTTGTTTACCGTTAATTTTGATTCTGCTTGTAAGCTTTTCTCAAATAAACAACCTTTTAAAATATATGGAAGATGCAATTTTTGGAAAATTATCAGGTTATGTATGTATATATATTTAATCTTACCAGTTTGGATGTGTGTAGTATCGGCAAATGAGACGGAAAGAGCAAGACCGGCTAGCGAGAATGGATACTGACTACCAGAAAAGGAAAGAAATAGCAGAATTCAATATGAGAAGGGAGGAGAGGATTAAAGCTGCAGAAGAAAGGACAGCCAAAAAGCGTTTAAAAAGGCAAAAGAAAAAGCAGAGGAAAAAGGAGAAGAAGATGCAAGTGAGTGTGGGTTCAGGAGAGCTTCAAAAAGAAGAATCCTCTGATGATGATGGGGAGTCAGATGATGATGAGGAAGCAGCAAAGTCATTAAAGGCCACCTGAAGGAGATATCAATGTCATTAAACAAGAACGAGATGACCCAGTAGGTTACTCTTCCTTCCAAAGCTCAATTTCATTTTCCTACAGCTTTTGACGCGTGCACACATTAGTGTGAACAACTCTCAATGTAATAATGATTTCTTCAACAATCATTGTACTCTTGGTGCTCTGGCTTAAAAGTCTAGAACATTTTATAGGGAATTATGGCACATCATTTTGATCTAGAGCTAAAATGGAATGTAAACGGCATTTTAGTCAGGACTCAGTGCTGATTATAATTTTCTAGGAACTAAATGAAAAAAAGGGATCTAAAGGTAATTAGGTTTTGGATAACTGACCACTATATAGTTATCATTTTTCATTAATGTGATTAACCATGGTATGGGGTGATCATTTCTTTTCTTCTGCCTCTAGTTCCTTTATAACTGATAATGCTAAACATTGATGAATTGCTACAGCATGTCCTGATATCCCTAGGAAACAAGAAATTTTTTTTTAAGGTCCATGGCAACCAATTTTCTGTAGCTTGTTGGCCATTAGATGAAAAGATTCTGTATAGAGAGCACATTACTGTTAATCTGGTATACTGAACAATGATAAAACAATTGAATTCCATCACATGCTATGCCGCTACTTTTTATTGGGAGTTTTTTTTATCTTGCAGATTGTTTTCCAGTTTTCTGTTACTTCTTTTCTCTTGGTGGTTCTTATTGTGGCTATAAGGAGCAATGCATTTGAACCATCTTTGTTGCTACATTTTTCTATGTCCTTACTGACATGGATCTTTTTGGCCCTTTGTCTGCTGAGCTTTATAAATGATTGTCTCTTAGTGACCGGATCTGCCACTTGTTGATCAAATTTGCCTTGTGCTTGAATACGGGTGATATAAGTTGTGCCTTTGATGTTTACAAGTTTCAAATAATCCAGTGCATATTGGTAACCCATGCTTCTCAGTTGCTATTGCCGAGCTCTTTGATTCTCATCGCTTGTATAAGGATTTACTTGCTTGCGTTTTCTCCACTTGCTGATCAGATTTCCTACATGCTTGAATTTGGTGGATATAAGTCAGCTTTTGAAGCTTAATAGTTTCAAATACCTCGGTGGATATTGTTGTCTCGGTTCTGGCTCCTGCTTGTGGGTTGCAATTGACCCAGTTCTGGCTCCCAGATGCTTTTGGCTTGTGTAAAAATTGTTTACTTGCTTGCACTAAAAATTGGCTGCTGGTTTGCCACACAGTGAACAGATTTGCCCTGTGCTTTAGTTTGGTTGATTTAAGTTATAGCTTTTGATTCTTAAAAGCTTCAAATGCCTAGTGCATATTGATAGCCCTGGCTTGTGGGTTGCAACTGACCTACCCAGTTCTGGCTTCTGGTTGCCCGTGACTCGTATGATGATTACTTCTTTACCCTTAAAATCAGCTCCTGGTTTTACCTCCACTGGTCACTTGTTGAATAAAATCGCCCTCATTTGCAGCATTGCCATCCTTTTCAGGTACATATTTGTTCAAATTTCCGCTTGAAAAATCCATCCACTAGTGCTGATACCATACCAAAGGCCCGTGGATGTTGTGAAAGAAGGCTTTTCTGGACAATTATGCTCTATTTTGCAGATAATTAATATCTTTTGGTTTCGTGAGGAAAATTGTGGGACTTAGTGGGTGTCTTATTAGCCAAAAGAAAAGTAAGTTTCAATTTGTCACGATGAGGAATTTTTCGGAGGGTCAAGATTATCATACAATATTTTCATTTAACTTCATTTATTTTATTTTTCATAATACTCGTGTTACATAATTGTTCTCTACCAGAAATGAACCTCGTGGGGAAAATTGCGGGAGATAGTGGGTCTCACGATATTTTCCTTCGATTATGCACAAAATATAGCAGAAACATTGGAGGAGATGAATGATGTTTAAAGATCTCTCCACCCAGCAAAGACACCAGGTTGCATAATATACATACATTTGAATCCATAAGGAGAAAAATTAAAGAAAATGATGCCAATTGTAGGTGAAGGATTTTGGACAGTCAATATAACGTTAATGTCTCCCTGAGGACCCAACGGATAAAGATAAGGTTGTGTGACTGCAGGTTGTCGACAAAATGAAATTGTGAATTGTGGTTGGATGATGACTGTTAGACTATATAGAAATAGTTATATTTTAAGATTAAGTCATCATGTTGTAGTGACGTTTACTGTCTATCAGGCCCAATGTTTCTAATTAGGTTGCCCATGCAACCCAAGTCTATTTTGCTCATAGGCTCTATCCATAAACAAGAAATATTGATTCTAACTTCTTCTAGGGCTTAGAGCAACTTTAATCTCAATGTTAATATTCAAAGTGTCACACTAATAACATTTCATAATCAGCCAGCCACCCTAACAACAAAACTCTGGGATCTTTATATAATAGAATACTCGTAGTCATAATTTAACTATTGATAACATAATAAATTAAAACTATCCAATCTAAATTTTATATGAATATGAATTTTTAATAAATTCAACAGGAATAAAATCTAATTCTTATATTTTTTGCAACATAGAAAATGATGGACATGGGATATTGGAGGAAATTAAACAGAAATCAAAGAGTAATATACCATCAATCTCTTTAACTCCGTCCAACTCTCACATACCACTTCAACGTATTGTTTTGTGCAGTGGTGCTGATGGACAAACATTGGAGGGAAGCTACAGGTTGGCATTTATGGAGTTGTAAAGCCCAAAAAAAAAAAAAACAAAAAGTAAAGGATAATGCAGAATAGTCAGTTATAGGTCTTGATATAAGAGAGGGCCGCAGGAGACTTGGCAGCATGTTTTACATGCATTGTTGAAACTCAAATATATGAATATCAATAAATGAAATCATCCAATATAATTTAGTTGAATTTTTAAGACATTTATCCCCATTAATCCTTCGGTTAATTGTTGTTACCAAACTGATGTCATGTTGATTAGTAGCTTGACCCTCTGAAACCCCTCTTTAACAAAAGTTGAGAACAATACCTATTGTACCTCAAATAAAACTGCTGCCATCGGGAGCATTTGAGTTTTTTTTTTTTCTTTCTTTCAAATGTTTGGATTTGAGAATCAAAAATCGGAAAAATGTAAAGCCCGAAAAGCATTTTTTTTCTTTTTTCTTTTTTCAAAATAAAGAAAAGAAAAGGAAAAAATGGGAAACATCAGAGGAATAGAATTTTCTTCTGGCTACATATCATTCAACTC